>VZSZ01006924.1:260741-382807 GCA_013398815.1 Ibidorhyncha struthersii | reverse complement strand
TCAGGGTTTTGGTACACCACAGACACCACCTGCTTCTGAACTGCCGCTAACTTGTTTAAGGTGTTTAAGATGCAAGGGACCTGAACAGCTAGAAAGGGGAGCATGTTACTTAGGAATCAGGGGGAGCTGCCCATTTTCCTTTTGGGTAAAAAATAGGGATTTTCAGAATTTGGTCTGGACGTGGTTGGGTGGTGTTAGAAGCTGGGCTTTGTCCCAGGGGAAATCAGCTTTGAGCTAATCAGCTCTGCAAAACCTCCATATTTATTTGGTCCATTTTTTTCCCTATCATTTTCTTTTTGTTTGATAGAAGGTTTTGGGGTTTGTTTTTTTTTTCAACTTCCTTCGGTGTCCATAGCAGAAAGAACAGCCTTTATGGCAGCTGCTGAGGGAGCAAGATGTGCAGCTGAGGGAACACTGCATCCTTCCTGCGGCATCAAGCTTGGCCCTGGTGGTGCTCACTTCAGGTGGCTACGTGCATGGTGTAGGTGACATGGATGACTCATAGATGACTGCAGTACTTAAGAGTTCTTACAAGGGGCTGATCTGAGGTGAAGAGAGAGAGGAAGGAGAAATCTTACACAACTCTGCAGACTGGTTCTTTGAGGGTGATGTAGAAGTCATTTGCCTGTAAAGTTCTCCCTCTGGCAAAGCTTAGCCTTACAGCAAAATATTCTCAGGACTTATTCTGAATTTGTGAAAGCCAAGATGACCAACACATCCAGAAAACTGGACATTTCCTGATGTGTATTTGAATGCAACCAGAGACTTTATTTAACATGCCAAGCTGCTGTGAGAACTCCTCCGAAACCAGAATTAAGCTTGTGCATCCAGGTCATCCAACAGCTACTTCTCTGGGAACATATTTAGGTCTATGGGAGGCCTACCTTCAAGCTTGCCCTGTCCTCTGTGGTCCATATCTCTTTTGGAGAACCAGAAGAGCTTCAGAAAAGCTGGCGGCTGTAGTTCCTGTAGTTGTTAGTATTATTTCCACCTTGTTTCAGAAGTACACCTTGCCCATTCTCCTGCCCTGGTGCAACTGGAAAGGGTGGATGGATTCAAGAAATTCCAAAATTATGCACATTTGGTATCAAACACAATTTTCAGCCCTTAGTGCTTGTCACCAGCCCAGACAGCTAAGTGTGGTTGTAATCACAGGGGTGCTACAAGAGACAAGACAAAGGCTTAAGATGACATTGGTGGAATTACCTCAACCTGGTATCAGCAATACTAAGCTGTCAGTGGGCAATCTGTGTACATTTGAAAAACGTGAGCAAAAAAATTACACAAAAGCTCAAGATTCCCCTGTGTCCTGGGGCAAAAGCTTTGTATATGCCAGAGCTTCAAGTAGCCCCCTGTTTCTTGAGGTCTAAAATTCACATCTGCCTTTAGTGGCTTGGACCTAATCTTAACATAAGCAACCGCTTTGGCATGTTACACTAAGGATGGTGTTGCAATGTCCTTTGGGCTGTGGGAGAAAACAGAGCTTGAAAAATGCATGTTTGAGCAAGTTCATTGCAGCTTGCATTTGCTGGAGCCTGACTTCCTTCCTTGGATGAAGCCAGAGATTTGTGGGCTATAATAACGTGGCAGCTAACCAACTTGGCATATAGAAACAAGAAGGGCGCGTCCCTGTTCCAGTTGCATAAAAATGTCAGAGCGTGTGGAGAGTAGATGAAGGTAGAAGGAAGACCTAGTTTATTTTCTTTCCTTCAAAGTGTATTGTGTTTCTTGTTGCTGAGAGTGATTTCATAATTGCGAGCATATGGTGAACATTTCTGGGTATCCGTAGAGAGCTGAGGTCTGAACCTGTGGCATCCCGGGGGTAAGACTTTCTTCTGGCAAAATTTCGTGACGTTTTAATGCAAGGAGCAAAGGGAATAGACATTGGTTATGGCTATTGATGTTGCTGATTTCTTGGGTGAATTTGTCCCAACCTTTACTCTGGTAGACACTGTGGTCACTTCTGGTCTGTGGTTGGGTGCCCTGGAGCTGGTATGCAATGGGTGTTCATCACTGCCAGCCATGTGATGACCTGACTGGCCCATGGTGATCTCAAAGAACAAAAATAGTCCATCATGGGATGTTCTTTGTTTTGCAGCTTTTTGACACGCTCAGGGTCGTGTTTTTGTGCCGTACCCTGTGGACATGTAAACTAGATGTTTCCTTCTGACAGCAAAAATTGAGACCACTGTAACTACTGCTTTTCAGGAGCAGAGGCTTTAAAACAAATCATCAGAAGTTATAAAACTTGTTGTAAAATGAAGAGTTCATGTCTTACTTGTTACTGTTGTTCCAAATGTAAAACTGGAGAGCGCTTCAATATCACTGTCACAGTGCTCTTCCCCATGAGGAAAAAATGCCTTTGGTCTGTTGGGAATGACAAACAATGCTGGCAAAAGGAAAGTTAGCAAGGCTAAAATAAAAATGCTTGTATTTATAATTGCTTTTACCATTGTCTCTGGAAGGCTCCCGTTGCAGATGCAGGGTCCTGTAGGGTTAGGTGCTATGCAGAAATAGAACAGAGCATAATCCCAGTCCCCGAAGAGTTTGAGCTATGTGGGACTCCTCCACTGGCCAGATTGACACTGACATGCTTGGAGACCATGTCACAGACATACTGTTCTTAAATGAAAAAAAAATTATAGACGACTTCTTCAATTGCAAATTAAATTTCTTCCATCTTGTCAATGGCTCTTGGATGACCACCGTGGAAGGATCCCTTTGGTGAGACAAAAAGGCTACAAAAATATTAGAAATGAACGTCTGCAGCTGAAGAGCTTGACTGAGACTTGAAAAGTTTGCTTTGGGGGGGAGCCAGGTCCTGCTGAGGTCTGCAGAAGTTTTGCTCTTGGCCTCGGTGGGGCCAGGCTTTCACCCTTGGAGATCATGTCTTGAGGAGGAATTTAGCCTAAAATAATTTTCGAAACTTGTATTGTTTGACTTGCATCCAAGCGTTTTTTTGGGGGACTGAGTGGCTTTGTGTTTTTGATTGCCTCAGATTGCTCCCCTTAGCATCTTCAATGGGTGAGCTCTCAACGAAGGGACAAGAACAAGGGAGGATCAGATGTGAACAGGCCTGCTGCCAGGTTTCTAAACCAACACCTTCTTTAATCGTATGAGCATAAGGACTTCTTGGGTGTCTGCTTAAGCCATGTATTTTTGGTGGGAGATGAGCCTTGGAGACCGAGCACATGAGAGAGCCGCACCATCGTCATGACCAGGATCTGGAGCGTGGCACCTTTGGGAGATCCTTCCCTCCCTTCTGCAAATGTCCTGTCAAGCAACTTTTTGAAAAAGGAAAAGAGAAATGGCAAAAAGCATTTTGATTTCTTCTGCATGTGCATTCTCTTCTTATTTTCCCTTTCCTTCTTCAGAACATGGTGTCAGGAAAAGCAACTTCTTCAATTCACAGCCCTGAAACCCCTGGCGTTGCAAGGCCGGGTTTTTCCCTCGGTATTGAGACCTGCTCTAGTATCACACTTAAGCAGTACACAATTATCAAGATTTGAGGTTTACCTCCTGAAGTAAATTGGTTCCATAGCAGACCCTGACAAATTAGTACTTTTTTTACTGAAAGCGTGTGAAATCATTTTAACAAGTTCCTATTTAAAAATCTTGAAAACTGTTTAAGAAATAGATTTATAACGTATAGGCTCTGTTCTGTTGCACTCGAAGTTGTCCAGCATGGAGTGCATGATTTGAACTTGGAAAAAAAAAATTAATATGTGAATCAGTGATTGCAATCCAGGGGCTATCAACCATCAAGAGGCTCCTTTAAATCTCTGCTGAGCTGTGCTCTCTAAAAACTCTGTGTTTGTGTGTGGAAGAATAAGAAGAATAAAAGGAAATAGGAGAAATTTGGGGGTTTTAATTTTTAGAAAAATAATTTCTTTTTGCTAAGAGAACTTTTATTGTCTCTGATCTAAAATAAAGCAATAATATGGTCCTGCTGTGCCTCAGGCTGTCCACATAAAATAAAGGAAGGGCTAAAAAGACGGACCATCTGGAAGCCTGTGCAGAAGGAGCGTGCCAGTGCAGTTTGATGTGGAGGAGTGTCCTTTGGATGTATTTTTGAACACTGGTCAATCCACTGAGGGCTTTTTTTTGTTTGTTTTGCTTTGGTGTTTTGGGTTTTTTTTGTGTGCTGAGTTGATGGCAACTTCATGTTGTAGTCCTGGTTGCTTCCTTCCTATTTCTGAACAGGCTGAAAGGGAATGCCAGGACACAGTATTTATCCCTAAAAGCAGCTTACCTCCTCCTGCTATGACTACCACCAAAACCATCTCCGTGGAGAAGGAAGGATGAAGAAAATGCATTTTCTCCTGGGTTTAGGTTTTTATTTTGGTGTTGTTTCCCTGTCTGGTTTCCTCCGTAACCAGGACAGTGCTTTGCATAGCTGGTTTCACTGTTGTGATGAGTGCCAGTTGCGCTTGCTCTCCCATGCAGGGGGTGATGGACAGTCTCGCCCTCACCTTCCGTTCCCTCAGCTGTGCAGCGGTGGCGGTGGGCACTGCTGTAGCAGTTGCTTTTCCTGAGCTTTTGGGCTGAAACTGCTGCCAGGGGTGGGGATTGACTGCCAGGTCTGTGATCTTCAACTGTTTTTGATCATGCACCCCTACCTGAAAAAAATTTTTGAGCACACACCTCCAATGTATGTGTATATAGTTATTTATAAATTACATACATGTGCTACTGAAATTCTAATATTTCTTCCTGCAACCCAATGGATCATCTTGCGCATCCAACTTTGGAGCTCACTGCTCTAGGCAGTGAAAGCACAAGGGGAGCCAGGGGGCTGGTGGCGCAAGCTTGGACAGATCTCCTCTATACCAGGTCACAGTAAGATCTTCCTCCTCTTCCCAGTTTTTTTGAGGGGCCTGGGTCCTGTGACACCAAAGCATGGACTGGGAATTTTTCCATTTTGTTGGGTTTTTCAGGACTTAGCGCGTTACTTAGCAGGCTTTGCTTCAATGCTGCTTCTGAGATGAGCAGAAGTTTGGTCCTCTTCCTGGAAAAAGGGATGCAGCGTGCAGCATTCCTCTTCTTCGGCTGTGTGCTCAGATGTTCAAGTCCCAGCCCTGCACATGATGATGCATATTTGACTTCACCTGCACATTTGACTTAGCCCGTGCAAGGTGCTCTGTCGCTCATGGTTAATGGACTGCTCAGATATAAAAATTTAGAGCCTCATAGTCACAAGCGTCTGTAAGGGATCAACATAGCTCTTTTGTTTGAAGAAATGTTGGGCAAATCTGATTTTTAATTTTTTTTTTTATTTTCATGACACAAGCAAGATCAAATTCCCCTCCTGAAAGAAACTCTCAATGCTCCATCTAACCTCCATGAGGAGGATTCTTGGGGGTTTTGGAGGGCGGTGGAGTGGGACATTAGAAAGCTGGTGCAGTTTTTCAAAAAGGACAAGTGTAGGTACTTTTTCTCCTCTCAATGTGTCCCATGTAGAAAGCGCTGAAGGACTAAAGGACATCACAATGTCATGGACATTTGTGCCGTTAACTGCTGTTGCTTTCATCAGCCATATGTACAGCTGCGTTCTTTTTATAGTGTCACATATGGCACTATCATAATTGAATTTTTCATAATAATTGATCTGACCTGTATCATTCTGTTCACTTTAGCAGAGCTAATTCAAACAGATTGAGATTAGGACTAAAAATATGGTCCGGTTAGCAGAGGAACCATAAAGAGTCTGGCTTCACAGTAATGATGATGCGCAATCTGTTTTGCCCAGTCCGGTTTGTACTATTTACACACACCACGTGGTCAAGGCTGATGCCAGTTTTGTTTCCAGTTGTGTCTTCCATAAGATGTGATACGGGAGGAGCAGGTGGATGCCTCTGTCCACATTAACATCATTGCTCACTCCAGCAAGGCTAGCAGGTCTAGGACTCTGTGATTGGTGACTCTTGTCTACGTTGTATGGAAAACATGCATGCAAGGGATTAGAGCTGCAGTGTCCCGTCCCTCAATGGTGGGATGCTAAAGGCTGTTGTAACATCTGCCTAGCTTCATACAGCAAACTATGGAAGCATCGATGAAGAAAAAAGGTGGAATTGGTGAGCTGAGTCTGGCCTTGTATTTAGAGGGGAAAAAACACCCACCTTTGGTAGTCTCTGAAACTCCCCTTGCTGAAGCTGGAGCTTGGTTCTTCGCTTCAGACTCTCAAACGAAGAAACAGTGGTGGTGGGCTGCGGACAACCAGGAACATGAGAAATTGTCCTACAAGATTAGGAAGCTGCAAAAATGAGCTGCAGCTACTTTCTCTCCCAGTGCTCTCAGCTGCAGCTGAGAATCTAGACCAGACTTTATTTTTGGCAAGGGGGAAAAATAAATCTCCTTTGATATTGTGCAAAAAATGAAAGTAAGTGTTGAGCCCTGTGCCTTGAGCAAGGATCTCTTCTGCTGTATAGCAGCAGTGTTTTAGAGATGAAATCCACTTGCTTTGATCGCTGATGGGGGGGAAAAAAAAGACACAAAAGGGATTTATTGTGAAATAATGAAGTTGATACCTAGTAATCCTTTCTTTGGGATTAAACTTGGAATATTATTTTTGTGATCTCTGGAATTAGACTATGCTGGCGTAACAAACCAAAGCATGTGAGTTTCACTGCAGGATGAGGTTGAGCTGTGAATAGAGCTGAGTGAATTACTTGCACAGAACAAAGCAGCTGATGAACTTACAGTTCTATTTTTGATTATGCAAGATCTACAGGCAAGCATAAAACCACCAAAAATCCCCCAAACCCAACCCAAGGCAGAAAAGACCCCAGACCCTCTCTTTTTCACAGCTGAAAGCACACTCGAGCCATTGCGATTTCTGAGGACTATTGGTTAAATCTTCTTTTTTGAGTATTTTCTGCTTATGGGAATTACAAGTTGTATCTGCTCCTGTTGGTATGACAGCAGACAAGAGATGTAAAATGTCAGCGCAAGCTTGCCTCGTGCAGATGTTTGTGGATGGCCACAATGTTTTTCACAGAGATTTGGCAAGCCCTGGTTTCTCTGCCCGAACGATGTCCACATTCACAAACCTCAGGTGTCTCAAGGCATGGTTAATTTGGCCTGATATGTGCTGAGAAGTCTTCCTGAGCAGTTTGTTTATGGGCGTATTAAAAGAAAATAGGTACAAAACGTGCTGTGAAACTTTTGCATGTAACTTCAAGGTCCCAAATCTTTCACAGGAAGCTACTCCAAGGAACTTCTCTGGTTTCCTTGCCAAGTTTCAGCTTTCCACACTCAAGGTGGGGCATAGATAAATTTTAAACAGGGGAAAAGTTCTTCTGTGTTATGCTTTAAAACAGCTGATCTTTAAAAAAAACCCCAACAAAACAACAACTGACAACAAAAGCTGTGGGCCAGAGAGCAAGCTATGGAAAAGGAAAAATATTCTTTGCCTGACCCATTCCTGGTTTTGCTGCTGGACTCGCAACCTCGCTTCTGGTTGCAAAGGTCACTTCTGCCATTGAACTTTGATCAGGCTGTCAACCTTACCCTAACCATGGGACCTGCCATCCTGGAGTGGCATAAAAAGCGCGGGTGAAGAAGAAGCAAGGAAATGAGCCCCAGAAACCCCCTTGGGAGCAGGGGCCACGTTGGTCTGATGCCCTGCACCAGCTGCATCTCCAGGGTCTTGGCAGCCATCTCCAGTCGTTGCACTGCTGCGCTGCTAGCAGCATCTCTTCTGGGAGCCGTGGAGTGCCCAAGCCAAATGAGAATCATCCCAAGCTTTACCTTTTCTGAGAAAATGTTGCCTCCTAAAAGCACTAGGGGTGCGATTACTATGCTGGATTTCCAGATTTGAGAAACTCATAGAGTGCTTGGATTCCCATTAAAACTTCTGCTGCTAGCATGGGGATCCTTACCAAAAAAAACCTTGTAAGGACTTCTTGAAACTGGGTAAGGCATGCCGTGTAATCCCCTAGGAAGCAGCCAGTGACTACAGCCCATTTTCCAAAGGTAAAATGGTCTCATGTTTCCTTTGGGGGATAAAAAAATGTGTTAATCCTTTTCATTTTTGGTTCAGAGCAAGAGAGCTACTTTTCCTAGCAGCAACATATACTGAAGGGTTACAAGTGGTGCATGAGGAGCTTGGAATAAATCCTGCTTGGCTGATGTTCAGAAGCTTTTCTTGAGTACACTGTGTCTGGTTATGGCTGCTAACAGCCTTGTACACAGCGTACAGCAGACACCACTCCAGTATAGTGCAGTTGCATGCCACCTGGCAGAACTGCGGGTGTAAACTACTGCGATCCAAAGACTGGCGTGAGAGTTTCCCCCCCTTGAAATCCTTAAGAAATGGCAGGAGGGATGGTTCAGATGCCTCCTGCTCTGGGGTGAGTGTGTTGGAGCGTGTGCCTTGCCTGCTATGGGTTATGCAGAGCTGGTAGCTTTGCTCATATGTACCAGTGATGGGGGGTGTGTGTTGCCCAGTGGGATCTCCAAGCCCTCATTACAAGTCCTTGTGGTGCTCCGGACCTGTCCGTGCACCGCTCTGCTTTCATCCCTTCAGTTTGCAATGCCTGATGCTGCTTCCTTCCCTTTCAGCCACACTGGGGAACGTTACCCAGACTTCTCATTTTTCTACTGTAAAATTTTGCTGTTGAATATTTCCTGGCCCTTCCTTGTTCCCTGTGCCTTTTCCCACTACCTCCCACACATGCCCTTGGAGAGAGCGCACCCTCAGGGACTTTGCGGATGATGCAGAACTGAGGCGAGTGGCTGAACTGCTGAAAAGCAGAGAGCTGGTCCAGAGGGACCTCGAGAAACTTGGGGATTTGGCCAGCAGAAACTTCCTGAAGCTCAGCAGCGAGATGTGCAAAGTCCTGCACTGGGTGCGGGAAAACCCCATTGCATAGATCCAAGCTGGAAACAGACTGGTTGAGCAGCTCTCCTGCAAAGGACCTAGGAGTTACAGCACATGCTGCACTGAATATGACCCGAGGTCATATTCATTCTCCCATATTCATTCTCTCACCGCAAAGGTGGCAAATCACATCCTGGACTACCTTAGGCACAGCAGGGGCAGGAGATCTATTCAGTGCTGGGAAGGTCACATCTGGATACTGTGTCCAGTCTTGGGTATCACCCACAGAGGTGGTGCTTGGAGTAAATCTGTGGAGCTCTTTGCCAGAAGATGCAGAAGGTGCTCATGGTTCCCATGGGCTCAAAAAGAGAGAGGCAGATCTGCTGGGAACACATTCATGGAAGGAAAGTCTGCATGGAAAACCACTAATTATATTGATACCACCTCTAATTGGTGAAGGACGTGAGCTCCAAGTTGCTGGACTCTGGTAGAGCTTTCTGGGGATGTATAGCTATGTGCTTGCGCTGTTCTTCAGTAATAGGTATGTGTTAGTGGACTGCTGCTGAAGGCATGATAAGGATACAGGTTTGAGCTGCAGTGACTGTTTTGTTCTGCATCTTCCTGGGAAGTCCTTCTTCAGTGAGAGGGTTGGCAGATGGAGAGAAATGTGCCCAGGTTTGGAGAAAACTCAGAGGAGCTGTTGGAGGTGGAGCTTGGGATAGCATGCAAGAAAAACAGGATAGAGGATTTTTTGCCACCTGGCCAGATCTCACACTTGGCAGAGCTGGGAGAAGAGCTGCTTTGAAGAATTTCCTTCAAGATCTCTCCCCTTGGATCTCCTTGGAAGTCAAACTCTAATTTGGTGGATGTGAACATGATCTGTTCTTCCTGGTCTCCTGGCTCAGTGGAGAACAGCACAACCCTTGTGTCTGTAGGCATCCTCAAGTTGGCTTTGTTGCCTGTTCTCTTGTGGTCCTGTGTTGGTTCAACCTACAGCCTTTTGTGCTTTTCCCTCAAAGATGCCAGACTGCAAAATGCACAAGCAGCCTTCCTGGAGCATCACCCTCTCTCTGGGGAATTCCTTTCTCTTTGGATCCCAGAGCCAGGTTCCTTCTTCTCCCACCTGCCCCCCCGCCCTTCATACCTTGTGTTTCTTTTCTGCAGTGGCATCAGTTGTCACTGGTAAAACCATGAATGTGCCAGGGACAACATTTGTCTTTTGCAAAACAGACCCAACACTCTTTCACAAAATTCTTAACCTGAGCAGGAGGCCTGCCACCAATGCCCCTTAAATTAGCATGCTCAGAGGAAAGGTTTGGGGAGACATCCCAATTTGGCTGAAATCAGCAAGAGAAATGCATGTTGTCTTTACCGGGAAGTCTCTGTTACCACAGTCTTGCTGCACAGATCTTTCAGCCATCCGAATTGGCTTCAGAGATGTGGGCACTGACTTTGCAAGCTGATCTTGTGAGAAGAGGTGAGATGACCAAAGAGCAGGAGTGGCTTGTCTGCAGGTCTCACAGAATAAGCTTTGAGTGCTTTCCCGCCCATCAACCATTTTTTTTTCCTTTTGGTAGCAGGTGGTGGTTCATAAAGATAATCACAGCTTATTTATTTAGAGAATTCTTGTTTAAAAAAAAAGAAAAGGAATGAGAGGAAAAAGCAAACCACAAGTGCTGCCTTTCAAATGTCTGTGTTATCAAATATTTGGTAGTTTGGGGCCTGAAAGTAAGGGATGGAGCCACAAGTTTCCATGAGCAGACACAGCCTGATGAACAAATGCACATGCTAAGAGCTGAGTAACCCTGTGGCAGTGCCAAAATCCCCTTGTTGCCTGTATTTTATCCACAAAGATTTTTTTTTTCAACCTTTATTTAATTTCTAAATTTGAACTCTTTGATCCAAAATTCCCTATCAGCAGAGTGCTGATGCTTGGGAAGTTTTCTGGAGCTGATGAATTAGTAGCATACCTGTACTAGAGATTTGTGCCAATATAAGTTACACCTGTAACGAAGGATCAGCAGCTCGTGGTTTGGGATGTCTGGAGAAAAGACCACACAACTGTTGTTCCCCAAGGGTGCCACTCTCTACAGGAAAGGAAAGCCCACCCTTATCTTGAATTCAGGCAGTACTAGTAGAGTAAAAGCACACTCACCTCTTGGGGAGGATCGTATGGGCTTTGGATTTTGGTGGTGAACTTCTTCCAGCTTCCCAACCTGGCATCCTACCCTTCTAGTACATGTTTTTCCATGGAGGTTGTGTCTGGCACTTAAGATTGGTTCTAATCTAGGCTCGCAGTGACTCACAGGTGACAACCTATTGACACAACAGATGTGACTTACTGTCTGTCATGATTTTTGCATGAAGCAAAAGGGCACCGTAATCAGAGAATCTGTGTCCCTACTGGGTGGGAGGAGACAACGGTGGCATTTGCAAATCATACCATGTTTTGTTTATGCTGTCTGAATACCTGTGCACGCAATTTTTGAGTAGATGGGAAGAAGTTAGTCTTGGTACCATTATGTCATGAGACAAAATGTATGTATTTATTATGCGAGGCCCCATGTTGGTCCCTTAGCCCATCAGTGTGCGCAGTCCTTCCATGTACCTAGGACCTTCAGAGGAAGCTCTCTTCTACAGCGTGAGCTGAATATCCAACCAGTGAGACCATGCACATGTGGAGGTCTTCGAGTTCACTTTTAATGTCAGGTTTCTTGTTGTAAGCACGCTTGAGAATGAACATATGGGAGACCTGACTAAAACAGGGCAGAATCTTGATATGAATGATGTGGGTATAAAGGACCATAGAAACTGTGGAAAAGCTGAATCTGGGAAAATACCCTCTGCTGTTGAGAAAAGCTTAGCAAAGACATTTCTGGGTCAACAGTACTGTTTTCCTGAAATGTAAGGGCATTTCTACTGCTTTGTTTCAAAACATTGTGCTGTAAAACAAAAATGAAAATTTAGTTTAGTTTTTTAGCTTGTCAGTGCATGCAGCAAGTTCATGTAAGGGGAATAAGGATGCCCCTCTCCTCCCTGAGGACCTGTTCCTCTGTCTGGGTGCCTCTTCTCTGTTCCTGGCTGTGCCATGGTCAGGGGCTTTTCTCAGATCTCCCCAGACTCTATGTGGCCATACCCAACAATCCCAGCTCCCTCTCACCAGCTTGTGGGTTGGTTGCTCCAAGCCCACAAGTTTGGTTTGGTGGAAGATTGTCTTCAGCAATCTTTTTGCCACTTTGGTTTCTGCTCCACAGAATCAATACAGGGCTCACCGCATGCAAAGATACACATTTCATTATGCCATCACTTACTAGCTCCAGCCCTACCAGCAAAAAGACATCCATGACATGCATGTGTGTTTGATTGCTTGGGTTTTTTTTGGAAGCAAAGGAGAATTTCCCCTTCCTGCAAAGGACCTCATGCTCCCCAGGTGCTGCCTGTAGCTCGGGAGGTGAAATCTTTTTCACCCTGTGGGCAGGGTAGGCTTCTGTTTACAGTCACGCAAATCTCTCTGTACTGTTTCAGCAATGCCCTGTGCACTAGCTGTGACGAGCTCTCAGGCTGGCATCTCACTTGTGCACGCCTGAGCTTTGGTGTTTGCCAGCCACACTAAATGTGGTTAGCAGCACAGAAACTCGGTGGTGTCTCTCAAATTTACTGTTTATCACAAGTAAGATTTCAAGCACTTCCAGATAATTGTGGTTTCTGCCTGTCTAAGTGGTGTTTCAGCCAATCATGTTGTGGAGAAAGACACTGTGTTTTGAAACTGGCTAAGTCTTGCTTGTCTTCTGATTCGTGGTTCTCGGAAACCCCTTTTGATTGCTCCCTTTGCTCTGGCTAACAGACACAATGTTAGCTGCTGTGCTTCGTGAGTTGCAGTTGATGACCACTGCTGGACTTGTCTGCTTTTCTCTCTTTCTGTTTTAAGCGTATCCTGCTTAAGTGTATCCCCACAGGTGCTTCGCTTACCTCTGACAAGCCCCTGGCCCCTCTCCTTTCGTTGGGGCTCCCTGAATGAAGAACTGGTGTTCATCCGTTTTCCTTCTCAAGTTTTAAGCTGGTTTGAAGGAGTCATGTACATGTGCTTGGCTGGGCTCCAGATACTGCCTCTTTCCTGCCCAAGGGGTTAAAAATAAAACCAGAACACCCCAAACACACAAGCAACAGCTGAGCATGAGCCTAGGGCCTCATCAAACTCGGGAGCCACAGCTTGACATCCAAGGACACATCCAATGCAGTGAGACTGATGTGATTTTTCAGGCTCACAGTTTTGTCCCCGTGCCATGCCCAGTGTCTGGTTTGTAGTTTGCACTGAGGTCTCAAAATGTTTTGTCCTCTTTTGACAAAAAGAGAAGATGCTGACCTGTGCTTCAGCCGAGTGTCCATTGACTTCTCTTTGGAAGCATGGTGCGCTATGTTATTGGTTCAGGCAGGCTAATTCCTTTCATTTGGCTACAGATTTAGTCCCAGAGAGTTCCTTGCTCAGTATTACTCTGTGTAAACAAGCCTGAGGTGGTCTGAAAGAAGGGAACAGATTGTAGGTTTGAGGCTTGCTGTTGTAACTTGCTTTTTCACTTCCTGGCAGATGTCCAAGTCACTTGGATGTCTGTGAGACGTTTCCATGTGCTCTCATGCTCCCAGGGCTTTCACACCAGTGTCTCCAGGTTTCTGGGTAGGAGACACTGAGGTACAGGAGGAAGGATTAGAGGTGGCCTTGAGTCAAAGTGAGCACAGATGGGATCCTGATGCCAAGTACACTGGGCTGGGAGGAAAAGTTGCCAGTGCCATCATGAGTACTGGATCTTAAGTCATGGTGGAAGCATTTCACATGGCGGTCTGAAAAAGGCAAAAGCTAAAGACCTCAACTACTGCAAAATTCACATCTCAAACACAGCAACCTCTGCTTGCTTTCCCTGGCAGAAATGAACCAGCTGGGATTTGATTCTCTGAATACCAGTCAGTCTTCTTCCCCATTAACTGCATTTACTGCTTGTGTATCCTGCCAAACATCCAATTTGTAGAGAGGTTTGGTGAAGGGGTGGTGAAAAGAAGTCATTCAACTTGACAGAGACCCAAGATGACTTTTTCAGTTGGGGAAAAATGAGAACATCGCCTTGCCTTCCTCCAACCATCTTTCCCCAATAAGGATTCCTCTTCCTCTTCTCCTCATGTGCTTTGACTTCAGTGCACGAAAACTGATCCTTTCTACCTTCCTAAAGCTTCCCCAGAGCACCGATGTAAGTTTTACTCTAGAACACCATGAGCAATTGTCCCTGAACTCAGGGGAAGACCAGATAGACTCTTCTGTCCCTCACCCAGTGGATACTTATCATATGGGTTGGGTAACCACAATAAATCAGGCAAGTTGGAGTTCGGCTGTACGTGCAAACCCAGGGATGACAGTTTGCATCTTGGAGCTCTTCCCCACTGTAGGTGTGACGTCAGTTTTGAAGTTAGTCCTAGCTTGCAGGAGAGGGCTGGGTACCAGAGTTTTGCCAAGAAAGCACAAGCTGTCTGCTAGGGCTAAACTTCTGAGAACATTTTTGGGTGCGTAGGGTAGGCTCACTGCTTCCTGACAGCAACAGAGAGGTGCTGATGGGAATATCTATACTTTCAGAGACGTATGTGTTAGGGCTATTTGTGGACACACCCTTGCTGAAACCAACCTGCCTCTTGTGGTTTTAGCTCTTGCAAAATATTGAGAGCTGAAATCCAGACAAAGACATTTTTTTTCCAAAGAAGCCCTTATCTTTGCCCTTTATTTCTACCTTCACTTGTTTGGCTTTTGGGGCATGAGACAACTGTTGCTTGGACCAAACGCAGAGACTACTGCTTGCTGAAAGGAGAAGGAGGAGCAGAAAAATCTCAATGTTGTCCAAGGAAAAATAACACTTCAGCATCGTTATTAGACCTCTATTGTTTTCAGTATCAAAGCTCTACTTCCCTTTCACTAGATCCAGGACAAACAAAACACTATGAGATGTATGCAGTTGCTTTGCATTCTTTCCATTCTTTTTTTTATTTTTTTTTCTTCATTGTGAGTCAGAGGGTTGAGGTTCTTGGAGAGGCTGGAAAAAGGAGGGTGCCTAATTTCCACGGGCACACAGAGTACCAGCATCTGGACAGAGTTATAACAGGCAAGAATTAAACATAGTGTTTATGGTTATGAAGAATCTCAGCTTCTTGACCATATGAGGCATTCACAGATTCTGTAAGAGAGAAAAAAGGCTCAGCTTTTTATTGAAAGTGACTGTTGGATATAAGAATAAAAACAGATCAACAGCTGGAAACGTGTCATCAACGTTAACATCAGCTCTTCTGGCTGGAGTGAGGCTTGGTGCATCAGACGTGTGGACACATATCCAGGTCCACATACGTTGTCTGATGTTTCACCTGCTCTAGAAATCACAGGAAAACTTGTCATTTTGGTGACAAGAGAAGCAAAAGCACAGGGATGAAAGGGTGAATCTTGTTGGTGGATCTGTATTAACTCTCCCTTCCAGCCCAGGGTTGAAGAAGATCCTGGAGGTCCATGCCTAGGTAATTTGTCTTGCTGGGAGCACTGAGACTTTGCCTGCAATACTGGATTTAAACTACAACAAGAGATGCCATTGCCATCAGGTAAAAGGATTTGTTTTCTAGAGGAAAGGCCCAGTTGTGGCCAGGGAAAGAGATTTACAGCATAAACCAGGGTTGTCTTAATTCTGTCACCTGGGGGTTGCCAAACCTTCACCGTCTCTCAGCAAATCTACTAATGGGTCAGGTTGAAGGTATCTGTGTGACTAACTGGCACGACCAGTATGGCTACAGATAAATTATGTCATGAGATGATCAGCCTCCTGTTTTATACTTCTCCATCGTTGCAGAGCAAGGTGCATCAGCCCAGCCCTCTTCTTGCTGCATGCACGAACAGTGAGATGCTATGGCTGTTTCACCCGTGTTACGTTTCTTCTGCTATTGGGTGTAAAGTGGATGGTCTGGTTTTGTCTACAAGACAAGACTCTCCTATTCCCTTCACTGTTGGCAGTGGTCCACTTGCCCATTTCAATGGTCCATTTCAAAATACCCACTAAATTTTTTTTCATGTTGTTTATCTGAGTTGGTGAAGTGTCAAATGTTATCCTGTTTTCAGTAGAGATAGGTCTGGTTTCTACTCCGGAAACATCCAAAAGGGTGGGTTTGGGTTTTTTTGCCTTAAAAATCGCCTAAGAGAAACTGAGTGTGGGCACTGCCCCCACCAACACAACGGTGCCTATCCTGACCCTTTGCGTGTCTCAATGCACAGATACCACATCTAAAGGGAATATAGGGAAGCAAAAAGATCCCTGTCAGGAAGACTACATGGCCGTAAGCCAAGGGGGTTCTTGTTTTAATGAGTCAGAGCCCTGTTTCACATCAGCTCAAGAAAACCCAGGGGAAGAAAATGTGTACCGACATTGAATGTACTTACTGTGGAGTAAACCAGTGAGAGGTCCAGCCTGTAAGATCCACCGCTAAATGGTAAAGAAACCCCACTGCTGATGGTGTCAGGCTGCAAAATGGCATCAGCTTCTGCAGCGCCAGCAGGGCAGCCAGGAGGCGGCCATCAGCTGGCTGGGGACCTCTGCTAGGGTCCTGCTGGGGAAACTGGACCTGAGCCTGCTGACTTCAAGGCGTGTATTAATAATTGATATTGAAAACCCTTCACGATAAGTAGCAGGTGATGGAAAGCGTTTCTTCATTCTCGCAAACTGTTACCCCCGCATATGTATTTTATGAAGCATGGGAACCCAAAAAGCTTAAGTTTAGTTCCCATTACTCACTGTTTTAGTTTTACGTAGTCATTTTTCTTGCCTAAATGGAGCGGTCTGCTGCTTAAGGTTGAGTGATAGACCTAATTTCTTTCTGTGGCCCACTCACCTTGGAGGCAAGGTCACAGCTTGCTGATCTAGCAAGCCTTGATTTTTCTTTTCCCCACCCCTGATCACACAAAATAATTTCTCAAACATACCTGTGTCATGACCTCGATTTTGATAATCACTCTGATTAAAGAAATAGTTTTCACAGAGAGAAAGAAGCAGCTACGGGGAGGTTCTGCTTTTCAGCCCTATTAGTGCAGGAACAGAACAAACCACAGCCTGCAAAGCACTGCAGGCAACCCGAGGTGTGATGCAGAGCCCTCAGATGATGAAATGCAAGAATATAATCATGGGATAATGGCACAACAGAAGCAAACATATTCATTTCTAAATGAATGTCTTCGCCTGGGCTGCATCTCCCTGCCAGGGGGATGCCTGACATTAAAACAAGCATTAAGGGATGTTTCATTGCATGAACTCCTGTCATTGATACTCAAATGTTGCGGGGCCAATTCTGGTTTTATTTTGTGCACAAAAAATCTTGTTGAAAGAATAAAAAACAAGCGGTTGCGTGCAGGAGGCTGAAGCGCCGCTCTGTGTGAATCTCCAGGGCTCAACGGGAGTCAATAGTTTTATGTCAGTGTGTAGCAGCTGAGCATCTGTGCCAGAAACTTTTCTACATTTCCCTGCCTCCTTGACATATGTTGGTCATGCATTATGCCTGTCTCTAGTTTATTATGCAATAAGGGCCATGCTGAATAGCACAAAGATTGAAATGTTGTTTAGTCTCTGTATTACAAAAGTTCATAGCAGCCCCTGTCCGTCAGACTTAAAGAGCAAGGAACTCTTGCCAAAGAGATGTCTCATGGATGATCTCACCAGGGCATCCTTGCACACAGCCAGGCAAGGCTGGAGTCTTTTCCCTTGCCCTGTCAGTAACGGCTCCAGTCAGCCCCTCTCCTCCTGCTTACTGGGTAGAGTGAAGACAATGTCTCCACGGTTGCAGGTCCTCTCTTCCCTTGTTGAATCAGGGTGCTCTGCCACATGGTCCTCCATGGGGAGTAGCGCCATTCTCTGCTGAGCTCACTCTTTTGCCCTCCCCAAAGACTTTGTGCTGTGTTTATACATGATGTGTCAACTTCTGACCCAGTCTTGGCTATTGCCTTGCAGGGGACTTGAGAGACCCTGCTGCTGCCTCTTCTCCAAACTTTGGATGAATTATGAGACCTGAGATTTATGTTTTCTTGCTCAAGCAGATGGTGACGCTGTCCTCCTAGCTTGGAGCAGGTTATGACCATGCTGCCTTAGAGTCCTTCTTGAACCGTCTGGTGTGGCTGTACCTTGTAGCATTGGTGCATTTGCCTTTGCACCTTTGCAGGGTGCTGTAAAGCCAGTATCTCCAGGATCTGCCATAGAGAGTCACCACAGGCTGGTTGTTTTTTCTTTTAAGTACAAAGTAGTCCTCTCTGGTGCCTATCTGTCTGTCCAAACCTGCAGCAAAGTCCTGGAAGATGGCACCTTCTGCACCTGTTGGCCTAGGGTGTCTGGGTAAGCGTGGGTTATGATGGAGTCAGCTCTGCTAAGCTACTCCAGCACTGCCCTCCTTATTTGCACTGCTGGGTTGGAATAGGACATTCACTTTTCCCTGTCTCTACTGCTGGCACTGGTGAGGCTGCTTGGTGGGGCACCAGAGGCTGGGAGTGAAATATGTTACTGCCTTAGTGTTTTTTTTTCACCTGGTTTTGGTGCCTGACTGGTGGAGAGGATTTTGCCCTCATTCCTGAGGGCTGCCCACTTTTGTCAGCTCTCATGGATATGGTTTCCCAAGGAGATGCATATATCTGCCTGCTGAAAAAAGGGCATCTTCTGTGTCTGTTTGGATCAAGAGTGGACAAAATCCCCTGTTTTTCAAGTGAATTCAGGACAGTCTGCATAAAGTGGGCACCTCCTATAATGCCACAGAGGGAAGCAATGTTTCTAACCCTCCTTCCCTCTTTGTTTGCCTCTACGGCTGTTTGCCGAAGATCTCCTGCCTCCTTTTCACAGTGACAGTGCTGCAGCTCATACTCAATATTTGCAAGTTCGTGATGGCCCTGTGGTCCTCGGGGTGCAGCTTGTGCACGAGAGACTGTTTTGTGCTCAGTCTGCAGGACAAATTTTCACCTCGCCACCAGATATGCCCATCAGTGTCATCGCTGGTTCTTGACCATCTGACTGTTCATGTTCCCATCTGACTTGCCTGCACGCTCGTGGGTGTCCTGGAGATGATGGGAACAGGCTGTAACTATTTTGGATGCAGGCTCTTGCTGTTTCCTTACCTTGATGACTGGTGAGTGGCAGGATCATGCAAGACTGAGGGGTTTTTGGCAACTGCGAAATGCTCACTGTCTTCTTCATCTCATTTTTGTGAGATTAACAGAGGTCACAGAAGCAATCACCAATTTCCATGAAAGGCTGCCTCTTGGTCAGCAAGACAATGGTGTTGACGTCTTAAACTTGAGGCCAAGTCCACCTGTCCTCAGCAAAATCCTGTAGACACCAGTTTCTGAGAGATCCTCAAATTCTGCTGCTCCTTGACATAAGGCAACATGGCGAGAAATTTTCTGGGCAAGTTCCTCAAAACCTGTAGTGTTTGTGTGAAAACATCATGCAGGTATGAATGCATCCATTCCCAAGACACAGAGAGGTGGAGCGGAAATATAAGACGCATCTTCCTAGGTGTAGATTGACACAGAAATCTTGTTATGTTACTGGCTTAGTATTTTTTTTATTCCTGTATGGCTTCTATACAAGCTTTGGGAGATGTATTACTGACACAAAGGGAGGTTTTCTGTTTAGTCTTGGGTAAGCTAATATCAGTTTAGGTCCTTTCTGTTCCTCAATCAGTTTGTTCTTCAGTGAATTCTATTCTTTTCTTTGATTGTGAAGTTCACATCTTGTGTTGTACTCCCTATGAAATGTTTCGGTGGGCAGGCTGAAGAGTAAGACTACTTGTTCTTCTGCACATTTCTTCAAAGATAACTTTCACCTTTTTTTTACACTCTTTTGCAATTCTAGAAACTTTCTTCAAGAGACAAAGAGAAGGACATGGAGGTTGGGCCTGTAAACTAACTTATTGCTGCTCACAGAAGGTATATTATGATGAGGACTTTTGCTGCAGCTTCTATCCGTGGGGAACCTGGGTGGAAACCAACCCAAGTGAAGGACAGCATAGGACAGAGCTGCTCCAGCACAGGGGAAGAGTTTTCCAGCCCCTATGTTTTTCTTCCCTCACCCTTAGGCACAGCACTGCCTGTCTGGTTTGGGGTTTCTTTTGCAGGTAGGCAGGCAAGGTGAGCTCCATGTGGATAGGGGTCAGCTCCTACGTCCTGGGCAGGAGCATCCACCCACCCATCCACACAGCCAGGTTGTGTGGTACTGTAGCGCTTAAGGACAATGGCACGGGACCAGCTGGGGTGTTGGATCATAGATATATGGAAAGGATTGGGGGAGGGGTGTTTTTGGGGTGTTGTGTGTGTGTTTTGTTTTGTTTTTTAGCAAAATAACAGTATTTGAAACAGCAGAAGACAAGAGTATTAACAAGTGTTGGGAGATACAGGAACAATAAATTCCCCTTGATCCTTCCCACTTTCAGACATCTTGGAAACATCTTCCTTGTAAACTGCAATTTACAAACCCTTTGTGTTTGACAAGGCGACAAAAATTGGTAAAACATAAAAGCGTTTTGGATCCTGCTTACGGAATATCTCTTCCTGCTTGCTGCAAAAGACTTGGACCAGGTCATAGAATCATAGAAAGGTTTGGGTTGGAAAGGACCTTAAAGATCATCGAGTTCCAACCCCCTCTGCCATGGGCAGGGACTCCTTCCCCTAGACCAGGTTACTCAAAGCCCTGTCCAACCTGGCCTTGAACACCTCCAGGGATGGGGCAGGTCAAATCACAGAGTCTCAAAAGCCCAGATGTAAATAAGACGATGACCTTTTTTTTTTTTTTCTTTTTTAAATGTGCATTTAATTACATTTTAAAATTTAAAAAAGTATTCTTGTATGCATTTGATAAATTTATTTTACCTAGTATTAGTCCTTGTATGAAGCTTCTATACCTTGAGCTGTGGTATGGTTGTGCTCGAATTGTTCTGATATAAGACATAAAAGATGGAGTTGCTCTGCAGGATGGGCAGTGTATTGTGTATCTTCCAGTGAAGACCTGCTAAGAAAGCATGTGTGACAGTAAATTCTCTTCTCAGACTCAGTCCACATCTGCCACAAGATCAGGATTTCTGGTCAGATGAAACAGCTTCTGCAACTTAAAAAAAACAACCACCACCATATATATATATATATGTAACTTTTCAGATTTGCAGATTTATTTATTCCAATGTTTCGGAGCATGCTCTCTTCTTTCTAAATCATTTCAGAGGGTGATGACCACTCCAGGAATCTGTGGTTATTGTTGAATTAGTGCTCACTTATAAATAACGTAAGCATCAGGGTAAATGATGTTACTTGGAAAAAACTAATTAAACTGTCCTGATGAGGAGGTCCAGTCCACAGGCTGAAGAAGAGACAGGCCCTGCTGCAGCCTTGTGCCCATTTCCAGATGCATCCCTCCCTCCCTTCCTCCTGGGGGTGGCCTCCCAGCACATCCCCATGGCTAAATTCTCAGGCAAGCCAGCGGTCCCTGGGCGGGTGCCCCCGTGGCAGCAAGGGAGGGCAAAATTCACGTCCGTGAAGCACACTGGCCCAAGGACTCTGACTTGCGCTATTAAACCTATGGCTGGTCTCCATCCAAGCCAGCAGACCCATAGAAATGATCTTCAGTGTCGGTGCCAGTAGAAGGAGGCAGTAGAAAGAAACGTCAATCCACCTCTTGCCACATGCCAAAATGTTAACGCAACCCATATGTCCTTACATGAAAAAGACACAGTATCTTATGCAAACCAGCTGTCCCTCAACAGGGAACAGCCTTGGCACTTTCACGTTGTTTTACATTTTTTAAGTGGGGTGTAAGGTTAATTAAAAAATCCCTGTAACAGCCCTTTGAAGTAGGGGCAGCAGGGCTGGATCCTTCCTCTTCCTCCAGCTGTCCAAGCCCCCGCAGCAGGGCAGGTGGGTCTGGAGGCAGGAATTTATGGCTGGAGAAAGGGGATGTCGCAAAACGGATGGGAGACCCACTAAAGGGAAGAGGGTTTCCTGGGCCGGCACACGTGTCTGGCAGCCGTCCTGCCTGAGGAGGCAGGACAATCCGTGGTGAAGCTGCTGGATGTGTCAAGACCTTCTGGGACCTCAAAAAGTCAAAGCGAACAGGTTTTCCTGTGTTGCGTTTGCTTGTTCTTGGGTTTTCAAAAAGGCTTGCTGCAAAAATGCCTTTCCTTGAGCATGGAGCAGTGGCTAGTAGATGAAAAAGTACTGGGATTTTAGTTTCCATTTGCTGAACTTCAGCGTCTTCCCAGGCGTGCTTCCAGAAAAGCACAATAATAGAATGGTTAAACCCAGAGACGCTACCACAAATGTCTCACTGTCCAATATTGGATATGAGGACATATCCGCTTCAGCACACCAGCTATAAAATACCAGTTTAATCGCCCTGGATTGATGCTGCCTCAGTTATTTCAGTCTTAACAGGTTTATAGCTGTCTGAGGGACAGAGACCAAACTGCCGCTGATGTAAAATAGAAGGAAACCTACACAAATGAGGATATTTATCTTATTTGCATTTTAGCTCATTAACTAAAACCCTGGCTTGCTGCCTCTGTGAAAAAGCAAACCAAATTATTTTCTCGTCATTGCAGATTTTTGGAGCTCATTCCTCAGGACTTAGGCAATGTTTGGAAGACAGCTGAAGATGCCTCCATCCCCATTTCCACCCCCAGGTCTGGAAAGACCATGCCATGCCCGGCAACGGCAGGAGCTCCTTGTGTCAGCGAGGATGTAGCTCAGTGAGGACATAGGTATTTCTAGAGAGATCTGGTGTTTGCGGCCGGACTCTGCTCAGAGGGGCACAGCACAATCCCCAGAGGCACCAGCACAAGCTGCAGCATGGGAAACCTCCCGTTATTGAGATCCAGGCTTTTCAACACATTCATTAACAACCTGGAAAAGAGGAATTTTGCTGTTGCAGCTCAGTTTTGCAGCATAGTAAAGCTGAGGGACAACGGTTAAGAACTACAGATTCACTAACTGGGTGCAAAGTGATACGCAAAGGAAAAATAACACAAATGCCACATATGAGATGATGGGCCCTGGCTGGTGATAAGCACCCCAGAATGAGATCCCAGTGTTTTGACACTCCCATGAAAGCACTGGTCCATTGCTGAGGAGCATCAAAAAAGCCAAAAGACCATAGGGAATTACCAGGAAAGGAAAAAGAGCAACATGATGCTGTGGCACAAATCCACTGTGCTCCTGTGCCTTGGATGCTGGTTGCAGGTTTAGTCTTCCCATCTCAGAGGGGTACAACAGAGCTGAGAAAGCTTTGGGAAAGATGAAAGATCTGGAATGGCTTCTGTAGGAGGGCGCGCGTAAGCCAGATCTGTATGGCCGTACGTGACCTCTCCTGCTCTAAAAACCTAGAGTGTATCAGATGACACTTCAGCTGGAGGTAGGTTCAGGTTGGACAAGAGGAGGGTATTGCTCCCAGGACACATCTCCCCTCCAGGGTCAGTCCCCTGGTGCATGGTTTTGGGGATGTGGGGAGTTTTTGTGAGTTTAAAAGGGTAATGAACACATTAATGAATAAGGAATTTGTTCAAGGGTATTGATCGCTTCCAAAATGACCTGTTTCATAAAATTCCTGAGAAGCAAAGTACCAGAAGCTGTGAGAGCACCCAGGTAAAATTTCCCTGCTTGTTATTCTTATGCCCTTCCCCAGGCTTTTGGCCAAAGTTCAAGTCAGGATCCTGGGCTTAGTGGATTTGCACCAATACAGCCATTCTCATGTACTTCTGACACAGGAAATCAAAGAGACGTTCCCTTGTGAAGACGGATGTAATGAGCAAGGCATCACGCATGAGTGCTTTATGTCCTGATGCAAGCTAAACATTTAATGGTGAAGCCCAGAGTTCAGAAATTGAAGGATGGCAATATAAAACCGCCAAACTTGTGTGAAAGTGTAAAAATGCATTCTGTTTCAGAAAACTTGTGTTATTAGGTTTCTGAGTAAAAGAACTACAGGATATCTCACAATCCAATCATTTACAAACTAAACCGGTAAGCAATATTGACAAGATAAAAGCAGCTTGCACCAAAATGCTGAGTAAGCAAAGAAACACATGCAATTTGAAATGTGTTTGCAGCTTATTTTGCCAGCAGAAAAGTGTATCAGCCTTCTGGGTGATTCACTTGCTGCCATTTGGTTCCACTTCAGGGGTGAAGGTTTCGGAATTACTCACAGACCCATGCTAACGAATCGGAAGTCATGTAACGCTATTGAAGTATCTTGCAGCTTTGCCCCCTTTGAACCCACAAGAGGTGCTGACTTCAAAATGAGACCTCGCCACCTTTTTTTTTTTCCCAACTTGATGCAAGTTTCATTCCAGTTTTGTGTGAGTCCTTGTTTTATACATACTGATTTGCCCATGGCTGATACTAATGAAGACTCAACAAAACAATCTCAGCGCTTCACTGTAAAGAGACAAGTGGGCTTTAGCTATTGATGATACAGTCATTACCTAAGCATCACAAAGACTTTGCCATAATACCAGAGCCTCTCTTTTCTAATCCAACTCATACAAGAACGGAAGAGGCTTTGGTGCAGCATGTTTGGGGCATGGGGCATGGTCTGGCAGAGGGCTCAAACTTCTAACAAGTGCAATCCTCTTTTGACTCTATAGACGCTTTTCCCTCCCCTACTTTGACTTTTTCCCCAAGAAATAGGGGTGCTAAGTGAGAAGGATATGTGTTTATTGGTGGGAGATGGGAAAAAGTGATAGTCCTGTCCTGCAGGAACTCAACTGCTGTTGCCCCGATGGTGTGAACGCTTACAGCTAGAAACTTCTCACTGCCTTGCTGCAGAGGTCAAACCCAAGAGTATTAGAAACACTTTCTAAGAGATTTTACCCTCATGGTATACATGGGGGTGTCCGTTCAGCTCTGCAAGGCTAGGAAACCCTGAACCAGAGAGCTGAGACCCAGCTCTCTGCTGTGCCTCGGCAGTCAAAGCTCAGTATTGCAACCTTATTGATGAAGTACAGTTCCAGTGGGGTAAAATAGTGAAAAATCACTGAGTTTAAATGGCTCTAATTTCATGGAATCTTTTTCCTTGGTGTGTTTTATTTTGTCTTTTCCCTATGTACCTATCTAGCCATGAAGTTTACCATCTTGAAACACCTAAAGCCATTCTAACTAGTGCTAGTTTTGTGTGATGTTCAACATTTCCAACACAAGCTCAATGCACATTTGTTATTGGAGTTGCATTTACATGTGCGTAAGCACAGTGCCTTTCCTGAAACTAGAATATGACATGAGAGAACAAAAGAAAAAAACCAAACCCTTGCTCAAGCCATATATCTAAAACACTTGTAAAAGGAAAGTTTGGAAGCCAGACAAAATTATTTGTTGCTGTGCCAGATACAGTTATTTTGAAAGCCCTCAAATGTATTCCTTTTCCTTCCATGGGCCTGTCATTTAAAAGCTACAATGCACCCTGCGAAGACATTTTTCTAAAAGTGTAACGCCTTTGCCCACCAAATGCTCCACCAGAAGGTGGAGGGGTCACAGGAGAGACTGCCTACGGTATAGTGGGGATCCTGTTGCAATAGATGCCTCAGACTTGCAGGATTGGGAGCTGTAGTAGAAAATACACAGTGACATCTAGGTCAGTGGAGATGGATCTACAAGGTGACTGTGACTATGAAGACACCCAAAGCTTCCTGGCCAAGCCAAATTCTGCTTCCAGGGGTGCAGGCTGAGCCCCAAGGTGTATTGCATGAATACACCAGCCTGGTGTTTCTTTCCTGAATTGGGAGGCGCGGTGACAGCAAAGGAGGCACATCTAGGTTTCCTCCAAGTGATCTGTGCTTCACCAGCAGTGAACATGAGGCTTAAGGGGGGCTTGAATAAGTTTGCTGCCCTGCTCTGCACCTGCCATCTCTGAGCTACCATGGGGCACAGCTTCCAGGTCAGAGCATGGATGTTACAGCTGCTCTTCATGCCATCTTCATGGATGGTGCCTCCTGGGCAGATCTGGCCAGTGCTCTCCAGGCTGAGGCAAGGCAGTGTGAGGCTCATCTTCACTACAGGTTGCTCCTCTCAGCATTGGAACAATCTCTTGGTGGGCAGTGAGGAGGAAAAACAGCTCTTGCAAGGAATCATGGATTTCTCCAAGAGCCCTGGCTTTGTCCCATGTAGGACTATTGGTGACAGCCTTCCTAGTCCCTGCTGTGGGGAAGCTTGGCTTATTTTTCTCCACTTTTCAACTTTTCAAAGGCCACCTTTCTTTGCTCCATGGAGCCTCCTTGGCCAAACAAATATTTTTATTAATACCCGTCAGCAAAAATATAAACAGTTACTGAGTTATATGCACAGGCTCAGTTCTGATTATTTGACCTTTAGTTTCTATTGACAACACCAAAGTAAACAATTTCTGCAGTGACTCAACATTGATTTCAGCCAGGAATAAACAAGAACATGAGATGCACACAACGAGCTATAAGTTATTAAACCAAGGACCTAAAGCCTTCAAAACTGGCAGCTGCACTAAAGGTATCGATGTCAATGGAGCAGTGATTGTCCCTTGCAAAATGCTACTTTTTGCACATCTCACTGGCAGAGATGGGTTTGATTAGCATGGATCTGCCCAGTGGTATAGACTTGAGCTAAAGTGAAATTGAGACAGGCATCTTCCCTCCTGACCATCGTTCACGTCAGGTTTTCAGATGAGCCCTGGAGACAGCAGTTCCTTTTAGGAATGTAAACGGGAAGTGAAGTTTCTGGGAAACCTGTGAAGATCCCTTGTTGGTACTTACACAGTTGGGTATCTTCATCTGAAAACTTGGTCAGCCCCCAGCAGTCCTTCATGCTTCTGAAGCTGTAGCCTACAAGCTCTTAGGGCAAGGTAACACTGGTAGATGCACTGAGGACACATCCTAGCTAATGACCAGAGGGCCTCTAACACTGCAAAACAGAAGATGCAAGGAAAGCTTTCCCAATAGCTTCCCTCTGAAGGATCCCTGTCAGGTTTTGGTGCCTCTTAAATGCCATTTCAGTTTCATCAGCGGGCTCACCTGGGATCTAGGAGTGGGTCCTTGGCCTCCCGTATGAACTGGCTGTGCTTGCTGTGCATTTCTGCAACCCACTAAGCCCTCCCACGAAGGCCAGCTCGAGCCATTTTAGTCATAGAAGCTGAACGATGATTGTAATGCAGATGTGTACAAGCCAAGTTTTAGAGAAGGATGTCCTTCTCGGCAGATAAAAGTGAGTCTATGAATGTCCTGTTGGGAGGGGCAAATCAGAGCGTGCTCATACCCATAAAGTGTTCTTCCAAACTAGAAAGCATTTGGCGTGACTGAAGGTTAACTCTTGACATAATCAAATATGCATTTTAAATTTAAATCTTAAAAACAAAACAGAAAACCACAAGATCTGGATTCTTTAGAGACTTACATGTCTGCTATACCTCAGAAAACTTACCTGAACTGCACATTTACATAAGTTTGCAAGATGACAACCCAAATTACTGATTTCTGCACGAGAGTGGCAACCTATATCTGCAAGACAAAGACAGTGCCCTCTGCAAAGCCAACTTTCAGCTTGTATGAGAAATCTTAAGGGGAGAGAGCTGTCTCTGGAGGTTGCACTGAAGAACACCCCCTGCTCTAAGTTCAGATCCTTCAGCAGATAAGTGCAAAGCACTTGTTAAAACACTGAGCAAGCCACCATCCTTGTGCTCGCCTGTTGTGGCGGTCCACTTTTTGATCTTAGGCGGCACTTCCCAGTTTACAGCTTGACTCTCTGCCGCAGGACTTGTTTAATTTTCTGCCATCCCAAGACAGCAATGTTTGCAATACTTTGCAGTTTTGCTACAATGAACAGACGCTTCTAATGCTGGAATGAGAAAAAAGGTTTGCGGGAGGTGAAGTTTGGAAGACCCTGCTAACACCACCCAAGGAGAGCCCAGTCTCTATGAATCCTCATCCTCTAGACTAAGTGGTCCTAAAAGGAGGTGTACTACTAACAAAGTGAAGTGGGATGAACCAGAAGCAAGTTGGATCCTTGCTCTGGCCTCACTGGCCTCTCCAAGAGCACCTCGTCCAAGTGGCTTTACACAGATCTCCTGGTAGGAAGATCTTCAATGCGCAATCAGTCGTGCAAGCTCCTCCTTATGGTCATGTCAGGACAAAGGGTAATAGTTTTAAAATAAAAGAGATGAGATTCAGATCAGATATAAGGAAGATTTTTTTTATGATGAGGATGGTGAAACACTAGAACAGGTTCCCCAGAGAGGTGGTAGATGCCCCATCCTTGGAAACATTCAAGGTCAGGTGGGGTGGGGCTCTGAGCAACCTGATCTAGTTGAAGATGTCCCAGGTCATTGCAGGTGGCTTGGACTAGGTGATGTCCCTTCCCTTCCCTTCCCTTCCCTTCCCTTCCCTTCCCTTCCCTTTCTGTAATTCCTGGGGGATCCACTCCTCCTTGGCTAAAATGAGGGATGCTCTAGCATCTGATACACCACCCCCTGGGCTGTGGCACTCAACAGTTGCGCCCCAAATATGGTCAGAGATGCCCAGTGATCTCTGTGAGCTGTCTGAAAAAAAACCACCCTTGTTTTGGTTGAGTCAAAGCCGTTGATTTCCACTCGTGGCTTGGAAGAGCAAGCCCCCTCTGGTCTTTTTCTTTTTGACATAAAATAATCAAAATTGGCTTTTAAAGAGTCACTGTTAAGGCGAATTTGTTGCCCCACTTCGCATACACCTCTTTCTGAGCTGATGCCCCCTTGAGTTTATTCCACTTTTTTTTTTTTTCAGCTGCCTTTTCAGGCTGCAAGACATGCAAAACAGTGTTTTGGTCCAACACAAGCCCTGGCTTAAGCTGGAAGCATTTGCTGAAGTGTCACTGGTAGTGAGAAAGGACACAAACCCACCCAAACAAAGCAGTGGCAATGTAAAGGTATCCCAAAAAATGACCCAACAAAATGAGTCGACTTCTCCAGAGGCAGGTGACAGCATGGGGTGTAAGTCATGGGGAAGGAGTGGGACTTCTTGGCCTGATTTTCTCCCTTTGGATCAAGCAGAGACAGCGTTAGTGCAGTTTGGTTTCAGGGTGTTATTTAGGACTAATTGGAAATCTTCCAGTGGAAAAAAAAATGTAAAAATTGCAATCTGATGACCGTTGAACAACTTTCAGAGAGGAGAAGGTCTCAACAGATCTAGTGCTGGAGTGGCTTCCCAGACAGCCTGGAAGGTGAGTTTCCACCAGACACCCTCAAATCCCCTCCACCCCCTGGAGTGGGATCTCACTCCCTGGGTTTGGAGCAAAACTAGAGGAATCAGGGATCAGAGATGCCGGGGAATGAACTAGGATGGTGGCTGGGAAAGGAGGTCTTGACTTCACCAGGGTGGGCAGTCAACTGCAGCATGGGCCTTGACAGATCCTGCAGTGCATATATCACATGGTGCCTCAGGGTTTCAGAAAGGAAATATTGCAGGATTTCTACTCTAAAAAGAGAAAAAAAAATAAAAATTAAACCAAGCAAAGAAAATCAGCAAAATTTGTCTTTTCTGCCTAATTTGGGCCAAGTGTTTTTTCAGAAAGTCAGAAGTTTTACATAACTGGAGCTTGGCGTCCTATTTGACTCTGCTATTAACTTCCCCATCTTGCTCATGGGGAAAGACAAATACAGATTATTTTTTTTACTTTCTTTTCCCAAATTGGTTTATTTTTAGAGAAAGCCCATGTGCAAACTCAGGGAAGTTACCTGAAAACCACCTATTTATAGGTCCACCTATTAGGAGACCTGAGGGGGTCTCTAGTCCAAACCCCAGGCACCAGCACTAGGTCTGGGTGGCCATGGCGTGGCTGCTATACCTTGGGATGTCTCTCCTCCACCCCTGCCCGTGTCGTGGACAGGGGCTGCTCTCAGACTCCCTCCCAGCCTCCCCATAGCCAGATTCAACAAGCCCAGCTGGGTGTTTTGAGGTGCTTTTTGTGGGTATTCAATGATGCCTGGGCTGAGACTGGGTAGAATTCATCTCACCTTCTTGGTTTTGTTGGAGATGTGTTTTCTCCTGGATGCTGCAATCAAATACAGCCACAGTGGATGCAGAGCAGCAGTCGGTGCTTCTGGTTGTTTTGCATTTTGATGCCAAGGCTTCTCAGGAATAAATCTGAGGAGACCTACTTATTTGTCCTGCTCTCTTTACCATCCCACCAACCTGTCTTGTTAGGCTCCTGAGAGTGTTCCCTGGTCCGTTGGGCTTAACTGGTAACTAAAATCTTCTCTTCCTTTCCCATAGGCTACTGTAAAATTGCTGATAAATACCTCTAGACCTGTGCAAAAACAATGACCTTGGGGTCTGCTAGGTAGGTCTTCCATGGAAAATTTCCCCCAGCATATTCTCTGTCAGGACAGTGAGAGAGACATATTATCTTTTAATGGATGGATCTTGAGGGGGCTCTAATCCCCCTAAGGCTTGAAATTCAGGAGAGGTGAGTGTTAGCTGTGACACCACTGAGCCAGGGTCTTCTGTCCAAATCCATCTCAAAACGTGCACCCAAGGATTTGTTGGCTTTTCCCAAAGCCCTTAGCAGGGAGTTGGGTGATCTGCAAGTTTGAGGGGGCTGCTAGATAAATAAATGCCTCCTGAGAGCAGTCACCTTCCCCCAAACCCACCAGCCATTTGGTTTGGGTGAGACTGGCGCATGTCCCAGGCATTTGCACCAGACTCATGGAGGGGCATTTGAAGGAAGAGCAGGGTAAGAAGGGCGGTCACGCCTCTGTAGAGGGATAAACGAGGAAAGCCAAGGTTTGTTGTGGTGGAAGACCACAGCTGCTTGTAGTCATTAATATCTTTCATTTTCAACGTGGAAAGGGTATATAACCTGTGGTACCTCTGCCCCGGGCATCTCCAAGAAGAAGAAAACTGAGAAGAGCAGCCTTTGCCATGACTCAAAACTGGGAAGGGCACTGGCAAAACTCAGTGATCTGTGGCTGAGGTTTGCTTGGCATTTCAGGATCTTAATTGGCTTTTAGCCAGTTTGGATAGCATTACCTCTTTCTTTGGGCTTTCTCCCTCTCCGTTGGGAACCTTTGTGCTCCCACTCCCACCCAACCCATCTCTCCTTAAAACCATGTGATTTCATGGAGAGCGGGGAAGTAAAACCCTGGATCCCATTGCTTTGTAAACAGATAGGATAATGTTAGTAACTCACAGCTAGTCCAAAGAAACCTCAAACACTAACGAACCTGCAACAAAAGCAAATGTCTTTGAAGACTGTGCAAAAAGCCCTGTTTTTAGTATAATGCCTGCTATTAGCAAAGAATTATAAGCATGTCTCAGTTTAATGTTCTTAAATCTAAACTGGGGAGGACTAATTAAGTACACAACTTAATGCCTGCTATAGTCGAAGGGTTACGGTAGCCGCATGCACCATGCTGACCTTTCAGTAGTTGTGAACTGGCTGGCTCTCCCATCCTTCCCCCACACGCTGGGACAACTATAAACATCCCTGTAATAATGACACAATTGTAATATCCTATTTATTTTCCATGAAGAACCAGGCTAGCACAGGCTTAGGTGGCCTGAGAGGCTGGTCAAGCAAAGCCTGTCCGTGCCCTCCTGCTGTGACCCGGTCGCTGCTCGCCCTTGCACCCATGGGAGCACTGGGGACTGTCACACATGGAGAAATTGTCCTCTCGTTGTCCAACTCCAAGCAGAGTCCGGTCCCAGCATCTCTAGGACCCATTCTGCAAGATGAAAATAGCAACCCTATTCCCTCTTCTCCTATCACCAGCTCTTCCCACCCCTGCTTGTCCCCCGGGTGTGGGAGCGGAGGGTGGGGAGGAGGGCAGGAAGTTGCTGACGCGTGTGGTTGGATTTCAGTTTGAACACTGTCCAGAAAGGAGCACCAAATATTAGTAAATAGATCAGGAAACATTTCCGTGTTTGGCGATAACTCAGCTTTTCCATGGCAGCAATCTCCAGTGGTTTTTCCACTAGAGAAAAAGACCCGCTTGGTTGCTTTGCTTAAACTGGAGCAGCTCAGATCCTGGACCCGCTTCAGATCCTGACCTTCAAACTCAAGTTTCTCCCCTTGGGGGCATGTGCTGCAGTTCCTGGCTTTGTGTGTGGAGCCAAGCCCTGCAGAGGAGAGGGTGCATGCTCTTGTGCATGCCCAGGGGATTACAGGACCCTGCTGCCATGTCCAGCATCTCAGTAATGATCCAGGCTGAAAAGGAAAGGATCAAGATGGTTGGCCTATTTTGCTTCCCAAAAGAAGATTATGCAGTGGTTTCCTTGCCATGCATTAAAGGGGGAATTATTGCATACCAGTAGGCTCTTTAGGGCAATGAAAAAAGGGCTACCAAGTCCTGGTGGTCCAAGCTGCAGACAGTCACGTTAGAAAAAAAACCCAGGAGCGAATCAAGCACTGAAGCAGGTAACTGAGGGAAGTCCTAGTTTTACCGTTTCTTGACATCCTCAGGTCAAAGCTCTCTGGGATGAATGCAAGCTTCTCATCTTGCCATAAATGGGGATAATATAATGGCCTGTGATTTTGGAGGACTGAACTGATGGTTCCTTCTGGCACTGTGCTGCAAACCCTGTTTCTGTTCTCTTCACTGTGACTTCCACTTAACAAAGTCAAATTTAGGTGCTTGGGTCACAGACTGGTTTTGGAAAGAAGACCTCAGGCATTGGTGGATGTTGATGTGGATAGAGGTGACACCAGCATCAAGAAGACTGATTGGGAGGACGAGGATCAAAAATGAGGAGGAGAAAACGATTGCTGATGAGACAATCTCTACATTGGACAAAATGCCTGCCCAATCCACAGCCAACAGCAACCCTAAAAGCAAAGAAGGAGAAAAAGAAACAGACTTTGTTTTCATGTTAAACTTCATGAGATGGTGTGAGAAACCATATGATCTAATAGTCCTACTTGACTTGAAACACCTCAGCTTAGCTTAGCATAGCTAATTAGTGCAGTGATGGCTTAGCATAGCTAACTGTGTAATTTCAGCATGCTCCCAAAACAGCTAATTTACATAGCCATTGATATGCTGACAGTAACTTGCTTGGGTCAGAGAAGCGCCATTCAAGGCAAAATTCTTATTTAGGTAAACTTTGCGAGCCAGACCGCTCTGGATGTCCAAGTCGCTGTGGCTACGTGTCCTCTGCATACACATCAGCTGGCGGGTTTGAGGCCAGAGAACCACAAAGTGTGCTACTTGGCACTGAAGCAGCCACAGGCTCTTTTTGAAGAACTACCCCCAGACTACTGAGGTTACTGGAGGGCTTCCTGTGACCCCAGCTGTTGAAGATACTCTCTTCTTTTTGGTTGTAAACATGTCACCTGGCGGTGCAGCTACAGCATAAAAGCTTTTGGTTGAGCCTGCAGATAGATCCCACCCAAGCTCCACACTGCTGTTGTTATCCCTGCAACACAAGTAACCTGACAGGCGTGTGGGCCAGCAGGAGCCTTCTTCAGCAGGGCAGGGAAGGTTTCAACCATGCTTGTTTCTCCACAGTGGGCTGCACTGGGGCAGCACCAGGCACATCGTCTTTTGATGCTTCCTATGGTAGAAGCCTCCTGGGCTATGAGCTGGGCTACTTCAGGTGAGATGAATCACCCAAAACAAACACATGCCTCGGTGATGCTAAAGGTGTGCACGTAAGGTCCCGACTGAAAACCTGTCAGAGGACACACCTATATTAGCTGTTCATTGGCTGTGGATCGTCCATCTGTTGAGTCAACCACACTGACCCACTGGCCATGATGCTATTTCTAACAGCCATCACTCCACTACTACTACTACCACTACTACTACTATTACTACTACCACCTTTGGAACAGGCTGCCCAGGGCAGTGGTGGAGTTGCCATCCCTGGAGGTATTAAAAGACGTGTAGACATGGTGCTGAGGGACACGGTTTAGTGGTGGGTTTGGCAGTGTTAGGTTGATGATTGGACTCAATGACCTTAAAGGTCCCTTCCAACCCAGACGATTCTATGATTCTATGATAACAACAATAATCATAGTAGTAATAATAACAGCACACTGCATTTAGTAATAGCACCTTTGTGGTTGTTGCACATACGCCTCCTGAGAGACCTCTGGGCTGGAGCAGAGGGTTCAGTTTCATCCAACAACGTGCAACATAAAGAATATAACATGCCCAGCTTCCAAAAGGAAAACATCAGCTCCACACACACAGGCAGCCAAGACATCTGGAAGAAAGATTTTTAAACTGGCATGTGTGGTCTCACCATGTTGAAGGACTTTTGCTGTAGAGTCTTCTCTCCATGCCTACATGCACTGTCTACATCGCCCTGCAGAAGCATGCGAGTGGGATTTGCTTGCTTGATGAGAACTACTTTTCTGGTGTATTTTCAGATGGTCTTACCCCAGGCTGCCGGAATGGGTGGTATTTTATTGCTCCAGAAGGAGGGGAAGGGAGCTACGGAATATATGTACAAGCCAAAAAATGCCATGCCAATTGGTGTGAGGACAAGTTGCGCTGGCTGTGCCCTCCTACGGCACCATGACACCCGCAATGTGCCACTCCTCTGCCTTTGCCACCGGGTGTGCAAGATCGGTGGTGGTTTTAAATTGTGCCATCAATGCTGCCTACAATAATTAACAAATGACATGTCCGTTTGGGAACTAGGGTCTCCAGTGAGATGCCACCACACAAATCACCTTCTGCTTTTGCTGTTTCAATCTCCTTCCTACAACTTTGTCCTAATTTTTCTGGTTTATAAAGAGAAAGGGCTTTGGGCACAGAGAAACTACTGGAAATACAACTTCTCTCCCTGCCCCAAACACAGCTCTTTTCTGCTGCTTAGGAGACTGGTTACCATCCTGTAGGATGCCTTCACTGAGCATGGGACTGCCCCTGTAACCACTCTTGCCCACCATACGCGTTTGGCTAATGCATCTGGAGGTCATGGTGTGCCTTTGCCTGGTGTCAGTGTCTTCCCCCCCCCCCTTTTTTTTTTAATCACCAGTGAAGGGAAGAGACACAGCATCTGAGGCCTCAGCTGTGCCCGAGAGGTGACACTGCTCCCATGGTTTGATTTCAGCAGCCCGCACAGCCATCTGCCAACACGACTGCTACCAGGGAGGGATTAGACGAACCGCTGTGATAAAACAAATTAAAGGGGAGAGACCACTCCCCTTTATCACCTCTGGGTCTGGGCTGGCCATCTGGGCGGCTGCGGGTTGTGTGAGTTGGTGGGGGCCCCACCGCCCACCTGGCCAGCAGCCGGTGGGGCAGGACCCATACCGTGGGTGGGGTTGGGGTGCTCTGAGAGGCCCTCCAACCTGCAGCCTGAGCGCAAGGGAGTCAAAGTGACGGATGCAAGGAGAGGTCCGGCACCCCAGAAGTGTGCAGGGGCGAGCTAATTCTTACCATAGTCACGTCCTCACAAGGGAGTGTTGGGGCGGGTGGTTATTTTCATGGCACTGCTCCCTGCAAAGGGTTTCATCCTGTGTTCCTGAGTCTGAGAGTGAGATTAGGAACAATTCACATGCTGCGGGATTAGACTCCAAATTTCCCTTCTGCAGCTCTTTGCAATGCAATGGAATGCCTACAGGCTTTCCGAGTGCTATGTGCGCTCACTCTTCTGTCAGCATTTGGAGACGTTACTGTAGGGAGGTGAAAATACACCACCAGCGCCTCCCCCCCTGCCAGCCCCATCCTGGGCATTCTTCATCCCCAGCAGTGCAGAGTGTTAAGAAAGTTGGCAGTTCTGGTGACCCAAGGGAAGCCTGCAGGACCACCTTTGCCGTAAATCACCTACAATCAGCCCAGAGTGTGCTTTTCAGTTCGAAAACACCAACTGAAAGCAACCCAAGGAAATTCCTCAAGCAGCCTCCCAGCACAGCTGGGAAGTCCACACACAGATTTAAGGGGCTTTGCTGGTAACGGGCTGCAGATTAGTCAGCAGGGTTTGCCCTCTGCAGGGCTCATCGCCAGCTCTCTTTTGCCCAGTGAAAGGGCCGAGCATGCTGGTGCGTTTTAACGAGGTTCACAAATCGTTTCTACCCATCTACTCTGCATGTCAGGCTTACATGCAGCAAACAAAACTATGCTGAGGCGTAGAGGGAGCCTGAATCTTTTGCTAGCAATGGCCAACTGGGAATAAGAGTTACTTCTTTATAGCAGATGTGTAGCTCAAAGTTCACCATAAGTGCACTCACATCGAGAGCACAGCGTGTATTGTTCTGAAAGAAGGCTAAGCTCAGCCCTTCAAAAGACTATGGAACAACTAATTTCATTATTCAAAGAATAAAGTAAGTGAGCGAGAGAGAGCCAAAATTAACCCTCTGGTCGCTCCCTGGAAGCAGGGATTTCCTCAGCGCACTTGAGTTAAACGCCTGTGCTCACAGATGCATGCAGAAAATCTGCCATACAGTGTCCCGTGTCTGTTTTTCTCACTACTTGGGGAGTTGAATATCACATTCCTTCAAAAATGACTACTTGGACCAAGGCCAGATGGAGCACCCCCACATGAAGTCCTCTGAGTGTACGTTGCATCAGTGAATATGGCTCACGTAGAGTTAGGACCTCCAGGGAAAATCAAAAGCAACAGCTCATGTATTTTGTTTAAAATTATCCATACAGAAATAGATTGTTTTCTTACTGACCAAATTAAAAAAATAATACTTGCGGGCAAGAAGGGTGAAAGAAGTAGACAAGTCCCACAAGACAACTTCACCTAGGTGTTTTTAGGTAGATTTGAGCAAAGGAAAGTACATTCCTACTTTTGCCAGCAAAACCCCTTTAACTGGTGGTTCTTTGCCTATGATATTTATTTGTTCAGAGGAAGAGATGGATGCAATCCCTCACTGCAACGTTGATTTTAGCCTGGTGGTGTTCCCTCTAATTCAGCACAACCAGGTTCCGCCCAAAAGCTGACCCTGGCCCTTGTAATTTGTAATAATTGCAGTAACAAACCCCGTGTCTCAGCTTTTCCTGCAGCCATGCTCCAGCAACACGCCAGCGACTGGGAAGAGGGAGGTTCAGCTCCTGGTGTTTCCCTGGTGCATGCTCCCACCTCCATAGGCTTTGCAGGACAAGGCTTATCTGGTTTCACCTTGCTCTCTAGCCGTGGTAATACAATGCCAGCAACAACATGGGTAAATGGTGTCCCCTCCTGCACACAACCATGCATCGCTTGGCTGGTGCATGAATTGTTCCTGAAATTCTCCCTCCTGACCACGTTCCTCTCTCTGGAGCTAAGCTGCTTGCTCAGCATGTGTCCTACCTGTGAGTTTAGCACTCATGGAAAAACTCAAGAGCATTTCACACTTAAAAAAACACCCATCCCAGATCAGAAGGTTAATAATGGGAGTTTGTCACAGACCAGCTGGAGCTTTTATCCCATGGGTCTGCAAAGATGCATATGCATGGAGGGGTTTGGTGGAAATCTGCTGCCTGGTCCAGATTTCTCAATGAACAGGACAAGGGGTTCACCATCTACTAGAGTTTTCCTTTATTCTTACAAATATGCTCCATGCAGCGATCCTTTATGGAAGGAGAGTTAACCCCCCACCCTGCCACATCTTCTCTGGGTGAAGTCAACTCAGGTGGCCAAGAAACTGTGAGCAGGGCAGTCCCAGAGATGCCTCACTCACCTGGGGCCAGGCTGTTTCCTTGGGACCGGCTGGGGTTTCTCATGCTGCAGCTTGTGGCCCTCCGAGCAGAGTCTGGCCCCGGAGCCTCCGGGACCCCTTTGGGCAGAGGGAGATGTTGTTGGATCCCCCTTCACCTCCTCATCTCCATCTGAGCAAGCCCAGCTCCCTTAGCCTCTCTTCATATGCTCTGGCCTCCACCCACCAGCACCGGTGCCCTGAAGATTCCACCATACCCCACATCTAAACCCGTCTCATCCTTGTTTCCCATTCCCATCCTGAAATGACCTCAGACACACGAGCTTCTAGACCCTCTCCTTGCCAACTCGCCACGGGAGACATCGGTCCAGCTGCTTGTTCATGCTCACAGTTCATCGCCAGACTTTCCAACAGCTTCTGCAAGTTGCTGATATGCAACACCCTTGTCCACAAGTGGAGCTGGGCTGACCAGGCACAGGCCACCCCTGGTGAGCAGATGGAAATGAATGCCGCCTTGCTTTGAGCTAGCTAGCGGTTAGCAGCCTGCGCCTTCCCAGCAGCACTGAGCTTGGAGCACGACTGACCTCTAATCCCCTCATCAGAGAGGTCTGAGGGCTTATGCCATGGGCTCTTGGTCTCCAAGGTGGTATTTCAACAGTACTTGAGGGATGTTGGAGGAAGCCAACACATGCAAAACGTGCACAGAGCAGCGTGCCTTTTCCATGGTCCCTTTCCGAGCTCCACGGTGCTCCCAGTGTGCCGCCATGCCAGCCAGCTCTCACCGAGCAGGTCTGCAAGGTGAGTGCTGCTGCTGGGCCTCTCCACGGGGGAGATCATCCCATGGGCTCTGAGCCTGCCAGCCCGTCAGAGTCCTCCAGGGCACACTGGATGTGCCAGTTACAACCAGCAGCAGGAAAATCAACCCATAGCTCTGCAAATGCAGAACTGGGTCCTCTTATGGGCACATTTCCTTCTCTGTGGGGACCTGCCTTGCTCCCCTGTCCCTGGGAGGGAGCACCCCTGGTCCTAGCATGACTCTGAGTAGTGCGGAGGGAGGAGGAGGGACAGCCCCCTCAAGATGCTGTCACTGATGCCAGAAAAGACCTGGGATGCTGGTATCATTGGCCTGGCTCTGCCAGGGTGGTGTCAGGTTGGTCTGCCTCAAATTGGGATGGTGGGTACTCAGCGAAGGAGTCAGTGGGCAGCACCTGTGTCCATCGCCATAGTGGGGACACACGGGAAGCAGAGCACGTGGTCCTCGGGGGTGGGAGCTGACCTGTAACCATCCCTTGTAGCCTCCTCGTGAGCATCTGCCATGCAAAGGGTGTCAGCTCCCCCTCGCAGAGCAGCAGAGGAACAGATGGGTCCCTTTCACTTGCTGTTTTGCTTCCCGTTTCCAGCACACGGTCCTGGGGATGCAAATGCAACAGGCTCTTTTATCTGTCAAAACAGCCAGAAACCATCTCCAGCCACATTTGGGGCAGAAAACCCACTTTTCTCCCTAATCTGGACCTGTTGTGTCCTGCCAGAAATTCTTGGGCAAGTCCCTGGGCGAGGGCCAGGGAACTGGCTTAAACGCTGGCCTGTGATATGTTAAGGGTTTTACTGATAGTTGCTCCAATCCTGCCGTGTTTGTGGTTCACGTTCCCAAGCTGGTCTCCAAAACTGCCTTTTAAATAAAAGGAGAGTGGGATTTACACTGTGCAGGTGTGCGAAGGGAAGGCAGCAAATCCAAAATGACCAGGGCGGAGGGTTCTGTTAGTCCACGTTTTGGACCAGAATTGCTCCAGCATCTCCCTATAAAGAGCAATAATCATGTGCAGCCAATGGCTATTGCTACAACACATTTGTAAGCAGCTCAAGAACAAAAATGTCTTTGTACTGGTGCGTTTCCGAGACTCCATTTCTCCCGCGACAGGGAATGGCCACGTTTCGCTCAGCTTTAAGGTGCCGAGCTGGGATTTTCTGTGCACTGAAAAGGTGGCGAAGGAGCATGGCTGAGCCCCCCTTCCCTTGCCAGCTTGTCCCCTTTTCCTCTGCTCTGGGCAAGGAAAGCAGCTGCCAGGACAGAGGCTGACCTATATTCCAGCCCTGAGCGGTGCCTTACTGGCCACCACTTCTTCTTTTTTTTCCTTCCCCCAAATTTGGGGTGAAAAAGGCAGAGGATGGCCAAACCTGTGTACGGTGCGAGCATCACTTCCATGCCCCCAAACCTGCAGGGGAAAAAGAGACCGCGGTCCTTGCAGCAGGGCGTGCTTCGCTTTAAAGATCTTGATGTGAGTGATCATCCTGGAGGAGAGATCTGAGCAGATGATAGCGCTGAGAAAGGAAGGATGTTTCGGCACCGGCACAGGTGAGGGAGGAGGTGCCATTTGGCTTGACAGGAACCCTGTGCCGAAAAGATAATTTCAAGCTGAGCTGTGGTTTACCGCAGTGTACTCGTGACCGGCTGAGCGGTCGGGTGGCAGGGGCAGCAGGGAACGGGCTCGTTTTCCCAGAGCCGGGGCTTGCGCAGGCGCGTCAGGGCTTGGCTGGGGCGAAGCGGCGTCTTTCTGCTCACCCACGTGGCCCNCGATGCCCCAAAAGCACCTGGTTATAGTGCTGCTCTGCTGTTGCGGGATGAAAATTGCTCCTTTTCAAGGAGCTCCGCAGGTCTCAGTACCATGTCCTCCAAGGCTACAACTATCTGCCCTGCACCCTCTTCGCTCACGGCTAAATCTTTCCACTTGCAATTTGTCAACAGCTCGCACCCCCCCACCCCCCCTCCCCGAGGGGTTATTTCTCACCTGTTTCCATTCATTTACCTCCCGAGGAGAAACTTTGCTGGGCTCTTCCCCAAAAGAAAGGCAGTTGCTCTCACTCCCTCCTTGTTTTCACTGCCATGTGGGGCTGTTTCTTCTACAGCTGCTTCTTTGCAGCAGCGGGGTGGTGTCACCACCGGCTGATCTTGAAGGTGCCACCTGAATGTGAGAATTAAGCAAAAATCCTAAGGAGGCTAATAGGGAGGTGGTGCGGTGAGTCGGCAGCAGAAGGCTCTGGGATTTCGGGGCTTCATCTCTGCCATGCAAAGCAGCTTACAGACGGCACATCCAAGCCAGAGCCTGGATTAGAGGCAAAACCAGCTCTGGCCCCAGGGAAATCTCTGCGCAGCGGCTCAAGGCGCCCGCTGGGCAGCTCAGAGAGTGCCCTCATCCCCCTGCCATTCCTCCCTCAACAGCACTCCGGCTCCTGATCCCAGCACCAGCCTCCTAATGGCACGTCACCCGCCTTTTGGCGTTCGTTACATTGAATTTTGTGGCACGGAGCAGCTGAGCAAAGACCGCACTTGCCCAGGGGCTCACAAAGCCCTTTGGTGCCAGAGCTCAGCCTGCAGCTGAGGTGGGGAGCGATGACCCAGACACGATTGCACAATTTGGGCGGCACAGGGGTCAGGTTCCTCTTCTTTGCGTTGTTTTGAAGAGGAACTCATCTGTCAGTATTGCACGCCACGTTGGTGCTGCTGCTCAGCAACGTCTGCTTTTAAGCTGGTGCTGTACCAGCACAACGTTGTCCCTTCATCGAGAAGAAGTGTGGTCACGGTGGAGGATGGGGACTCCCCAACTTGCCCGGACACGGCCCTCAGCGACCTGCCGTAGTTGTGGCGTTAGTCCTGCTGGGAGCAGGGTTGGGCCAGAGACCTCCACACCCCGCTTCTCAGGCACACATGCCTTCTAGAAGAGCCAAACGTGACAATGCTTGGCACACCCCAAGGGCAGCAAGATACCTAGCAAATCCTGGCCGCCGGGAGACCCGGTCTTGCTCCAGTGGCTTTGGATGCAGGGATGTTTCACAGCTCAGTGCTATGTAAACCCACCATGTATTTTTCAGCTGGACAGCACCTCCCATCTGCACCTGCCTTTTAAAAATAAAAAAAAACAAACCACCAAACAACCCTGAAAACTAAAATAACCTCTTAATTTATTTTCATATGCTTGCAAAAAAATACAGCCCAGATCCTTGGAGACATGCAGTTTGTGAATCGATGTGAGCCAAGGAGACGGGTGCCTGTCTCCTCTCCCTAGCCCTTTTTAAAAATGGGCTAAATTCCTACAAACTGCACTAAACTCACCGAAAAGTGTGCAGGTGACTTGATGGATCTGGGAGAATTATTCCAACTAACAGCGGGAATATGTTCTCCGCAGGCACGGTCATAACAAGGCATCCTCTCTGCAGCCTGGAGTACAGACAGATGCAGCCCTCCTGTGGACGGAGAGGTTGGGAAGGGGTTGACCCCCCCCGCAGCAAGCATGACGCAGGGACATGTCCACTGGACATGGTAGAGTCCTGGCCTTCAGCTGGGAAGGTGTATATGGGCTTGGGCTACCGTATATACCACAGTTTCTCACCCTGGAGCTCACCTAGAGCTAGTTTAGCCTAGAGCTGTAGAGATAGGACGAGGGGTAATGGCTTAAAACTGGAAGAGGGGAGATTTAGATTAGATATCAGGAAGAAATTTTTCACTCTGAGGGTAGTGAGACACTGGAACAGGTTGCCCAGAGAAGCTGTGGCTGCCCCATCCCTGAAGGTGTTCAAGGCCAGGTTGGATGGGGCTTGGAGCAACCTGGGCTGGTGGGAGGTGTCCCTGCCCATGGCAGGGAGGTGGAACGAGATGGTCTTCAAGGTCCCTTCCAACCCAAACCGTTCTATGATTCTGTGATTTCCCCACAAGGCACCACAGCTCATGTGATGAACATCTGCTCCCAACACCTTCCTTGCCTTGGGAAAGGAGCGGTCTCTGAAGCCCCTGGGACACAAGACAAGCAGATCTGTCCTTGTTGGGACTGCAGACGTAACACTGGGCGTAAGGAGAGCTCTTTAAGCATGTCATTAATAGCACTTTTTGGAGTCAGGCTTTGTGGCTCTGATGGGCTCCCAGCTGAGTCCTGTGGCTTCCTATGACACTTGGTTTCTAAAAGGCTTTTATCCACTTCACAGCACTTTTACTCCATTTCAGGGATCTGCAAGCAGGGTCAGATGCCAGGAGTGGACAGAGGGCACTCAGGGTCAGATCCTCACCCACAGGGTCCTAACCCCATGCCAGAGGGATGCCCCTCAGGAGGAGAGGGTGTGCCATGACTTCAAGCCCATCGCTGCTAGGGCCTCCTCCAAAATTTGTCATGGCATGGGATATGATGGGTCTGCCTTAGTACCTGTGACACGGTGGCAACAGCGTGGAGACTGTGCCACAAGTCCCACCTGCTGGGCAGAAAGGCACCAAACATGTCCTTGCACATGCCCAAGATTTCAGTTGGTACTGCATCCAAAAACACCTCTGCAAGAGCAGTGCGTAGATGCACATGGCGCTCAGTAAGAAGGAAGAAAGGGCCGCAAAGATGACCGAGGGCGGCCTGTGAAGGGAAGGGGTGGCAGAGTATGGGGTCCGAGGACTCAGTACAGCAAGCTTGGCTTTCTCAGATACATTCAACTGAGGACCACGTGACAGTTGTGACCTGAAAACTGCCTTGCATGGTGCTATCGAAGCCAATGTTGGGTGGAACACACCTGGCTGAGCCAGAGGTCTGACAACGTTTCTGTTAGCAGGAGATGTCAAAGTGTAGTGATGTCTCCCAAGCATTCCTGCCAACACCAAGTCTGCTATTCTGCACCAGATGCCATGGGCCAACCCTGCAGAGTCATGTTCACTGGGTGGAAGTTAACGCAGCTGTGAGTTAAAAGGCTTCGAGCATTTATGGCTTCGTCTTTCCTTGTGATGAGGAAGACAATAACATTGTCATCCGAGAGCTGAAATGCTTTAGTTCAACTTTGTGCATTAGCTGAGGCACGTGACACATAGGAGATCAGACGCAGCCATCACCCTTGTCTGGGAACGAGGAGATATGGGTTGTAATTGATGGATCTGCCAGTTAATTGAAAATTACGTCCATCCAGGGAAAAGCCCAGGAAATCAACCAGACAAGCCTCTTCTGTTGCCGTCCTTTTGGATACAGTGGCCTCTTTGAAATATCGCCACTCGTTACCCGCCTTGCGTGGGAAAAGTTAATACTGTTGTCTCCCTGCTCACATCTAGAAAATGAGATATCATCACAGAGACCTTTAAGTGCCCACTGTCTGGAGCACATCCAGAGGAACAGGAACTTTTCTACTCCACCTTAAAAAAACAAGCCGGTTTTCGTTTAAATCATCTCAATCTGGAAGGAAGCTATAGGAAAGAAGCATTTTGATAGACCGTCATGACACGGGGAAGGATGGGAGCAATTTGAGACTCACTGTGATTTCCGTTCGAAACCCTCTGCATTGAAAATCTCACAGTACAAAAAAAAATCTTTGAATCTGTGATTAGCTTATTACCGGGTACTCTGAGGTCTCATAACGACCAAAGCAGTAAGACTGCTGAAAGGATGGGGTCAGAAACATCTCCACTTATCTGTCACTTGTGGTATTGAAGGCTGCTGCTGATACAGGGCCCCAGTGAGAGCACTGCAACTGTTTAGAGCACGCCTGTTTGCGAGGTGGTGAGAGGAACGACACAGCGCTAAGTCAAAGATGCCTCATTTTCAGCTTTCTGCATGTCACACGCTTCCAGGATTTATCTTTATTTGGATTTTTTTAGCGGTTTGGCACGCTTCCGTTCAAAATTGAAGGGGAAGGGAGCGCAAATTTCAGTGTGTTTTAATGCAAAATCCACCTTCGAAGAGCAGAACAAAAAGAGTGAAGATGAGGAAAACAGCACAAGCGAAGAGTCTGGAAAGATCCCCTACTGCTCCTTCACCCTTGCGGGAAGAGCAACCACATCCTTCTCTGTGCGCTAAGGCAGAGCTTGGATAAAGGCAGACTGGTGGGATGAGTCCCCAGAGACTGTCACCACGGGTGTAACAACAGTTGGTCCACCTGCCACGGCGACATCTTGCAGGGGAAGCGATAACCCAGCAGGAGACCCACTTTCTTGTGCAGTTCAGCGTGTTAGTCCTGTGGGGACTGACTCCCGCAGGACAGCCAGGCCTGGATAGAAGCTGAAAGAAAAGAAAAATCAATAAAACCACATGGTATCACAAAACACCCTTCAAAGCTGTTTTTAAAATTAAGTTTTAAAGTTCTTACTGTCACTTAAAATACCGCATCAGAAATGGTCAAACACAGCAGTAAATTACAGTGTTCAGTCACTGTGAACGCAGGCTGTCGGACTTTTGTGAAATGCAGGGGGATAAGAAAAAGAGGCTGAATTGTACTTCTCTAATGGTTAAAATTCTGTCTGCTGAAACCAGCATTTTGTTATTTTTAGCCCTGTAGTAGAGAGAGGTTCTAAACTGGTGACGTGATTTAAGAGGAAGGGCAAGCTAAAATCAAATTCAGAATAAATAAATGATTTCTTGGTTAATTTCTGAGTAATTTCAACATGGGCTTCACAGAAACACAGTTTAGTAGCTTAGAAATACTTGAAACTGTGACAGGTAGTATTTTCAACCCAATTATATTTGGTGTTTTTTTTAGTATTTCAAATCAAATTCCTTGTTTGTTCACTCACACGTGTATTTATATCCTTCCCTGGACCCGTCCCTCTATTTCTACACCTGTTCTGCCAAAATATACAGCTGTCGAGAACTCACCTCGCTTTCAGACTGGCTGTTTACTTTAAATGAGTTTTTATGGTCGTGGTGATGTAACCCTGAGCCTGAAATGTCAGCAGAGTTTTCTTATTAACATGCTGCTGTGGACCGTGCTTAGATAAATTCTTCGTTTTCCTTCGTCTCGGCATTTACCAAGGCAAAGCAGCTAAACCGCCTTCTGTATGGGCTGCTCCTCTCCTGGTTCCTCCACCACCTGGAAGGAAGAAAGGGCTACGCCTTGTTCAGGAGACCCTGGACCAGCAAAGAGCCATGCTGCACCCGTGACTCTCTAACCTGGCAAATACTGAACCATTTCAAGTGCATCCCCCTTCCTTGCCAGTCCACTTTACTGTGTTAAAACTCATGTTACAGCCCAGATGTCAATGTCTATTCCCAAGATGACTTTGGGATGGCAGCCCTATTGCTATGAGAGCGCTAGAAGCATCCACACCTTCTCTTTCACCTTCTCTCCATTCTTTCTTTGATGAGCACAGCTGGGCTGATGCTGCTTAGACCGCCCCCAGGACAGGTACCACGTTTCCGTGGCACGTTATTGCCAGTAATATCATCAAGCTCTTCAGTGAGCTCTTCCAGCAATGTGCAACCAGGGCTCCAGAAAACTGTGGGCTAAGCAAATTCAATTTGATCCCATCCCAATAATTACTACAGCACACCAATAGATCTTCCTTTATTTATTTTTGCAAGAGAGAGGCCAGCGATGTTAACATGAAACTAGAATTCAATCCATCATAGTGAAATTCATCATAAATCTCGACTATGTTTAGCAGCCGACTTTGAAATTGCTACAAATGAGATTTCACAGCCTCTGCGAGACTCATAGCAGAATCTATGCAGCCATCAAAGTTGGAACGAGTAAATCCATCGCCCCCACAAATCAGGAGAGGTTGAGTATGAAGAATCATTTGTCCCGGACAATCGGGCACAGCTTTTGTAACCTGAAAAAGAAAAGCATACAGGTAGATGGAAAAGAATGTGTTTTACTTACCTGAATTTCATGCTGGAGAGGTCCGCATTCCTCACAAACATGCCTTCATATGAAGCACCCCTCCCATCCCAGATCGTAGGTCCAAGCATTAACAAAGACCTTCTGGAGTAAAATAATCAGAATAAAGTTTTCCTGTATGTGGAAATTTAGGAACTTTACAGCCCCACCCTTTCTTATTCTCAGTCGGGCTCAGCAGAAATGAATTGCCTGACCCTGGAGAGATGAGGCATGGAGATCTCTCAGTCGAAAGGTACACGATCTCACATCAGCAAAGGCAGGCTCGCAAAACCCCTCGGATACATAACTGTTCAACAAAGGAAAGGGAGCCTGCCATTTCCAAGAGCCTACAACATGACTGGGTTGACCAGGTGACCTTCCTGGATGGGATGAGTAACTACTGTCATCATGACCTGCCCGTGCTTCATGCTGTTGTGCAAGTGTACGTAAAGCCTCAGGACAACCCACCTGTCTCCAGTTCTGCTAGGCTGGTCTCCTTTTCAACCGAGTAGCACAATTTTTAGACATTGCTAGAGATACAATCAACACTTTCTCTGTAAGTAGCACGGGAGAAGTTCCGAATAAGGTTGCTTTGATAACTATTTAATGTCATTCTCAATGTATGCATTGTATTAATTTTAAATATAATTTTCCTAGCAGTATACGCTCAATTAAACCTGGTAACTGTGGAGTGGCAGCTCTTGAGCAATTCTGTGTAACATTTCTAAGACTGAATGGACTTTGCTTTGACCAGTACCTATTAACCTGAAGCTACCTGGAACTCATGGGCAGAACAAGACCTCTTGTTACTGTACTTTATGACAAACACTGATGCATGTCAAATGGCAGAGTAAAAGCACACAGCATTTGTGTTTTACCATGCTCGGCTGTGTCCCCTGTTGTTCTAGCCCATTTCAAACCTACGTACGGAGTCTGAGTTGTACTAAATCTGCACATCCCAGAGCAGCACCAGTGAATCTCAATTTGGAGATAAGGCCGCAGCAGCAGCACTGGCCTAAAGGTAAACGAGAGGCCAAGGCAGGCTCAGGCAGAAAACATAAAAAAGATAAGAAGATGCAGGACAGTTTGATGATGAAGTGAATGGATTGAGAATGGATAGAGAGCAGCCCTGAGGAGGACTTGGGGGTACTGGCGGATGAGAAGCTCAACATGAGCTGGCAATGTGCGCTCACAGCCCGGAAGGCCAACTGTATCCTGGGCTGCATGAAAAGAAGTGTGGCCAGCAGGGTGAGGGAGGGGATTCTGCCCCTCTGCTCCACTCTGGGGAGACCCCACCTGGAATATTGTGTCCAGCTCTGGAGCCCTCAACATAAGAAGGTCATGGACCTGTTGGAATGGGTCTAGAGGAGGTCACAAAGGTGACCAGAGGCCTGGAGCCCCTCTGCTGGGAGGACAGGCTGAGAGAATTGCCATTTTCAGCCTGGAGAAGAGAAGGCTTTGGACCTTATAGACTCTTCCAATACCTAAATTGGAGAGCTGGGGAGGGACTTTTTACAAGAGCACGTTGTGATAGGACAAGGGGGATGGCTTCAGTCTGGAAGAAGGGAGATTTAGATTAGATATTAAGGAGAAATTTTTCACTCTGAGGGTGGTGAGGCAGTGTCCCAGGTTGCCCAGAGAAGCTGTGGCTGCCCCATCCCTGGAGGTGTTCAAGGCCAGGCTGGACGGGGCTTGGAGCAACCTGGGCTGGTGGGAGGTGTCCCTGCCCAGGGCAGGGGGTTGGAACTGGGTGGTCTTCAAGGTCCCTTCCAACCCAAACCGTTCTATGATTCTATGATTGGAGGAGGAAGGTGGGAAGAAATAGTGCGAGAAAGGAATGGCAAAACAAGACCCAGGAGGATGAAATGTTGAAAAAGAGGAAAAAACATCTAGAAAGCCAGAGAGAGAGAGAGAGAGAGAAAAGAACAGAAGCACAGCAGCAGAGCAGCAACAGAGATCAAACCATAGAGATCATAAAGCATAATACAGAGAGTACAATTTTCTTTCCATCATTTCTCTACTTTCTGCCTTTGGTCCAAAGATATGTTTTGGATTCCGGTGCGGTAAACCCGTACTGTATCCCACTGTGCAACTGTCAGCTTTGGCGAACAAGACCTAAAGTCCAAGGCAGCTTATTCATTCCAGGGGATTTTTCCATTGACTCAAATGTACACTCGGGTAGCCACTGCCGTGTCGTTATCTGCCATTTCCAAGTACAGATCAGCTGCAGAACACCCACATTCATGTTACTGGCTGCACTTTGTGTTACTGGCATGTTAGCATCTCTTTGAAGGAGGTAATTATCTGAAATTAATTCACAGCCAGTTGCCACTCATTCTCCATTATTCAACTTAGCAGAAGAGTCTAGCCATGTATGGTAAATCCAGCCAGGGATCATCTTTCTCAGACTAATTTTAGGTCAGTACTTAATTTATTCCTAAATTTTTCTTACAGATCGAGGTCACTGAGCATAAAACAATGAAGGCAGGTTTAGCAGAAAAAGGCTTTTTGAGTGTCCTTCCTTCTTCACTACCTGGTGCTTATTTGATGCTGGCTGTACCAAACAGCTTCTGGCTTGTTATACTGATCACAGGATCAATATTTTCACATCTTAGCCTGCCATCTTTTCACCTGCACGGCAAGATTGTGTGCTCAATGCAGTAAAGGCCCTCACTCTAGACACTGTGACTGAGGAAAGGAACGATCCTGCCCCTTCTTCGAGTTCTTCTGAAGGTGTTGTCCACCATAAATTCCAAATTATCCTCGGCTATAGGGCACAGCCTGCTGGATCTCCGTCCTTGAAGACTTCAAGATTCAGCTAGACAAAACCACGGTCGAAGTCACTCAGTGCTGGCAAATAGTTCTGCTTTGAGCAACAGGTTGGACTAGAGACCTGAAGAGGTCCCTTCTGAGGTCCCCTCTGAAGAGGTCCAATTTCTATGATTCTATCTGTTCCCAGTATCCCTTACACATATAAAGTGACTCTGTCAGAGAGACATGATGGGTTGGGAAGCTGTTGGCTCTGAATGCTAATAGCGTCTTATCGTAATTAAAGCAGAGGATCCAGAATTGCAGCTGTGCTGCTAAGTAGTGTCGGTAGAAGTTTGGAAGTCCTAATCCCTCATCCGCCATGGATAATTGTAATGTCTGTATTTTAATCCCGGGATTGTGTTTGGCCATGTGAAGGACGTTACAGCCGGATTTAATTAACGAGTAGGATAAATCCCGTCTAAAAGAGTCAGGGGAAAGATGCACCCATCTTATCAGTTCCCTTTGCTTCTGTTGGCAACAGTTTGTTATAATTGAAAGTAAAGATAGCTTTAAGAGAAAGAGGGAGCTCTGTCCCAGATATTTAATTTAGGTAGTGATTATTTTATAGGGTGGCAATAGAGATCTCTATTGAGATAACAGATCTGACCTACACTGACTTATTTGCAACCTAAGATATATTGACATTCATCCACCAAATTAAAGAGTGGTGATAATTCCTCCCGCAACACGGCCATAAAGCACAAGCAGCTGCTAAAGTTGGTGGTTTTGGTTAGTAGCAGCATGGTCAACAGCAGGCAACAGAGGCAGAAGAAGAAAGCGGGAAGAGCTGTAAATTGTACAGTGGTTTGAGAAAATAATAGAGTGTCATCCAACAGTATGATGTCTGAACGTAATTTTTAAATGAGGGAAACAGGATGCACACCTAGTGATTTAGGAAGACAACAATTTTGAAGCAATTGTGGAAAATAAGAGTTCATTCCTACAGTCACTGTTCCAGCTGCCTCTAAAGGATGAAGCAATAGGTACAAGGTTATAATAAATCCTGTATGGCTGTAATTCAACCAGGATTCAAAAGGCACAGTTGTTTGGTAAAATGCAATTGAGACTTTTTTTTTTTTAATTCCGTAGTAAGAAATTAATTGCCGTTCTTGTCTTTTCCTTTATCCATGTTTCTTGGTGAAATAAATCAGAATGGGCTATATATGATGTATATGCTTAAATGTCACCTTTGGCACTGCTAGAAGTGTGCGTAGTTCAAGGAAAAGGCATATTAAGCCCTTTCCGTGCACACATAAACAGAGCAGCTGAATTTGACAAATTTTATGATAGAGCTTTGTGATAGCAGCAGTATCTAGGGTGTATTAATTCTGTTTAAAAATACTTCCTTGGTTTTTTTGGGAGCCCTTTCCAGAGCTGGCCAACCGAGTGTCTGTCTGTTGGAGATATATCCAATTCTTCTCCTCCCTACCACCTGCAGCTCTTGTACTTGCAAGCAGTTTGAAGCAGAAAGGTAATATATAATGCAGAGAAGTCCAGAGGTCACAACCAGAAAAGGACGCCTTAACAGTGACAACTATACAGAGAGTGTTACTAGCAAAAAAAACCCTGAACTGATAAAGAGGAACATATAAAACATACCATGATTTTTGTGAGTCATCTGAAACATTAAAACCTATGTAAAGGTTGTTTGTATACAATGACTGAGAACTAATACTATGCACTGAGAAGTGATTTGCAAACTACCAATACCTAACTCGCAGAAAAATAAACTTTGTGCTAATGAGACCAAGTTCCTAAATTGGATGCAGATTAAGGGGTATGAGAAGACTCCACAACAGTCATCTACAGTAACTTTTCCAGACTTCATAAAAGGAAAAATTTTTAGGGGACTGCTTTAAGTAAATATTTTGCATCAACTTCCATGTTCAATTTCACCAATGTAATTTAACTTAAGAGGCTTTGGGTAAACATGTAGATACACTCCAATACTTTTTTAAAAGAAGCCTGTAAAATATACACATTTTGCTATTATTACCATTAGGTAGTTTACCTCAAAATATTTTTCACATACCATACAGTTAAACAGAACTGGGCCAAATCAAATAACAACAATTAGTATGTCTGAACACAAGGACTTCTGCTACTCTGCGGTAGGGTGGGAATTTTGCTAATATCATATACTTTCAGATATAGAAGAGACAGACTGAGTCATATTTTTAAATACCAGCAAAAATCCCAGCAAAGTATGTGGGATTTAATTCCTTCCTGTGCACTGCTCCTGTCCCTGCTTACGAGTGCTGCATAACTTACCGCTGAGCCAGGTCCGCTATGTAAAAAGATGACTAGAGATGGATCAGGCTGTCGCTGGCCAGCCTTGGATGCTGCTCATGGCTACGTGGAGGAATGAATTATGGATATCGAGCAACTATCCCCTTTCCTCTAGCTCCCGGAGGATAAAAGCCCCTGGGTCGTATGATGTCCTGTTTCTCGCGATACACTGCAAGTCTGCACTACGGCATTGCCCCAGCAGCATCCTCCCAGCTGACTGATCCCACCCCAGACTACCTGAGAGTATCTCCATTTCTGAAACTTGATGCTGGCTGGTTTAGGTAGGGATGGCACAATCCTCTCCAGGTGACTGAGAATTAACTGCTGCACCTCTGCAGGGTCTGAATCCAGGTGCTTGCTTCCAAACGTCACAGTTGTGTGAACTACAACGGAGGGCCCAATTTCAGTAGACTCTGAAATAAAGAAGAGAGATGCTTTTGAAAGATGACTCATTATTATTTGCCCTCCCCGCAAGCTGACAATTGTGCCTCTAGCCTAGGAGTCAATAAGAACGAAGATATCTGTGGCACCACCCTGTTCTTCCAGCTGGATAAAAGACAAGGAGCAACAACACAACTTGTTCACAAGAAGCTAAGTGAAGAAATCCAGGCTTTTTGCAAATTTGTGGTGGTTTTCCCATTGCAATAACCCAAGCTCCACATATGTCTCCTAGAGAAACCTCAAGGCATTCCCACACCCCGTAAGTAGCAGCTGGAAGGAGCTGGAAGCAAACTCTTTCCCTTTTTCCGCCCAGACGTTTTGACAGGCAACCACCTGGCAATCGTGGCAAACCGGCAAAAGAGAACAAGAAGAAACATGTAAAACTGCTTCGTAGGAATTTATCCAGCCAGGTCTACATATAGTAACAACTACTGCCCCTACAACCGCAGGGCACTTGGAGGCATGTGGTTGCAGCCACCCAAGGTCTTGCTTGGGTGGTGGTTGTGGAGGTGAGGATTCCCAAAGGGCTCCATTTGCAGCTGGGACTCGTTATCACTGGCAACAGCAAAGGGGAAACCCTTTACCAAAGGCTGAAGCTCACCCAGCCGTGTGGTAATATGAAGGTATTGGATGATGCACCTTATTTTTTTTTTTGATGGAAGCTTATTCTTGGCAATGGAATGGCTCTGCTGCCACTCATGGGGATTGATCCCCAGGGGCTCAGCACTCCACTTATGGCCGAAGGCATGTGGAGTCCTTCTGAGTGCAGCAGCACATGCCAGATGTAAAACAAACAAATTGCAGCCACAGCCACCGCAAGCCTGATGCATGCAAGCAAGCCACCGCACGGACAATGGCACAGCTCTGCCAGCAAGCCACCTCCTCTGTCTGAACGGCTGGAGCAGCCGGGTCACCACAGCCAATTTGCTTACCCACCTATATTGGTTGAAAAGCTAGAATAAAACCAATACTTGACATTTATGGAGGGGGAGAAGGGGAACAGAAGCCAGGGCAGGTTAGCTTGAGAAATCAGCACTTCCTTTCGGCCCGCGCAAGTGAACTCAACTTAAATTTTGCTGCTCTAGCAACTTCCAGGAAATTGATGCGCAGTTGTCTACATGCATGTTTTGGGGAGCGTGAACCTTCAATACAACTTCTGTCCTCAGGCAAACACATGCAAACGAGCAAAACTCAAAAAAAGAGTTTGTCCCTTCAAAAATCAACTAGGCTGCAGAGCCAGAGGAAGAACTGAAGGCAGCTCAAGTGCTGATGTTCATCCCAGCAGACTTGGAAATGGCCAACCTTTGTTACAGCTGGGGCTGGTTGTAAGTCATCTACAGCAAGGATCTTCCGCCCCTGCTGGCATGTTGGCTTGTCACCTTACAGACTTGGTCTGGACAGCCAACAACCAGAGAATTTGCCCAGAATAGAGGATTTTCAGGCTCAGTGGTTGCCCTGTGCCGAGGCATAACGAGGACCCAGCAGATCCTTGGGTGAATCGGTCCTGCTGGGGCTGTTCCACTTTGGATGAGCAGGATACATTTGCCGGAGCAAGGACACAACCTGGGTTCTGCTATATTTCAGATGAGAGCTCAAATTCACTGAGCTGGGCATTAAATTAAGCTACTCCCTCTCACTCCATTAACTAGAAATACCCTCTTTTGGAAGAAGAAAGCCTTTTCTGGCTAAACGCTTGTCTGAATTAGCACATTCCTAGAAAAATATTTCTGTTTGAGCAAATGAGCATTTTATGACCAAGGAATCCACAAAGAAAGAGGCAGTTGAACACTTTCTGACCAGTCCTGGCTGTTAGGTACCAAGACTGACAGAAATCTTTCTCTCTGCTGTGTTGGCAAAGAGATCTCCAGCTCCTCCAGCTGGAGATCCCCTTTGAGAAGATGACAAATTCCATCTTTCCAAAGGCAAGCGAAATGTCTGTCTCCGATAACCTTCCTTTCCTGGGCTGATTGCTTCAGAGTACACTACTGAGGTGCAGCAATACCAAGTCCTAGCACCCACAGCAAGCATGAATGCAATGGCTTTAACTTCAATTGTAAGGATCCCTTCACTGAATCTCTTTCTTAGGTGCGCCAGCTCGTTCAACCCTTGCTCTCGAGAATGGGGGAAATGTGGCAAAAAGGGTGGCAAGATCATAGAATCATAGAATTGTTGAGGTTGGAAGGGACCTTTAAGATCATCAGGGCCAACCATTAACCTAACCTGACAAAAACCACTTCTAAACCATATCCCCAAGTACCACATCTACCCTTTTTTTAAACACCTCCAGAGATGGTGAATCCACCACCTCCCTGGGTGGCCTATTCCAATGCTGGATAACCCTTTCAGTGAAAATTTTTTTCCTAATATCCAATCGAAACCTTGCCTGCCATAACTTGAACCCATTTCCTCTCATCCTGTCACTTGTCACTAAGGAGAAGAGGTCAGCCACCACCTCTCTACAACCTCCTATCAGGTAGTTGTAGAGAGGGATAAGGTCTCCCCTCAGCCTCCTCCTTTCCAGGCTAAACAACCCCAGTTCCCTCAGTCGTTCCTCATAAGACTTGTCCCCCAGACCCCTCACCAGTTTCGTTGCCCTTCTCTGGACGCACTCCAGCACCTCAATGTCTTTCTGGTAGTGATGGGCCCAAAACTGAACACAGCGCTCGAGGTGGGGCCTCACCAGTGCCGAGTACAGGGAGATGATCACTTCCCGAGTCCTGCTCACCACACTATTTTCCTGACACAGGACAGGATGCCATTGGCCTTCTTGGCCACCTGGGCACACTGCTGGCTGTGCTGGATGTTTCCTGGTTGTGATAAGGAATGCAGCCTGACAGGCCACATCTGAAGGCACCGAGCCATGGTGCTGCCTTTTCTTAAAGTTCTCCTTTTCTAAGTAAGGCAGATCACTCACTTCACTCCCTGGGTTGGGCTTGCAAGCTCTGTTTTCAGCAAGTACTACAGCTTTTTCCCTGGGTGATTTCCTGAAGTGTCCAGAAACTTTGAGTTTGGTTCCTATTTTAATCTGAGGTGCTTATTTTGCTCTCTTGTGTCTTGGCCTTGAAATTAAGCCTTAACCATCAGGGATGGACAGGTCCAAGATATCTACCTGAGATGCAGGATGAGGGCAAGGCAGACCTGGGGACTAAGACTGTAGAGTGAAACAAGGACCACTCTTGTCTAGAAGCAGAGGCTCGGCCAAAGGGGCTCTCTTCTTCCCTGAGCTCTGATCAACTGATTGCCTCAGTCTAATGTCCAGCCTCAGACTCATCTTCCTGCCACTCTCACGCCTGCTTTCAAAGGCTAGCACAGGACGTATCTCTGTTCACGTTCACCTTTCGAACTGGCTGGAAAACCGTCAGATATGCTACTCAGCCTCTCCTTCCCATTTTGGGGGAGAAAACAGGTGTTCTGACATCTCTACATAAAGACTGTTGGGGCAGAAGACGAAGTGTGAAAGCTTATTAGGTATCTTGGGATTTATTACAGTGTACATGGTATTTTGGCGAATTCTTCCACATAATCTTGGCAAAAAGGCTCAATAAAAGACGTCTAGGCATTTTAATAAAATAAATATTCATTGCTTGCTGTGACTTGTTATAGCCAATGATTCTTAGACAGGGCTGCCTTCTTTCAAATCTCTCATCCCTTCCATAGCATGTACAAAACAAGTTTCAGGAGAACAGGCAGTTCGTTGAGTTTTTAATTCCTCCTTTGAGCTACTGATAGCTTGGAGAGCTTCCAGAGGCCACTGAGTCACAGCCTTCCAGTACTGAAATATGCAGCCTGCGAGGATCAAGTTTAGCCTCAAGCCCTTTTCTTTCTTCTGCAAAAATACTGGCTAAGAGAGGAGTTCAAAATAGATTTTCCCCTGAAAGCGAAGGGGGTAACTCACCCTTGATGCCCTGGGTATGAACAACTGTGCAGTTGTCGCAGGAGTAAAACCGTTATTTTCCTCCCAACGCGTTTAGACCAGGCTGCAACAGCTAGTTTAAAAACAAGGGCTTCCGGCTGGGCTTCTCAGGAGATTTTAATTTCCTTTATTTGTGGCAAGGATGCAAGCCGTCCACGGCCATGCTAACAGATGACGAAGTAGCATGGGAGATGTGGCAAGCCCGGAAATTCTCGGCAACGCAAGGGGTAATGATCTGAGGGTAAATGGAAGCAGCATAAAAGCTTTCATCTGCTCCCAGTTCTCCCCCCTTCCCCCTTCTCATCCCAGCCGCACGACAATTAATCCGATCAGTTGATGCGGCGGAAGGCATAAGACGCTGGGCAGCTCAGAGCTAGAATGAGACGGCAGAGTTGGCTGTAGCTTATACCTACTTAATGAGCAAGGGTTCGCAGTGTCCTCAGCATCCACAGTTGCTGAGGGACCCCGCTGAAAACCTACGAGCAGTGAGCTTGCGCCTGGCTCTTCTTCCTCTGTCCAGCCCCTGCCGCATGGCCGGGGCTGGCGACTGGGTGCCAGTCCCTCTGCCCGCTCCGGTCTGCCTCTGTTAACTCGCACCAGGAGGAAAAGCGGCTTTTTTGTGCAGAGACCCTGGTGAGGCTGCAGCCAGGAAGGCAAGCACCGGCATCACCTCGTGCAGCGAAGGCAGTTTGGTGGATGTGGTTTGTGCCCATGGTTCAGAATCTCCTCTTCCCCACGGAACAGGGAAGATGCAAGACTGTAACTACAGGTTTCATTTGGTTCTGTGCTAAGTTTGCTTCACTTCACTGTTAATTTCTTTTGCTCTGCTGCATCACACAGGACCGACACAGGCAGACAGTAGACGCAAAGTGACAAATGTGAGGATAAACACATTCCTTTTGAGACTCATTTTGCTTCCATGTAAACAGAGAAGAATGGTGCGATCTTTTGCCGATTGCCCCATCCAGCCCAGCGACCCGTCTGTGACAAGGAAGGTGTCGCAGGAGCCGTGACATCCCTGCCTGTCCCCGCGGCAGCAGCAGCTGGGGCTGTGCGGACCCTGCAGACTGTGGAGCAGCTGGCCGGTGGGGATGGGAAGAGGGGCAGAGCCAGGCTCTGATGTGGGTCCCAGCTTGAACACGGCCACGCTCCCTGGGATGTCTTGGCCACCACATGCAGTCATTCTGAGTGGCCTGCAAGGATGAGCAGAGTAGTAGGGATGAACAAATCCCTTTTTTTTGCCTCGAAGTCAAAGTATGAAGTTCCACCAGTCCCCCACAGCCAAGTCTAGTCCATAAAGACCTTACGGGAGACACTGAAGCACTTCAAAGTCTGGCTGCACGGTCAGTCTGATCAGCAGTGTCTTCCCCTCTTAGCGAGTCCGAAACCATACACGGAAAAAGAAAATGGGTGAATTGAAAAGACAGGAGATCAAATAAATACGGAATTAAGTAAGAGGGAAATTGAAAAGTGAGGATCTAACTGCATCTTCCACATCCTAAAGGGAAGGTGACAGAGATGGCAGAGCCAGACTTTTCTTAGAAGTTCAAAGTAAGAGGACAAGAGCCAAATGAAGAAGACAAATGCAATGAGAGAAAATCCCCACTGGACATGAGGACACAGCCCCTTCCCATGTCAGCGGGGCACAGGATGAGGCCCTGAGAGGTGGGTGTTGTCTCCACCCGTGGGGACTGCCCCGATTTGCCTGGACACCTGCTGTAGCTGTGACGTTTGCTCTCCTGGGAGCAGGGTCAGGCCAGAGACCCCCACCCTGCTGCGTCCAGCTGGAGGCTCGTAAGTTTGTATAAGCCCATGAAAACAGACAAAGATGACCAACTAAGCAGCGTGAAGTACAAGCTGTCACAGGCAGAGGACACATCAGCTGTCTGGAAGGGTTGTCAAGGACAGAAAGCATGAAAGCAATTAGACCTGACCATACACTGCACTTCGGCCAGTTGTAACTGGGAATTAAGCACTAGCAAAGTCTCCCTATGTTGAACTCTCTAGGGAAACTGGATCTTGACCTACAACCTGGGAACTGGGGGAAAGGCGTTTGGACTGAGAGGAAGAGAAGGTAGCTTTTTAATATTTCAGGACTGTCTCAACACTCATCATTAATTCCCAGCTGGAGGAATCACATGGGCTGTGTAAAGAAAGAGAAGGACAGACTGCTGACAGTGAGAATTTATGCAGGATTAAGCCTGTTAGGAGTATTACCTTCCAGAAAAAGGATGGCGCTAATAAAAGACGCTCTGGAGAAGAACACAGAGAACAGCCCAGGGCCACTTTCCCAGCACAGTGGCTTGTGGCTCAAGAGCATCTGGCATCACAAAGGTGGCTCCTAGCTTTGAATACCACACTTAGTGCGGAATGGTAAAATGGAAGAGGATGGTGTCCTGGGTGAAGCCGCTCAGCGAAGCTGCTCGTGCTGCTGTCACTATTACGGTGGGATAAAAAGACTTGTGGACAAATTCCTCCACACACTGTACTGTAGGACAGTGACAACATGGTGCCGAGTTCTCCCACAGGGGCTTCCTTCTGCCCTGGCAAGTTGTCGTTTGATATTAAGGACGTAAAGACAGCTCCTGTGGTGGCCACGTCCTCCTTACCATCAGTCTCAGGGAAGGAAGGGGACAGAGAGGTCACTAAAGCATAAACACCTCAAAAAAAACCCCTATAACTTCTCAGAGAAAGCCCACAGTGGATTATCTGTCCACCAAAATCTTCTCCCTTGCAAAATGCAAAAGCTACTTTTCTCTAGTGAAGCTATGCCAAGATCAGGGTTCAGAGTCCCCAAATTCAAAAGACATTTTAGAGATTAGCTGTGAACCCTGGGATCCAAGGAGGCCTGAAGTTTCCTTATCAGGGAGAACACCATCAGACCCTGAAAATCATAGGATTCATTTGGCAAATAGTCAGGATGGTATCTACCATGTTCTGGGAGCGAGACGGGTTGAAATGTAACTGTGGAAGGGGAGGAACCAGTGGGTAATATGGATTTCAAGGTGCCAGGAAGGGGACAAAGCACATTGCTCTTGGGACTATATTAATAACAGAAGGTACCCTAAAAAGGACCCATCGCCCTTCAACACTGGCTGCGTGGCCAGCAGGGGAGACTTGGCAAAGACGGGGAGAAACAGCTATAGCTTCTCCTACTATCCTCAAGAAAGCAGAAGCCGACTGGGTTTGTCCAAACAATAATACTCTAGGAGAGAAAATCATGCCTATCGCAGAGCACACCTTGCAGTTGCTCAGCTGTAAGGCTTTGAAGCAAGAAACGCTATACCACAAGGGACACAGCATCCACCGAGGCGCCAAGGACAGGGTGTTCAGAAAGGCCGATCAGCCTCGACCTTAGAAGTGGTTGCGCTGCTCTAGGACTGAAGCACATTTGTGGAGAAGCATGAGGCAGCATGGGCTGCAATCTGCACACCCTGGAAATGCCCTGTGGCTCACAGGCTCTGCAAAGCCGGTAAAGCCACCGACTCTCGGGAGAATGAGATCTACTTTGATAAAGGCATAGAACTAAGTAGCCAAGACCTGCAGATCAGTTTGCAGGCTCCAAAGATATGTCCACAAAAGGTCCACAAAGAGGACTGAAGATTTTTACCAGTTCAGCTGCACTGACATTAAAACTTGCTGGACAGCAGACGTGGACAAAGCTTGAAGAACTGCCTGTTTTTGCCAATGGGGCTTGGTTGGACTCACTTCCCAGTTAATTTATTGGTATGTTCAGTAAATACTAACAAGAACATTGTCTGCCTCAGAGTCTCAGGATTTAGGTAGGGAGGGACCTCTGGAGGTCTCTAGTCCAATCTCCTGCTCAAAACGGGCCAGCTTCAAAGGCAGATTGTACTCCTAATGTTTGAGCACTCAGTTGAATGGTGGGGAACCCCTCCTGCGCGGGCACAGGCACCGCGTCTCTCCTTCCAAGGGGATCGATCCTAGGGTTACAACCCAGTCTCCGGAAGAGACCCATATACGGATGTGACAGGCACACATCTTCCACAGGAAGGTTTTTTTTCCTTCCTAGAGGAACAGCAGCAAGAATTTTTCTTGTGTTCCTGCCCAAAAACTGGAGTCAGAACAGATACGGATAAAAACCGAGACGTGGTTGCTTCCTGCCCCTCAGGATTTTTTAATTTACTGGGGGATGCGTTTCGCTATCCAAAGCTCGTTCTGGTCCTGGGTAGCATGACAGGAAGGGAAAGGGCTTCATCACTGCCGTGCCAAACAAACCCTCGAAGGTAAACTGTAAACGCTGCTGGGTCAGCACAGAGGGCACCAGAGGAGCTGGACACCTCCAGACAGGCTGGAATTGTATCCCTGCTCCCTGGGAGGGATCAGCAGGCTGCCGAAAGACAAGTCTATGCAGGCCTCATAAAACTGTATCTACAGTGGAAAAAAAGAACACTGATTAGCTCTAGTACACCTAGCAAATGAGCAAGTGAGATGGAGTTTCGCTTCCAAAATGTCATGCTGCTATTTAGCAAAAGGGTTAGTGAGCTTCCCAAGTTATCCTCAGAAGTTCCCGTGGTTCCTAAGGTCCTGTATTCTCCCTGGAATAAAATCTGCTCTATCTCATGAGGCACATTTTGGAAGAGTCTGCGTAAAGTGCGGCATTAACTTTTTTTTGTATTCAGAAATTCAGCATTTCATTAGCCTTACAGACGGTTTCTGATTAGTTTTCGAAAAGGCAGGCAGGGCAGGCAGGGGATTACAAAGCAATTGGCCACATGATGAGGCAAAACCTTAAATAACGCTTAACTCTTTCATCTTCCTACAAGTTCTTATTTCGATACTGAGAAGATAAAGGAACCTGTATTTTAAAATGAAAAAGGATACTCATGAATTACACTGATCCTGAAAACCCGTAGGACAAATCTTCCCTTTATATTATATAACCTTGCAATCCTGAAGTGAAAGAAGGGAACCGCGTCCATTTTTATCTGTCATCTATCTTTAGTCCTCCAGAATGCAAAGAGACGCAAAGACTGCAGTGTTACAGAAACGAGGCTTGAAAAAATTTATACTGAAGAATTCCCACTGTCCCCCCGACCAGTTATAAATATTGATGGGGTATTTAAGGCAGCCAATCACACAAATATTTAATATTCATACACACTGTGCAGGGAATTCAACATACACTTCTTGTAGGCTCTTTCTTACGTAACGTTCGAGTGCATTACCCCTGCAGACCGAGATGCAATTTTATGAACAGCAGCTGAGATCCTCAGCTGATGCAAGTCTTCCTTCTCGGAGGCTAATCCCACTCCAGATTACATTGGTAATGGCAGTATCAGAGAAACAGCTTTATTATTGATTCTTCTGCATAAATCAGCAAGAAAACAGATGTCATCCCTAGTTATCGGTAAGGAACCAGGCTCCGTTACGATGAAGCCAACTAATGGTAGCACGCTGTGCCACGGAGAAGAGCTGCCAGAGACTCCCTGGTTGTTGGAGCCTTCCCAGCAGGCTCGGTTGTGCATGGGTCAGGCTCGCTATCTCCTCCCTGTCACAGCGAGGGTCAGGCCATCGCAGAACACCATATTCCTCTCTAGCACAACACACACAACAACCACAACAAAGACAAAACTCTGAGAAGTCAGGTTGTTCTGTCTCACCCACCTGGGCTGCGAGAAAGATACTAGGAAGAAATTTTTCACTGTGAGGGTGGTGAGGCAGTGTCCCAGGTTGCCCCAGAGAAGCTGTGGCTGCCCCATCCCTGGAGGTGTTCAAGGCCAGGTTGGACGGGGCTTGGAGCAACCTGGGCTGGTGGGAGGTGTCCCTGCCCAGGGCAGGGGGGTGGAACAAGATGATCTTCAAGGTCCCTTCCAACCTAAACCATTCTATGATTCTATGAAACACAGCCTGGTCACCTGGCTTGTTCTCCATTACAGCAGCACAGGGGACATGCTGATGAGTTAACTTGAATACAAACTCATGATTTAAAGAATATCATTACACTGTAATGTTTGAAGAACCAGCAACCCTTGAGCAGTCTGCATAAAGGAATTAAGAAGAAAACAAAAAGAGAGGGGATGCTGCCGTACCTCCTAGCAAGGAGCAGCTTTATGAGCTTGCAGGTGCTGTGCAACAAGCAGCGATTCAGCACGCTGCAGCTCACCACAATACAGCGAGGCACGAGCTCTCCTTAGGGAAGCGTGTGGCTCTGGGAGCAAGCAAAGGCTGAGATTTCTGGAGGATTACAGGCTCATTGGCTCTGTGAACAAACCCATCCTATGGTATAATTATAACAACAAGGCTGTTTCAGGTAAAATGTGAAACTTGCGTAAGAATATATAGGGACAGTGTATATGGCACAGAGGAGGAATGGGGGAAGCAGGACCATTCAGGCACCAACTGGAGAAGGTGACGCCTTTTGGGGAAAGATGACTGTCCTGAAAGATCTCAGCTGCTTCACCCAGGAGACCCAATGTAAACCTTAGTCTGAGCATTTCTGATTTCTCCCTCTGAATGCTTACAATTGTCCCCACCATCTGCTTCAGGTGAATTGGGATCAATCAAGGTTGAAGAATGGAAGAATGGGAAGAACGATGACTGAGTGGAGCACAGTGTAAAAATATCAGCAGTAGCACCCCAAAAAAACAGACAGCGAGCAAGGAACAGCGAGGTGCTGCTGTGCCTCCCATTGAAATGTTCTGGAGGTCAGTCAGAAGCATGGAAAGAAAAATACAAATGCAAAATCCCTACATATGTGCTAAAACAATCATAAAGGAACTTTATATTCAAGCATTTTGGCTGCAGTATCCAGTACGTGTAAATAAATTTCACATTCAGCCCCCCTTGCCCACATTGTCTTAAAGTCTGTGCACATGTTTGAAAAGTGAATCACTTGGTGACCACTTTTGATTTTCATACTTCCGTACGTCAGCATTACCGGACACAATACAGGCACGCTTTCCAACCCTCCTGTGCTCAGCTCAGGCACTCGCAGCCAGAAATACCGCTCCAGCTAACGCATACGGCTCTCTCCCTAGTGCCGCTTTTCCTGGAACAAAATGTAAAACTGCGAAATGGAAGTTCACCCGGAAAGACAGCGCAGTCAAGGCGGCTGGTTGACTGTTTATATGTCACAGGGAGGGCCCTACCAGAGAGAGATCATCTTCAGTTGCTTGGCCCACCGCTTGTTCCAGCCCTATGAAGGTATACAATTTGTTCTTCTTGGAAAAATTTGCTCATATAAACAGACCTCTCCCACAATACGAGGGAAATCACAGTGAGAAAGGTATGTGTCAACACCGCTGTTCTGGTACTTTCTAGAACAACATTTCTAACAATTATCTTTGTTAGCAATATGCCTCAAGTTATATGCTTTCTATTTGGTTAAATTGCATTTGGAGACAGCAAAGACACTGTACTTAGTTATTTGATAATTCCATTATAATTCCATATTCATTGTTCTCAGTGCCGGCGCTTTGAGACCACGTATGCGAGCCGGTGAGGAAAGGATGGGTGAATTCCTCCCTTGGGCTATGTCCTCTTCTGCACAGCTAGAATCAAGCAGCTGGGACGAAGAAAACCAGTAGGTGCTATTAACTATCACGTACTTACCGTTACACACGACGACGGCAATATTATCTTAGATGCAAGAAAATCTCCAGCTGCACATTGTCAGTAACAAGAAGACAATGCCAGAGAAAAAAAAAATCACTCTGTATTTGGCTTTCCTTACACTCTTTTTTGTATATATTCACTATTGGTCCCTGCTGGAGGAAGCATATTAGGGTGGATGCATCTTTGTTTTGGCCAGCTCAGCCATTCTTTAGTTTTATTTTCCCTCTTTTCAGACCAACAGGCTAAATCCTTACGAGAAATAACGAAATTTGGCTTGCACAGGGGTGAGTTGATTCGTCTCTCCAAGCCCTTTGCTCCCAGCGTAAACTGCTGGTTCTGAAGGCACTTCAAGAAGGGCACATTTGGAAGAGCTGACTCGAACTGTACTATCACCACAACAAGGAAGAGTTGTGTCTGACACAGGACAACCCCATGCATCAGCTTGGCTGAGCAACGTACCTTTCTGAAAAGATCCTGCTGGTTATGGTGGACCCACCATTGACTATAAGCCAGCAGTGCAAAGGTGGCTCCCACCACATCACATCAGGGCCTTGAGCAACACAGTCTAACTTCGCAGCTGGGTGTAACTTCAAACCCTGCGTGGGGGGATGACCAGATGACCTCCAGCGGTCCCTTCCAAGCTGAATGACTGTGACTTTAATTGGTAGAGGTAGACAACGGAACAGGAGGCAACATCCACAGGCTGAGCCTTGGGAAGCTCAGATTGCAGATGACACTTCCTCCCCCAATGGAGGTGTAGCCCTGGGACAGGTCACCAGTGATGTGGGGGATCTCCATCCTGTATTTTTTTTTTTTTAAAATCTCAGCTAGACAAGGCCTGGCTGCCCTGACATCGCGTTAGCACAACCTGCTGTGAGTGGGAGCTGGAGCACAGATCTTCAGAGGTCCTGGCCACCAGCACCGCTGTTATACTGTGACGCTCCCTCCTGATAGCTTATTACCTTAAATTGCATGTTTCTGGTGTAGGAGAGGGAAGGCATGCCCAACCTTATGGCTGTTTTCTAGCATGGTGATGGCATGAAGGTTTGCAATGCCCTGCCCAGCAGGTACTAACATCACTGGTGTCTGCGGACCGCAGGCAGGAAACAATAAATCCCAACGGAACAAGGAAGACTAGAAACAGAAGTCTCCCAGGTCTAAATCTGAACATGCTTTAGTGCAGTGAACTTGGTAATACTTCATAATTATGTATTAGGCAGCAGCTGATTATGAAAATCCTTCCTTATTCTGTGACAGTGAGTCACAGTGTTTTGTAGGTCACCACAAAGGTGGGTAGGGTTTTACCCCCGCTTCACGGATGTGGTTAAACCTGGTCATCGTTTCAATGCGAGCAAGCAACAGAATGGGGAAGCATTTTCAGCTCCTAACAAACTTGATTAAACTCAAATGCTAGCAGTTTTTCTTGAGCTATTCTATGCCAACATACTCTTGGTATATGAAATACGTTTAATAAATAAAACATATACTTACTCGACTGCCATCTTCCAGAAACAGATGAGAAGTGTCTGCCTTGTGGGATGTTCTCCAAGCTCTACCGAGCAGCCGTACTATGCGCAGCCATTTCAAGGATTTTCCATGATTATAAAAGCACACTGGCTAACTCAGAATTAGGCTGAACAGCCTCAATTATATAACTCATTACTACTTCCAAGCATGCTTAGTGGAAAGAACAGGAGTTGTAAAGTAATGGATGACGGGAGATAAATTGGCATGTGTATGAATCAATGTTTAAACAAAGGAACTCCAGCTCTTTCTTGGAATAGCAACATTTTGATGTCTCAAATCCCCCGACACTGGTTTCATAAATGCAGTAACGTAAACCATGTGCTGGGTGGTGATTTTCTGAGGACCTTCCCGCTTTCATTGTGTATTTTATTACAGGCCAAATGTGACATTAAATGCTATCCACTGTGGCTTGGAGTTAAATACTTGCTCTGTTTAGAATAGCAACACTCAATTAAACAGCATTTTTCATGATCTACACCCTCTATTGTCACTGTGTTTAAGGGAAATAATGGGAGCACTGACCTATATTGCGTTTCTTATTATCGATGGAGATGAAGCGTATGCAGGGATTATTGGTGATGTACTGTGCAGCCCAGGGGACATCAATCCGTGTACCAGCTTCATAGAAAAGTCCCAGAGCGTAGCGGGAGGAGTAGCTCACAGATTCCAGTTGCTGCTTTTGACTTTGATTAATTACTGTGGAAAAGAAAGAAAAAAGAAAAGAAAAAGAAAAATCAGACAATCCCTCTTCTCTCAGAACATTAAATGTGTGAATGCTGTGGTTAACCTGATTATTCCTTCCTGAAAAGGACCAGACTGCTAAAACTAAAAATTTAATATTAAGCCTAGTGGTTTTAATATTTTTTCTGGAACATCTCTTCCTGAAGTTTTAATGGCGCATTATGTAGACTATGTCCTTCACATGCAACCCTCCCCCATCTGTTGGTGGTTCATCTCCCAGGTCTCCGCCAGTTGCCTCTGACTTGAAACTTCAATGACCGGTGACTTTTTTCCAAATCTTTTCTAAAAGGGTGAATAAATGGGAATAAGAGGTTTGGATTGCCTCTAATATGTCAAGTAAATGACTGTATGACTCTGCAAAATCCCAAATGACTTCATGTATCAACCAAATGAACACAGGGGCTCTCAAATCTCTAGGGAAAATAGTCCTGCAACTTCTATGTTGCAATTCAAATGGGTGAAGAAAACTCGGCGCTTCAGCACACAAAGGGTTCCTAGTGCAGTTCAGCTCCTTCAGCTGAAGGTATTTTAAAGCAGTTCAGAAAATTTCAGAGTTGATATGAATCCGTTCCTCCCTATGATTAACTCTTCTATCTTTTAATTTCTTCTATCTTTTAATTACAGTAAGATCTGCTTTTTGCCTCCATTTTATAATCTTCATAAAAAGCTGCACGAAGTAGCATTAGCCCCACTGTGCAGTCAAACACTAAATTATTTCACGCCAAAGAGAAGTACAGCAGCTTGACTAATTGTGGAGTGAGGTACCACCTCACTCTTTCTACTACCAAATGGACGGCCAACGCTTCTGCAAGCTGGAGCAGGACGTGCAAAGACAAAATCACAGCAGTCTCCCGCTTGTGTGTGAAACCGCGTGCTCTTTTGAGCTTGTTTGGAGATTTGATATCGAGAGGCAAAAGAACAACAATCGAGGTGTTTCATTGTATGCAAAATTCAGCCAGCATGATGAGCATCTTGTATGAAGAAAGGAACGGCTGACGGCTATATCCACCATGGCACTTCCCACAGGCAGCAGGCCAGGTATTGAGTGATATCTTCAGGACTTCAGGAGAAATCCTGCCCCAATCAGACCAGCCCCATGCATGGGACAGGCTGGGATGGGCTGGAGGGGGCAGCTCTCCGTGCAGGTGAGAGGCAACTGCAGATTCGTGCACACCAAGCTGGGCAGAAGTCACAGCAATGAAGGCCAGCCAGCCCGGTGTGAGAGCACCCAGCAAGTCACGGGAAGGTATTATTCCCCTCGAGTGAGGCCACGTCTGGACACTTTGCGCAGTTTGTCGTGGCCCCCTGGTACAAGAGAGACAACAACAAACAGGATGAAGTCCTGTGCAGGGTCACTAACATGGTCAATACTTAAAGGGAGGGTGCCAGGGGGATGGGAACAGTCTTTTTTCAGTGGTGCCCAGTGATAGAACAAGAGGTAACGGCCACAAACTTGAACATAGGAAGTTCCATCTAAACCTGAGGAGGGAGTTCTTTCCTTTGAGGGTGGCAGAGCACTGGCACAGGCTGCCCGGAGAGGTGGGGGAGTATCTCACTCTGGAGACATTCCAAACCCGCCTGGACGCCGTCCTGTGCAACCTGCTCTGGGTGTACCTGCTCTGACAGGGGGGGTTGGACTGGATGAGCTCCAGAGGTCTCTTCCAACCCTGATCGTTCTGTGATTCTGTGGTCAACTAAAGGGGGTCTCCATTCTCAGGGACTGCCCTGACTGACCCAGACACAGTCCCGAACAACATGCTGCAGCTGCAGTGTTGGACCCGATGGAAGCAGTGTTAGGCTGGAGACCACCAGCCTGGTGCCTCCAGCAAGAGTTGGTGGGACTGGGCGATTCTGCATACCTTACCCACGTCACAGCCACCTGTGTGTGACTGCAAGCAACATGCTTCAAAGAAAAACACTGGTGCGACTGGCCTTGCTGTCATGACTAATGCTCAGAACTTGCAACCAGGACGGCTTTATCACACACTCACTCCACCAGCACATGCTCTCTCCCTGGGAACCGATAATTCCTGCTGTGCCAAGGCGGGACTCTAGGAACCAGGGCTATAAATCAAACCGTGCGTGGTGCCATGATGCAAGCACTCCTGAGTCACGCAGTGCCGGCCAGGGGCAGGGGTCCAGCAGCACTGGCGGAGTGTTTTCCAGCAGAATGCACGTTTGAGAGCATGTTCAGTCCTGCCAAGAAGTCCTTGCAACAACTGCCACTAAACCTGTAAAGCCTACATACCACCGGTCCGCATCAAGGTCCGTTCCCACCACTCCTACTGGCATACTCCCTTCTCAAACAGCATCAAGACTGACTGTGTTACGAGTCTATTTACATGCAGAGGACAACGAGCACGGGAGAGCATCATTCCCGAGCCAATGCTGGTGTCACCCCAGCTCTTACCAACCCATGGGTGACCATTTCAGCTCTGCAAGTCTACAGGTGCCAAGTTCAAACTCCTTGTCATGACTGGTCCATTCTGGCAACATTTCCATGCGGCCTCCCAGAATGTGCAGGGACACAATTTATGTCCCTATTCCGTGTCCTCTGAGAGGCTCCGTAAACAATGCATGAAGCCTACTTATGTTTCAGGAACCCTGGTGAACCACCAGAGAAGGTTCACCAATGATATCGAGTCCACTTGTCACAGACAGGTGCCTTCTACAGGAGGATGCACGGTTTGCAGTCACAATCTCTTACATGAAAACCTACCAGGCTACTCATAGGTATCTACGCCATCCCCATGTTTCTCTAGTTGCATATTTTTTCTGTGACGCGTCTCCACGTCATGGAGAAGACTGATTTCAGAGGCTGGTTTCTGCCTCCTCCCCTAAACCAGTGACCTCACATACAGAGTGTTTTCCTAACTGAGGTTCCTGGCTGGTCTCCCCCACCCCACCAGGACCTCCACACCCACACCAGCCTTCCCTAACTACCAGCACACTAGAGGATCACAAGCCAGATTCCACCTCAAATCACATCAGAAATAAACCTTGAAATGCCCCCCCAAGAAAAACCCTCACAAATTTTAACACAAATATGCTGGGGAACACAGAAATGTGGATGGCAGAAGGAAACACTGATCGACCCACGAAGGGAGAGGAGACGAGGAGAAATCTGGCACTAGGGGTGGTGGTGGTGGAGCTCCCTGACAGAGGAAGCCAGAGGGCAGACCTGCCCAGGAGGGTAAGACTGGCTGAGCACAACGGGGTTTGAAGAAGTTCCCTTTCCCTCTCCAGTCCAATGCCCCCTTGGAGAAGGTGTTGAGGGGGCCCGGCTGCCTCTCACCTCACTCGGGAACCTAGATCTTTCCAAAGAGGCTCCACTCCTCTCCATGGACCTCAGGAACTCCTCTAAGTGTTGGGTCAAAGACCCCTTGACCCTCTGCTGTCACCCTCCCTTGGCAAAGCTGCCTCCATGTAAGTTATGGCACAGCAGGGTTCCTGTTTTTATACTGCTGGTCTGTGACCAAGACCCAGCAACGGTTCAGCATGGAGAATTCTGTCGGTATGCTACTGCCTTGATTGGGCTCCTGCAGCACATATACAGGCTCTCTATAGAAGATCACCCTGTACAATGTGCTCCAGAAAAAAAACCACGAGAGCAGTGGTTGCAGGAGCTGCTCTTCAAGGTAATTTCTTCTTGCTTCACCCTGAGCATGTACCAGCTGAGGAACTGGTAGCTCACATCTCACCCCAGGACTCCAGACGTGTTGCAGACCCCCCCATCTGTGCATGCTGCCTGGCCGGCCAGCTCCAGAAGCCACAGTGTGCACAGGACCCTGCCTGGGCTTGCTCTGCCTTCCTCTGGGCCATGCTGCTCCCCTGGTGCACAGGGCTTACATGCCAAACCCCCAGAGAAGCCTGGCAGGGCGGCTGCCCCAGGCTGCAGCTGGGTGCTGGCTTTCATCCCAGCTTTTCATGCCATTCAAAGGTTTTGCATTGACCTTGGCACTGGCAAGACTCCCCCAGCTCTGTGAGTCTCCTGCAGGCTGTCATCTCCATCCTCCTCCGTCCTTCCCCTCTTCCACAGCTTCTCTCCAGCTTCTGCAGCCTGCTGTCTCCATCCTCCTCCATCCTTCCCCTCTTCCACAGCTTCTCTCCAGCTTCCGCAGCCCCCAGGACTGGGAGATTTCATGGCATGGCACCGTCCCTTGACAAAGTCAAGGAGGGGAAGGGAGGAGATTAAGCAGGGACACGGGGCGGGCTGGAGGACTGCCCTGGTGGAAAGGATGCCAGCACGAGAGGACCTCGCACATTCCGCCCTGCTGGAAATGTTCCCTGGCCTACGCTAACTCCCCGCTCAAGCCATGAATTTAACAGCACAGGCACATGGTGCCAGCATCCGGGAACTGTCTTGGGGGCTCTCTGCTGCCAAGTCGGAACAGCGACATTAGCGATTTCAGTCAGCAGTGCTTCTCCCAGTTCCTCCTGGCAGACCATGAGAGCCCAGGCAGGGAACAGAGCTGCTGCTAAACACACGCCACACAGCAAAGGGGACAGATCTTGTCCAGAGCCCTCCTCGTCCTCTTTCAGGTAAGGGCTCTGCACAGCTGGGTTTTGAGATGTCCATCACCACCAGACCCCCTTGTTAGAGCTATCATAAATAATCACAATGTATTACGCATTCTTGCTCTGCTTCAACACATAAAAGTCCTATAAACAGGCAAATAAATAGGAAGATGTAATATCCCATCCAAAACACCACTCTGTCCAGGTTACTTTGGCAACTCATTTCCCCTTGGGAAAAAAAAAATAAAGACGACCTCCTCCTGCCCGCTCCAGCAAAGCACGCAGAAACCTCTGCGCTGTGGGAAAGCATCTGAGATAGAGACGAACTGCCCAGCTTGGGGGCTGCAGGCACCGAGCCTGTAATAAACTTGTGATGGTTTATTACACAGAGCGCTTCAGCAGGTACAACCTTCACAATGTTAAGTGTTGCCAAAGGCAAGCCAGCCAGTTGGCTCTGAAGTACCTCGTTTAAGACTTAACATTACTTTATGGACCCGTGTTCACAAGCTATAAAGTTTCAGAAGGTGTTAGGGGTCATTGGGGATGGATGTTGAACAGCAGCGTGGTAATCAAAGGTAAGTTACAATTTTATCAGCTTTAAGTATACACGTACACATGGAGCTTGGCCAGAGGATGCTGGGGAAAGCAGATGAAGGAAGGCAGCGAGCCCAGCTGATCAACCTCCCTCCCAGGAGAGGGAAGAAGATGGAGGGCGGGCAGCTTTGAGGGTGCGGGCACCAGCTAAAGTGACAGAGCTGTGACTTAACGGATCAAAGGGCTATAAATAGCTTGGGCAGCTCGTTCACAGCAGCGAGGGAAGGAATAGCTTCGGGAAAAAGTCGCTTTTCAAAGCCTTGGGGAGATGGAATGATGCACGGACTAAGGACACCCAGTTATATTGCCCAGCAACTGTAGGTGTCATGGGGACGGTGGCAGGCTGCTCAGCGGCGAGAAGTGAACAGCAGAAACACTGAGAAATTTCTCCAGACTCAGTCCTGCCCTGTCCTTGGGTAAACCAGAGCTAAAAGGGAACCTGCAGGGTGGAAACAGAGGGGTAGCGCTTGATGGCAGCCACCCCACACACCAGTGCGTTGGACTCACGGCCGGGCTCAGGCTTGAGGCAGCCGCAGCAGGTCACTGGGAGCCGTGTCCAGGCGAGTCGGGGCATCCCCGGGGATGGGCATCCCCCACCGCTCAGCACCCCATCCCAGGGACGCCCCGCTCACACGGGGCCTGGCTGTTTCCTTTTTTGCTTATTATTGCTTAGGTTTTTTAAAAATAATGTCTGCGGTTTGCTGAATTCTAAACTGCTGCAAATTTACATAATCGAGGAAGTTTTTATAGCTTGAGAAGACAGGCAGTGAAGTGATGTCAAGTTTGAAATCCAGCAACAAAAAAGCTGAACTGCATGTGAAAACAATGCTACGAGTTGTAAGACTAAGGTTTTTTCCCCCCTGCTCCATCCATTATGTGTTTTAGCAAGGCAAACAAGTTGATCTAAGGACATGAAGAGAGCCTTCATTTTGAATTTCCATACTTTTATTGGTTTAAATGAAAACCAGACTGTTGTTTTAATGTTGTGTATGAAACCACAAAATAACTATTAATTTTTCCCCTTCCAGCAAAAACGGTTAAGATGATTTTAATAACATTTTGGAAAACCCCCCAGCTTTCAGACCGTGGAATCGTCCAGCGTGCAAGAATCAGCCATAGCGATATTTTTAAAGCAACATATAAAGGCATGAAAATCTTATATTTTCCACTGAAAAACTCAGCTACAGCTGCACTGCGAATGCCACTGAAGTAAATTTCCTCTGGAGATTTCATCACATCAAAGCAAGGGGCATGTATACTTTATTTGCTGTTTCTCTAGACACTGACAGCAGAGTGGATTACTTATCTGTAACACTCAATAAATATAGTAAGGGCCTTTTATCTGCTGTTCCAGTACTTTAATGTCACCTCGCTGCCTCACTCATGTTGTGGGAAGGAGAGGACCCAGAGATCCCATTAGGGCCAGCGAGAGAGAGGAGAGCCAAGGCTTCAGCTGGCAGGCTAGGAGCATGGGCACTGTGCCATTTGGGAGTCCAGGACTGAGCCCAGCCTACCATCGCAGAGGCCAGGGAAGCAAAAATAAACCCAGCCGCTCCAATGGCCAAGAACCGATTAGGACGATCAAGGTTTAATCCTGGATGTTTAGTTGTTTGCCAGCAAGTAAGGGAGGGGATTGCAATAGGCACCTTTATCTGCGGAAAGGCACTGCAGGAGCACCTGGATCATTCACCCCCCAGCTTGTGGCAGTTGTCAGAGGCTCCAGCAAGGACTGGACTTGGAACTGCAATTTTGAGCAAGCAGAGATGAGGAAAAGACATGATAAAAAGATTCAGGTCAGTTTGGTAGCCGAAGCAGATAGGTTACCCGTAACTTCCCACGAAGTCCCACGTACCTGTCACTGCAGGTCACAGCTGCTGGGGACAGGGAGAAACTGCATTCAGAACTGCAGGGGAAAGCAGATGCTACAGTGTGAGATGCATTTAAAATAACACTTCTTTTGGAAAGTTTTGCTGTTCCTAATTCAGTACTTCTAAAAGCTTGTGGATACTTAATGTCCCTATCAAGTCAACGCATGATTTCAGAGCTCAGCTGGGATGCTTGTATCCAGATCTTTAATGCACACAAGGATGTGTGGGCAAGCTTGGGTAAACAAATTGAGATCCTGGTTTGAAAGACGTCCAGGGATGAGAGGGAAAACACTCTTATTTTGTTTCACCGCCCAGCCTTGCTGGGTGGCACAGAGGATGTTGCATCCTGACAACTAGACCCTCCAAAGAAGATAACAAACAGAGAGATATAGTTTGTGTTATCACACACAGCTATCGCCGGATCTATTCGAAATCACTTACTAGGTATGGCCAAGGCAACCGCAAATCTAGAGACATCTAGACGTTGCCAGCCATCGATGCACTAAGAAAAAAATCCTATAGCAGTACTTTTAAGTACTTTACTAAAGCAGCAAAATACAAGGATGCTGGACTTCTAGCTTTTTCTTTTAAGAAAAGATCACTCTTTTCAGTCTTAGCTTCTTTACTTGAAACTCCTTATTCTTCTAATAATCCAACAGCTTTAGCTTTGGTGGGAATAGTATTAGAGTCTAGCTTGAGCTTCGTGAGTTTTCCAGAGCATCCTCCCAATTCAATGTAACTCCTGCTCTGTGTGGGAAAAGGAAAACATTCTGAAGGACACTGTGATTTGTATCAAGGGATGAAATAGCCCTCCCGTATCCGTCCACAAGGACTACAAGAAGGAAAAGGTGCTTCTACAGTTACTGTCTTCTCCTCCCTGCTTGAGTTTTAGAAAGCAAAAACTTCAGCTGAAGATCTGTCAGCGACCATGGCTTACACGGTGCCTCAGTACCAGCTCCTGTTTCAACGTATTTGCAATTAAAATATCCCCTTCATCTCCTGAGAGGCTCAGCATCAAGGGTGAACAGCGAGATGCCCCTGCATCCCTGGAGGAAACCAGCTACCTTTGGTCACTGCCCAGCAACCCCCAGTTTTCAGGACCTTAGCTTTCTTTCCTGGAAACAAAACCAGTCCTACCCGACTCCCAGTCCCCACCTGCCATGGGATGGCACAAAGAGAAATAAAATGCCTTGCCCGTTTCCTCTTGTTCTGTCTCCCACCTTCCAGAAGATTTTGTCAGACATACAGATTTAAGAAAACCTGACGAATGTATGAAGGATCTTGGCAGGTGTTGCTTATTTTCCAGCAGATGGATAAACTGGTGCACAACCCCCCCTGTAATCCCCTAGTACTCAACTCAGCCTCTGACTAGGGATGTTTCTCTTCACTCTCTTCATTTTTTCCCGTACTTTATTTCTGTGTCCATATGCTTATTTCCACAGCTATACCCTCAATAACCCTGCCGCTGACACTGTCACCCAAAAGGTTTTGTTACTTCCTTAGACTGCTTTGCTTAAGAGTTTATTTGCAGCACCTGACTTACTGATATGCTGACAGCAAATCTAAATGCATCAATCAGATGTTGTCGGTGACACAGTATTTGTAAGTGGCTAAGTGATCACCACTATTTTAAAAGGTAAAAAGGAAACTCTGTGGTTAAACGGCAACAAAGGTATTTTTAGCCTGGGTATCAAGTTAAGAGATTTCAATAAGACGCTCACCCAGCAGGATAGGCAGCTCAGCTAAGTACCTGGAAATAGAGTTTATCATCACAGCTGACAGAGTGCTACCATAGGTTTGCTCAGGAGATGAATTATCAGGATGGCACATTATCATAACCTTCACACAACGAAGCCTCCTTGGCTAGCAACCGCTTCTTCCTCGGCAGGCTTGCGGAGACCTTTCCTACCACTCTCTGGAGCAAGAAGCTGCTGCCCTGAGCTCTCCAGTTGAGCGGTAACAAAGGACAGAGACTTTTCAGGCAATCCGCCTCCGCACAGGCTTCAACGCTGACACCGCGCCATGACACTGGCCCTCTGCCACCGCGCTGACCGTTTCAAGATGCAGGCTGTTCCTGCTTCTCTGCCTTTGCGTAGGAGGGAGCAGAGGTTATGAGAAAGGCTTCGTTTTTAAGTTCAGCTTCCTTATCAAGCAGCTCAAGATTTATTTTTTTTTTAAAAGGCAGCATTAAAATGCAACCATGCCTTTATCTGCACTGAAATACTTACGAAACATAGTTATGTGTTGCGATATACTTTTCATTTTCCTATTATGCTCAGCTTTGGTCTGAATAATGCTGCGTGGGTCCAACGCAATGCTCACGCCTGCGTTTATGCAATGTCCGTATCAACTTAAATAATTACTTCAAATCTCTGTGGTCCTGGCTGGCTTGGCAGAAAGCTTCTTCAGATAAAAGTCTGGGGCATGTGAAGGAAAGGCATATTTAGAGATGTAGATGATTAAGTGTAAAAGAAAGATGCTAGGGGAAAAAAAGACAGTACAAGGAAGTTTTTATGAAGCTTCTAACGATTTTGACAACTAAGCTTGAGCACCTGTCCACCAGCTGCTTTGGACAAGATGATATAGCAATCCACTCACTATTAAACTAAAACCTCCATCAGTTTTCACAAGAAACATTTACATTAATCACCTACAGCACCGCACATTGTGTTCGAGTCCACTTTTGCTATCAACAGAAAAACGAAACAGCACCGTTTCTAGGATGGGGACAAAGGTGGCAGGAAGGCAGAGTACCACCATCTCCTGTCTCCCGGCAGAAGGGCAAGTGAGAAAAGAGGAAGGACAAGGAACCAGGGGAGATGCTCCATGGGATCTCTGCTTAACATGAGACCGTGCTGCAGCTGCTGCGCTAACATTCATTCAGCGCCACGGAAAGGGCCAGCGGTACTCCTCGGAGAGTTGATGCATTCGGGGGGCGCACACCCCGGCACCAAAGGCCAAGCCCAGTGCCTGCCTGCTCCAGCCCAAACTGGCACAGATCTCGCATTTTTGTTGCGGGAGACTAGTATAGGAGCATGCTGCAACACTCTCTTTGCTTTCTCTCCCTTTAAATTGACCCCTGTTATACCTACTTATACGCTCAGGTCATAATTTTTACCAAAACAAACCCTGGCCCAAAGCAATAATCTTTTTTGTTACTTTTATCATGTAATTCCATTCTTAAATTTAACAAACCTCTATCATCTGTCCCCATTTCTGCAGCTTATTCTTAACCTGTATGCTGTATTACAAACAGCTGAGGAGCTCCGTGCTTCAGCCCGTATGCTCAGTGTCCAATTTGCAGGTGGATTTAACGCGTACGTTGACATCAGAGTCACAGTTTTTGCATTTGTGTTAATGGGGAAAATAACTTTTCAGACCCATTATTTGGATGACTGGGTTGCGAGTGCATAAGCTGACTCTTAACCAGAAACCTAGTCATTTCCTCAGTGATGCCACTGTAAGCAATGCAGCCCCTGAAGATGTGTATGATGACAGCACACGACATTTTAGTCTCCTGAACCTGCAGCATATGTGATGCCTACACACAACACACCATGGAAATGCCACTCCCTGCTGTTTATTGTATCTATGGTTTTGCTTCAAAATTAATGACATCTTAGTTTAAAATATGAACCTCTGCTAAGCTTCCACTCTGGGAAGAACAGGGTATGACATTTATAAGCAAGTAAAAATAAAGGAGAAGACAATAACTGATCTTTCACAAACCAAACTCTTCCTACGGTAACATCACCACCTGCCTGGGGAAAGAAAACGTCTTGTCATGGTTCAAAATGCCCATATTTTAGCTGGGGAATTTCTTCCAGTTTTGCCTGGGAGGAAGCAGTGGTAAAAACCTCTGTGGAGCCACCAGGACAGACTGACTCCTTCCAGCAAGAAACGAAGATACCCAGGATTTTCCAGGAGACATGCTTGGAAATGAGAGTCTTTTACGAAGAACACCAGGAAATTAGTCAATAAAGTCCAAATAAAAAATACACATGTATACTACGGTTCTACTTTGTAATCATTTATAGGTAATGACATAGAATATATATGTGCCATCGCATAACTCTCATTAGAATGACTGCAAATACGGTTTCCATGCTATAGGCAGAGCAACATTCATTATGTGTTATTCTGGCAAAGCCCACTAGTTTCTGTGACTGGCACTGAAGTCGACAGAAGCTGAGAAAATCTGATTTTATTCAGAGACCTCTGTATAGATTTAAGATCTTATCTTTGAGCTAGGAGAGATGGAAAAGTTTAGCTAAAAAATAAAAAAAAGCTCATTGTCACATTTTCTCTGGATTAATTTGCAAATTAATCCACATTCATCTTCCTGCTGTGCCATGTCATGACAAAGGACTTAGAAGAGGTTCCTTCCCACATCAAGTTATAAAGTACTACACACAGTTCTGTTACTCTCTGGTGCCAAAATGTGAAAAGCTCATTACTTACATAATCTTCATCATAAAACATTTAGCAAATAACTTACGCACCTACTGTACACAGCATTGAGCTGAATAATGAAGTTGAGAGGATTTATTTTCTTGAAGTATGACACTAGTTGCTGAAATAGCATTAAAAGCTTTTCAAGGCAACAAAGAAAGATGTTGGCTTACTGCTCTGTGTTTTGACTTGGACAGAATAAACACATAAATAAATTGAATTAGATCTGCCTGATGTTTCCGGCTTCTAGGCTGCAGCTCCCCACTGACTACGGTGGAAGATCCTAATGGCATGCAAAGCTGAAGCGCGGCAATTGGAGGCTCATCCTCAAGGTCTCAGGACAGACCTTGCAACACGTCTTTATTCCTAAACTCAAGTCAATACCTGTAACGCCACACCAGACAGTGGTAATGTATGTTCACGGAATCAAAATGCAGCTTTGCAATAACGGACAACCAAGTTATTTCAGTTTAAGTAAGTACTAGAGAAAATGCTTTCAGGCATTAATTATTGAGGAAGAATTCAGCTGGGCACTGGAAATCTCCACTTAAGACAAAAAAATTAACATACTTTCCTCTTTTTTTAAAGTACATGCAGTCTGGTTCGTTACCAAAGACAAAAAAATTAACATACTTTCCTCTTTTTTTAAAGTACATGCAGTCTGGTTCGTTACCAGCAGGACGCAAAAGGAAAGAATACAAGGTAGAGCTCTGCGTATCAAAAAGATGCAAGAATTGTATTCAACTATTACAAGAGTCCCCTCGGGATGAATTTTCAGGGAATTTTTCCCCCATTCAGGCCAGACTTGTTAGTACATTTCAGTATTATCTCTATTCCGACCTCTTCTCTTTTCGTTTTCTGAATCAGTCCGAACAGCTTCATTGGGTATTCCAGTTCTTGTGTGGGAAGAGAGGTTTATACTTCCAGAGACTGCTAATACAATGCAACTGTCTCTTCCAGGCTGAAGAATCCCAGGCTATTTAGTCATCCCTTGCTGAGAAGCCACTCCGTGCCTCTGGCCATCCATCCCTGTGGGCATCTCTGAAGCTTTTTGAATGACGAAAACACAACTGCACACAATCCTGAAGTTGCAGGCACACCAAGGATGTACCTAGCACCATCATGATATCCCCCTCTTCTGTTCTCTATTTAATCCACGTTTAACATTCAGGTTTCTTTCACAGTCCTAGGGAGAGATGAGCTTATATTTTCATTGGCCTCAAGCTCTCACTGAAGTTGGTCAGATCAGGTCTCTGCATCTGATAGATGAACTTAGGATTGTTTTTTTCAAACACTTTACATATTTATGCTTCCGATCAAAAAATGAAAGGGGGACAGAAAAAAAACATTGCCCTTTGCAAAGAGAAACAGAACATGTTATAGGGCCTGGTGTCTGTGTTCACCTAAAACAGTATCTGAACAGAGCTGGTGAATCATGGTGAGAGGCAGCTGTGTTGAAAGCATCGTGCTGACAAGAATTTTGGAAAGAAGGGATAACCTTTAGGGAGGAATAGCCCCACACACCAGTACAGGCTGACCTGCTAGAGAGCAGCTCTGCAGAGAGGGACCTGGGAGTCCTGGTGGACAACAAGTTGACCGTGAGCCAGCAACATGCCCTTATGGCCAAGAAGGGCAATGGTCTGCTGGGGTGCATTAAAAAGAGCGTGGCCAGCAGGTCGAGGGAGGTCATCCTCCCCCTCTACTCTGCCCTGGTGAGGCCACATCTGGAGTACTGTGCCCAGTTCTGGGCTCCCCAGTTCAAGAAGGACAGGGAACTGCTGGAGAGGGTCCAGCGGAGAGCTACAAAGATGATCAAGTGACTGGAGCACCTCTCTTATGAGGAAAGGCTGAGAGACCTGGGGCTGTTAAGCCTGGATCTCATCAATGCCTATCAATATCTAAACGGCAGGTGTCAAGAGGGTGGGGCGAGACTCTTTTCAGTGGTGCCCAGTGACAGACAAGGGGAAATGGGCACAAACTGGAACATGGAAAATTCCATCTGAACACGAGGAAAAACTTCTTTCCTGTGAGGATGCCAGAGCATTGGCACAGGCTGCCCAGAGACGCCATGGAGTCTCCTTGTCGGGAGATGTTCCAAACCCGCCTGGATGCGATACTGTCCGACCTGCTCCAGGTGAACCTGCTTTGGCAGCGGGGTGGACTAGACGATCTCTGAAGGTCCCTTACAGCCTCTGCCATTCTGTGATTCTGTGAGGTGAGAGGAAAAATGCATACAGAAGATGCCCCAATCAACTTGCATCTTACCTGACTAGGCCAACTACACAAACACACGATCAAGAGGACAACACTACAGAAAGAGAGGTCTCTCCCTCCCCAAACCTTCGGCTAATGCTTACCTGGCTTTGTGTCAAAAGGAAGACCCGGTGTCAGCTCTGAGTGCATCCCAGCACACCATTAGCACTTTTGCCGGCCATTATTTTCGTACTGCAAGTTTTAGTAATACCTTGTATTTCCGCACATTTTTCCAGGTAAGGAATACACAGGCAGGAGGAGCTTGGCCTAATGAAATCTGAACAGGAGCCTGAGTGGCCAGTTCCGGTCTACCTCTTCACCTTTGTCACTGACCTGCAACACGGCCTTGGGCAAGCCATGTAACCTTCCTCCACACAGGTTTTCGAGTGCTAAACCAAAAGTAATTATAATGATCTTTCTCATAACGTTGTGGGAATTAATCAGTCAAATTCCTTCCAAAGCAGTAGATGTAGTAGAACTGAAGATGCAGCCAAGAAGTGGTTTGCTGCCATCCTCTCCTCCTGTGATAGTACAGCTATAGTTTCCTTATGTTTTTTACTGGTAAAGAAAGATTGTGTTAAATATTGGAGGATCTGTGTGCTGCTTTAACTATTTAAGAAAAATGGTTACTGGGGAACTAAATGATCTTACACATCTGTAGGTAATTTTTTGACATCTAATCTACCGTTAATGCTCAGTATTAAGTTTTGTTTTCTCAAGTCATCATAAACAGTCTCCCTTCTTTCATATTATTAACGACCATGATTTTCTATCTGCCACATAATTTAGCTTAAATGTTTCCAAGCTGCTTCTCTTCAGTTCATTAGTTTGGTCTGAAGTTGCCTATATATTTTATCATCCTCAGACAGGTCATCAAACAGATCTGCAGATTTCCACTGTCTTCTATTGCAGTAAACCTGGACCTACTGACAAGGACCTCACAGCATACTGATACATGTCTTGGAAAGAAGAGTGTTGGACCTACTGAGAATGGCTTTCTCCCAAAATTACTCTCCTGCTGCACAGCTAGGCACATCTCCAATCACACTGACCTTGTGTGGTCACTTCACTGAAGAAATGTGAACCGCACTGTATTTACTGATTCTGCAACACCTTGAAGTAAGTTGGACACCTGACTTCTCTAAGAGATGTAAGCCATGAGGGTACAGCTAAACATGTACATGGATACAAATGTCATTTAGTATGGTTTTTGTTTTTTTTTTTTTTTTTTTTTTTTTTTTTTAAATCTGCAAAGAATGATTCCCTTATGGAAGGGAGAGGAACCACAGCTGCCCAGTCTATTCTGCTTCCACCATAGGAAAGCTGAGACCAGTATTAAAGCAAAGAAGCCAACAAAAAGTAGCATAGAACAATCCCCAAAGTGAAAAGGGATTCTGAAGTCAGCCTTAGTATCACAAGTCCTGAAACCACTCCGGAGAGGTGGAGTTGCTGCAAGGAGATGGTTTTCCCCATTTGATAAAGCTCTGTCCTCTCCCTTGGACTGGTGAGCTGAAACCCCAAGAAATATCAAATCATACTGTTCATGTCATCACATGCTGAGGAAAGCGTCCACTAATTAAAAGGCAAAAGGATGATGATCAGAAAGCTACCAATGAGAAGTGCAGGAATGGCACTGGCACAGAGACATGCCAGTATCGAGGTGCTAGAAAATGCATGACAAACCACACACAAATATTTGCAGAAAAAAGGACTAAATAATATTCAGAGGAAGTGTGTGATTTTCTGCTGTTGGGAGAAATCTCATCACAAGCTTAAACACTGAATACATTTAAATGTCATTTAAACTCCCAATGAGGCTTTCAAGTCGGTGTTTTCAAAGGCATACAAATTACTTCAGAGGATGGGCTTGTATTCCACTAAGACAAGACGGAGAGAATGGCGCTTGGTTTGTCAGCACACTTACCTAGAAGAAAAGCAGTAGGAAGATGCAATAGGTTTCAAGGGAAGAGAGGAAGACATAAGGTAGAAAGTGAGAGGCATTTAGAGAGATGACACAAGGCAAAGACACTTGGTTCTCACCTCATTATCATGGAAAACACGTACTTGCTAAATGCAACCCACCACAAACAACACAATGCCCAGACCAGAGCCTGCACCACCTACCACCAGTGACTTTCTGATTATCAGCCTTCTGCCTAATCACATCTAAATGCTCCCTGTCCCAAATTTTTATGAAGCCTTTAATTCACCCCAAGTACTTATTAAAAGCAGCCAGTAAACGCACCTACCTGCCTTATCAGTATTTTAGGGGGAAGGAAGTGAAACCATCAACTTTATTCTTTCAAAAGGAAAAGTTTTCTGACAAGCAAATTTATTACAGAACATAATATCTAATGTGAAAGTTTATTTTTAGAAGCTGTCTGCACTGTAATAATTAGTTCAACAGAATTTGGGACACGCAGTTTCAGGAATCCATATCCTGAGATACAGCTACATCATACTGTAGCATCACAGGGCTGATGATCTTTACAATCATGTCACGAACATCTACAGATCCAAATGTGGGTAGAATTTAAAGCTTGATATTCACAATATTATGTACAAAATGTAAAAAAAAAAATCCATTTATTTTCATTTGAGAAATATCTAAGCCACCTTGAAAGATAAAGCAAATCCCTACTTGCTGGGGAAGAAGAGTCTATCGGACACTGGGAAATGCCAGGACTTCACAACAACCATTTTCTTTTAATCTCACACCAAGTTATGCCAGCTTTAATGTCAATCACCAGAACTTTGAAATACACAGTAATCTCCCTCACATAAGCAAAAAGACCCAGGACATAAAATGCCACTTAGAACTATACATGCCATACTCACACTGTCCGTAGATAGAGCACATACGAGATTTGCCTTTTTTTAATGTTTTAAATCAAATAGGTTGTGGCTATATTTCTTTCTGGTTTTTATTTTGCTTTTATTTTTTTTTTCGCCTGCAGCTGAATTAGTTATAGACTTTATGGGGCTTTCCTCCCAGCAGTTCTAATAAAGCAAAGACTGGAAAGCTGAAACAAACAATTTTATCCTTTTACTATTTTTAGAAGCATATTTGAATTCTTATGTGCATATTTGAGTAACTAAAAGGGCAGAGGAGAGGCAAAAACACCATTTCCGATGTGCTCCAGCACTGCAAATGGAAGAATCTGACGCAGTGGATAGAAAGGGATAGGAAGGAGAGAAAATGGAAGAAACCAGGACTGAAAAAAGAAATGCAAGGAGAAAAGCAGAAAGGCAGATGAGAATCAAGGTCACAGGCGTACAGAAGGAAAGACAACACAAAATACAAGGCAATAAGACAGGAGGAAAAGACAGTGGAAAACATGGTAGAGGTAACAGATTTACAAACAAAAAAGTTTAAGGAAAATCACTTTTCAAAAAGAAAGTGAAGGGTGAATCAAGAGAAATGTGAACTAAATGAGGAAAACATAGAACTGAAGTTAAAAGAGAGGCAGACCAGAATGAAGGCTCACAACTGAGATTAACAGCCACTTTTGTGCATTTCCATGGCAGATGTTCTGTCTCCCTAAATTTAGAAGAGACAATGGGATGAATCCTTTTACTGAATTGGCAGGGTACTTTATTTTTCATTATGCGGTTTAAGAATTAAAGTTGCCTTAGCTGGTGCTAAATGTGTGCAAGCCTTGACCATGTTCCGGTACCTACACTATGGGTAATGCGGGTTTTGGAGATACTGCTTACACTAAAATCATTTTGCTATTTTTCTCCTTCAACTGTCCACTGTTTTGCAGCACGTGCCAGTTTGAGGTTCTGTCCACTTTCTTCAGGTCCAGACCGTAGCCACATAAATAGGCGGGCTCTTTAGCTCCTGATGTTTTCATACTAACATTTAAACAGATCTTTATTGTTGAAATAAGGGACACAAAAGATATGCTGGTGGACTCTGCTGAGATTGTTACTGATGGGAGTCCATCCAAATGGAGAGATTCAAGTGAGGTTCACAGGTGTCACTGCTTCCTTAAAAGAAGAGATGGTTGAAATTTATTTCGCTTCTGCATTTAACTTCATCTAAAAAAAACATAATCTTTGCTTTTAAAATGTCTCACGTAACTCAGGCAAGTTCAGTTGACCACAGTGAACTCAAGACTGAATGCAGGGTTGCCTGCAACAGCAGAAAGCTAGATGTCATGCTCTTGGTGGACCACAGCAGCCCATGCTGCTGCTGCTAACACCAGTGTGCCTGACAAGGATTGCTCCGCCTCCCCAGGTACGGTCTATAGAAAGCTTTTGTGTGCGTTGCTCCACATTTTTAGAGCTCAAAAGGGAAATAAGCTCATGGGGCTTTATACTGGATGTCTCGTTATCAACCAGAGGTTAGTGGAGCAACTGTTGTCATCATCTTTACAGTTCAGGGTTAAGACTGGTGACTATTTTAACAAATTATATGTCTCCACTTACTGATGTGAACTTTACAGGAAAGCTGCAGTCTGCTGTTACCAACTTTACTGAAGCTTAGACAGTCACCAGTTAAAATTCTTTTAGAAGATTTTTAAGTTCAGTATTTTTTAAATTACTCTCTATAACTTAGCATTCGGTTACAAAATATAAATTAAAATTTCCACCACCCCAACCCTCCCAACAGGGAATACCTGAGGCTCTAGGAGACATTGTCAGAACCTATAAAACTCTTTAAAGATTGCCATTGTAACTGCTCGAAAGAATAATCTAGGGAGCCACTTTTCTACTCCCAAATATGCTACGTGAGTTGTGATTTGCTCTTCTGAACTGCAGAACCATGCCAGAACAGATCTCTCTTTCATAAAGTACTTTAAAAAATTATTATATTCTATAATTGAATGTGCAGCACCACTACTAGTTTTGAGTTCATTCTACATTTTCAGAAAACAAACCAAAAGGCTAAGACAATGAACAAATAAACCTGAATAATTCAGGCCCACCAGTAGATGCAATGGTAAAATACACTAAAAATACAACGAATGCAGAAATGTTCGTATGTACTACTGTCCGAATACAGAACAAAAGCATGAGAACTTGTATCACACAAGGATGGGTGACAAAGCATCTTCAAATATAGAAATACAGTACTGAGCAAGCTGTTACTGTTTATAAAGACTTGACTAGCAACAAATAATAGATAGTTTCCACTCTAAAGTACTAAAACAGCTGGTTGATCTCCCTGTGGCCTCTTTGATGTAGATTTTTAACATATTCTGGAATTCTAGGGAAATCACAGAGATGTGGAAGGGTTTGAATATTGTGCCAAAAGGACAAACCGAAGTGACTCAGGTAAGGGAAAAAAGCTGACATCAGTCCCCAGGCACAGTGAGTGAAATCTGACGGGGAGCTCACTTAATAAAAATGACAGCATTAATGGCAACGTGACTCCAAAATAGGTCTTCCAGAACAAATCTGATCTCTCTTCAGAGGGACTGCCGATTTGCTTGATTAAAGTAAATACATACAGGCCATACATTAATATTTGTACACTATACAACTTAGTCCTGTACGGCATAATGCTTAAAAGAGAGCATCATACCGTAACTATAAAGCACATGCTAAATGGGTTAGGAACTGGTGGGATAACAGGTCTCGAGGAGCAGCTGTCAGTGGATATTTCTAGCGGGTCTCTGCAGAGACTGGTAAGAAGCTTAAAAGTATACAAACAATTTAATTGCTGAAAAATTAATGGCAATGAAATTTGCTAATGGCACAAAGTCTGTCTGACTGGGCAGTCACGATCTGTATCACCAGGCAGGAAGTATGTTTTATTGTCATTTAGGTTACCGGGCTTAATACAGAAGGTATCTGGATGAAAGGTGACAGCCTGGGATATACCACCGAATAGACACTGATCAAATGATCTGCTCGGTCCTTTCAAACTCTAAACAACGCGTGAGGCCTGTGCAAACTCTGCCCTCGGATATCCATCCACAGATGTCAACGAGTTTGAAACAATTTCATACTTACTCACCTAGGCATAACCCGCTCCTCATCAAGGCAAGGAATAAATTCTGGAGGGGCAAGCATTCAACATTTGGCTTTCCTTCCAAAGGCTTGGTGGATTGATTCACTGGGAGCAGATAGACTGTGCTGTCGTAAAGAAAGGGAACTCAGACGAAGAGCATGGGGCCTTTTCAACCGCATGTTTAGGCAGGAGCTCTGAAGGCACGGGTGATGTTCTCTCTCCAGACAGGAGCTCCGAAGGAACGGGTGATGCTCCCTCTCTCCCTTGCCCTCCTGCATCAGCCCATGTGAATCATTTAAGTCAAGATCAAAACATGACTTCCCCACGTATAACAAGCGACCTCGTATCTAAGATAGAGAAGTGATGCTCTATTATATGCGTCTCAATGATTCTCGTTCTTCGTACTGTATGCAGTCTGACGGAGGAAACACAGTCCTCAATTACTGACTAGACACAAGGCCACACAGATAAAATAGCTGCAGTTATTTAACGAAACGGCTGTCAAGAACAGCTATCAAACAGCCTCTCACTTCAAGAGAGTAACTGGCATCAGTGAATAAGGAATGGGCAGGCCAAGGAAACTTCCCATTTTGGCAGTGAAGCCTTAGATAAAAAGAAAACTTAAGTTTTATACAAACTTCCTAAGAAGGCAGGGGGTGAAGAGGGGAGAAAATACCTTTAATTTAAAATATAAAAAACACAAACCAGAAACCAAACCACTCAAGTGTATCCCAGGTTGCCTGGAAAATGTGTCAGGAACAAGCCTGAGGCGGTGAAGAGAGGAGGTGATCTGCAATCAGCCTCAACCTGTCGTTGCACTGCCACTCGCTTCAACCTGGCCCTCTGCAGCCATGTACCCCAGACAAACCCTCCCCTCCTGATTCTCACAGCCCTTCTGCCTTACCACTTGTGACTTGGACGAGCAGCAGAGGCAAAGACGGGAGCTCATGAGCAGCCCACAAAAGCGAGAGGCAGGATCTGTCCCTCCACCAGTGCCCAGAGCAGAGCGCTAGTAGCAATGCCACCTGCTGCAAGAGAGCTGCACGGCAGCTGAAAGCATCGCCGAAACACAAAACGGTACAAAGCTCCTTCAAGTCTTAAGCATGAACATTCACATAGAAAAACAGTCTTTGCTGTGTGAAGCATTATGTCGCTATTTAAGCATCAAACTTCAGCATCTCCAGCTCCCGGATCAGGCTTTGAAAGTAAGTGCAGGGCTCTGTCTGTTTGCCTTCTGAGTTCCTGATTTTTATTTTTATTTTCATATTAAAAACTTCTCTCACTAGTTACACAAAGTGTAAAATAAATTTTTCAGACATGGTCAAAGAAGCTGAGGATTTAAGGTGACTCTTTAACTCTGGATTTAAAAAACAAACTAAAACCGAACCCACCGTGTGTTGCAAAATAAAACTGATACCACTGTAACCACATGAAAAATACTATCATGATAGTTGAAAAACCAGTATTTCTATTTCTGAACAGCTGTATGACATAATCAAAGCTCTCTGCCAAAAACAAAACTCTTGAAGCCCCTCCCTCCTCCCCCCCCCAACAAACTCATGATGGGGAAAAAAAGGTAAAGAATAATGGTAGAATTACATTGGCAGATAAAACAAATCTTCTGTGGAGTAGAATTAGATTTAAAAAAAGACCAAGTTCTTGCTCAAGCACTACAGATTTGGGACCAAATATCTTGATTCACAGCAAAAATTCCATCAATGCCCATGGGTTGCACTGTTTACTGAAAAAAAACCCATCTAGGTTGCAAAGTAACCGTGGCAATACGCATCACTTCATTGGAAGAGATGATACTCATAATTTCCTGGGCAATGTTTAACTCTGCCCTTTTATTATGCGTTGCATCACTGTTAATTCAAAAGGGTCTTCAATTAACACACTTAAAGCTGAAGGGAACTGCCACTACACCTTCAGCCTACTCTTCAGAAGGTTCGCTCTCAATCACTAGGAAAACGACTTATTTTCGACAAATACCTTCAGTGTGTCCAGAACTTGGACTTGTCACAAAGGCAACAGAAACCCATTAAGCGAGTGGTCCAGGCTTTGCAGAGTATTATGTCTCTTCCCTGGATCAACTCGTGTGTATTTAAATATAATCCAGAATAGGCAGCTAAATGTTATCACATCAATAGTAAATAACAGCAGTGCTTTTCAACAGACAACCCAAAATGGGAAACTTCTTTTGGAGGAATAAAAACCCCAGGAAAACCTTGCTGCATTTCAGAGCATTCTGCCGAAAACCTACCGGCACAGGTTCTTGCCCTACAAGAATTTCTGAACAACCAGTTACTGAAGGGAAAATCAATTACAGCTCAGGCCCTTCTGCAGGAAACCGATCGGATGTTTTCTCACCTGACTAACCACTAGTCAGAAAAAAGAAAAAAAAGCAAACAAAAAAAACCCCAAACAGCACAGCAAGACAAAGAAAACCTGTCTGGTTATCTGGAAGCAATTCCTTCCAAAAACCATGTCCTGGACTTTAACAGATGGTCTGCTCTGTTAGTTTGTACATAATGCACCTGCCTCATTAAAACATATTATTCTAAGTTTCCTACTTACGCCTTTGGCTAAAAACAAAGCAGAAAAAGTATATCCTAAACACCTGTAAAAGTTGCAACTGTTTGGCACTAACACACGTCCCTTCCTACCCTTGCTCTGCCGTGATTTACAGGAAGGGTATTAAAGTGTGACAACTCTCTCTTCTTGTGTTTGAAAACAATCTAGCGCATAAGGTCCCAGTCCTAAATGAAGCTTTTTATACTGCCGCACAAACAATAAAAGATATTTCAGTATTCAAATTACATCAAATTATAGAACGACCGTAATGGGTATTTCATGTTAAAAATAACCTAAACAACATAGTCAATACCAGCCACTTAAACATCCATTGTTTACAAGACTGAAAACTCTTCTTTTTATAAATAAAGATTTTACCTATATGACTGAAGAAAGCTTTTTTTTCAGCCGTACTCAAAAAAGAATAGCTTTTTACATTAAGAAAGCCCTTTAACGTTGAAGCTTTCCTAGTCCAAGCCTCAGCCTGTAGCAGATTTTGCAGTTGAGTAATAAACCCTTTTAAAATACGGTTTATTATGGAAATACTGTCAGAGCCTTAATTAAAGTAGGCACCACAACAGTACAGCTGCTTATACAACAAATGGATTCTGCAAAGAACATCAGGCGCTCGCTGACCTCCGCATTAAGTGCTTTTCTTTCAGCCCACCATTTCAAACGGCACCGTCGACAAAGTCATCGGAATGAGATCACTTGTACATCCCGCTGCACAGCCCATGGAGCGCTTGACAGAAAACGAGAGAGATGGAACAGTAGGTAACGTCACCAGCAGCAGCTTGAAACCACGAATGTACATATGTCTCCTCCAACAGACCAAGGAATAGTTGCTGTCTGGGAAATGAAAAAGGACCTTTAAACCAGACTTTCAGGTCTGAGATTTAATTCAACTTTTCCTCAAATCTGCTGTGTAGATCACAAAGAACCATGCTCCTGTGTCAACAATATTTCTGTCTAATTAAATTTTCATAAAGGTTGAAATCCTGGCCTCAGTGAAGTCACAGGCAATTCTGCCAATGGCTTCAGCACCCAAGTTTTACCCAAAGCGCATCAGAGAACCACCTGCTCATTAGAAAAAATGAGACTTTTGGAAAAATGATGCTTTATGAGAGGAATTCACGATATGCTGCTGAAACAGATCAAGATGGAGAGTCTGAGAAATGCAAAAATAACCTTAGTATCTTTCTATCAAAGAAATTTAGAGTCCACGTGTAGAACGCATTCAGTGTGCCCCTCCCAAGCAGGAATGTTCCCAGAGCACAGTGCCTCCCATCTTACTACAGCCTTCATTTCAGCATGTGCGCCATGTGTCTAGGTTTAATCCCACAGTTCCTTATCCTGAGGCAAACCGGATTCTTTCCCAGTCAATTATGTTAATTGCAAAAGAAGTTATCTGTCCCTAGGGAAACTGTGGGAAGATCACTGCATCACTACGCCAGTGATTCTGGCCACATCCTCAACGCCACTGCAAAACTGCAGGGGAGGACTGATAGAAAAGGGTAGTTTGCCTCCAGGTTTAATTAACACTGTCAGCTGCTTCGAGGGGGATGCTGAAGGTTGTCCGAATAGATGGTAACCCCAGACACAGACAGTTCTTAAGTGGTTTTCCATGTTTGTTTTTTTTTTTTCCTCAGGGTACAATGCAGGCACAGTCTCCCCTCAATAGTTACAAATGCCACCTGGGCTTCAGCAAATGTCCCCACTGCCAACTTCCTTTTGTATTTGGTGTTCCCTGAAAAATGTTCGGAGCATTGAGGACACCAGATATCCTGTGACAAGAAAACCAGTGGTATAAAGTATGCCTTGACTTTATTCAGTGAAAGAAACACCGCGCTAGCACATGCAAGGAGCCTTGTTTAGGAATATATGAAGACACAGGATTGAAAACCATGTCTGCTAATGAAAAGCTCGCAGACTGTGCTCCATCCAGCCCACAAAGAGAAGGCCAAGGAATAACTTAATCCCGCACCGATTGTGTAAGTATGGGAAACAAACAGTTGATTGAGAATTTTTCACTTTGGCAGACACAAGCCTAATAAGACCTAATGGCCAGTTGAAATCTAGATTCATTTCAAGGCATGACATAGAGGGAGAAATAAATCAATCAAAAGGAAAGGAAGGGAACGTAAGACCTCTTGCTCTTCCCAAAAGCTGAAAAATCACAAGCCAGAGCAAACCGCACTGAAACATACCAAGCATCGTTTGGATCATCCATCACCGAAAGTGTTTATGCCAAGATTGGATGTTTCTTTCTAGATTGGCCCAAATTGAAACAGTCTTACAGCATGCAGGGGACTGTTTTATCTGGTCATAGAAGGCCCAGAGGGACCACTAATCTGTAATCTAGTTTTCAATCATGGAATGGCACTGCTACGTACTCTCCTTGGTTCCATCCTTGGAAGTATCATACAGTGCAGGATGTGGTAAATAAAAGCACACAGTACTTATTTTTAAAGCTGGCTGGGACGAGATAGGGAGGAAAAACTATTTGTGGGTGGTTTAAATGAATGTACTATATTTAATTCATGGCATTCATCAGATGACACAGCAAGAGGCGCATAGCAAGGATCAAACAATTAAGATTTACTGAGAAACACTGTAATTCTACTTGTTTGGAAGGAGTAAAAATGGCCTGGTCCTGAGCCAGCCACTATATTTTCCTTTTCCACTCATCTGTTTCCCCTCAAAGCCTAGGAGTGAAATACATATCTATTTGTTTTGGATTTAGTGGCATCATATCTAAGATGGACAGGCTGGATCGACGGGCCAAGAGGACAAGAGGAAATGGCCTCAGCCTGTGCCAGGGGAGTTTTAGATTGGATATTAGGAAAAATTTCTTCACCGAACGGGTTATCAAACATTGGAACAGGCTGCCCAGGGAAGTGGTGGAGTTGCCATCCCTGGAGGTATTTAAGACACGTAGACAGGGTGCTGAGGGACATGGGTTAGTGCTGGATTTGGCAGTTTAAGGTTGATGGTTGGACTCAATGACCTTAAAGGTCACTTCCAAACTAGACAATTCTATGATTCTAAGAACGTACCAGGTCTCTCTGTCCTGGTGTGTAAAATGGGCACAGGACTGAAAATAAACATGTCTGAGCACGGTCTCCCCGTTCAGCATTTAACTGGCTACAGCTTGCTTCTGATCATTTTTAATTCTTTGTGGATTTGCCAGAGCGGAAGTGGCCAAGCGGCTCCTCCACCTGCCTGACATTGCTGTGCTGCTCGCGATTTCAAAACGCTTCACGCTTGGCAGAGCAGGGGCCAGGTCTGCCAAAACCTTGGGTAAACTTTTATCATAAATAATAATAAATCTACCTGGCCCAAGAACGCATTTTTTTTCAGGAGGGCCCTCCTCTCTCTCCAGTTCTCTCTGTGATCAACAGACAAACGATGCTCTTATCCTGCATGTTTTTGAAAAGCATATCTGTAATTAGAAAGAAATATAACTGATACTGAATTAGCTCAATAGAAAACTGCAGGAATAGTGATCAAATTCATTTGTAAAAACAGACAAAACTAAGCGTTTGCTCATGTTTATCCAATGGGGCTTCAGAAAAGAAATATTAAAGAACATCTTAAAAGTACATTTCACAGCCTAGATAAAAACTGTATGAAAAAAATCGAAGTCCAAATCTTGAGCAACTTATCTTTTGAGTATAAATGAAAACACTCAGTACTGCTCTGAAATTAGTCGTCTCCTACTTTTCATATGATAAGCAGAGCTGTTTATTAAATATCAAGTGGCCAATTTTCATTCCACACGAGTTGTATGTATAATTACTTTAAGTTTTTCTGGAAGGCAGCACTGCAGTATTCTGGACAGACAGTCATTCTTTTAATCCGTTGATGTTTGTTTTGTACTTCATGAGCTTACGAGTGGGAGCTCCTTTTAAAATTAACATGAAAGAACTATACACACATAAAGAGCGTATTCACAGCCAGACAAACAATAAACAGCTCGATGAGATCAGATTGTGATATTACAGCAAAGACATGTATAGCATGTGTGCATGTTATTTAAAAGTTCAAAAAGTCACATACATTTTTAACAGACCAAAACCACACATTATGAGTTTATTACTGCTGAGTCTTCAGAGCAATAGCTTAGCAGACGGGAATAATAACCCAAGTTGAAGTTTATGATGTCCCACGTCTTTTTCTGCATGTCAGATTTAAGCCCCATGCAGCTCTGTAACCAGACAATTCTCACCCTTTACTCACTCAGCCTGAGATTCCCATACACTACACGCTTCCTCCACCCTAACTAAGAGAAATTAGAAACAAAAATTATGCAAATCTCTCCCCAAAACACGTATCTGTCTGTCTCAGAAAAGGAAAATGAAAATAATTAGTCTACTGTAGTTTAAATTCTACATAATTATTTTCTTTCACTTCAGTTAGCATGAGAGAAACTGAAACAGCCTGACTGCTTTGTGATTGAGTCGCAATGCATTTAGCAAATTTCCATGGTCCCTGCAGTAGATTTAAGGCTCAGGAGCTTTCCACAGTTTTGAAAAAAATTCATAACTCCTCAAAACAGAGAAGTGCGAATGTAGCTGTTTAACCACCCTAAAATCCTTTTCAAAATAAATCCAGTTAGTTAAGTAGGAAAAGGAAGTAAAAATGTCAGCATCACCCCTACCGCATTTCCTCCAGAGCACTGCACGCGGGGAGCCTGTCAACATGAAAACCATGCAGCGTTGTAAGCCCACGGAGACAACTGTGGCTATGTGCACCTCCGAAACCCGGGACTCGGCTCAGCCGGGTTGGCCTGGCCCTGTGCACAATGCGGGGGGAGTCCTGCTGTCCTCGGCTTCCTGGAAGCCTGACTGGAAAAGGCCTTTTTTTTTTTGTTGTTGTCAGATTGTAGGATTTGGGAAAGGCCCTGGTGGAGGATCCACTGTTAGGATATGTTGAACAACCTCCCAGGGGAAACTCAGCCGGTCACTGGGTGTGGGCTTGTTTGGTCCCTCTGTCTTACAGGCTTCACGTTTCTGGGATATTTCAGAAAAACCTCCACAGCACAATCTTGCTGGTGGCCTCACCCCACCTTGTGTGGCTGCATCTCTTGTGTAGACCCCAGAAGCTGACCCACTAAAGCTCTCCCTATAGGTAGATGACTCAATTTTTCAGTGGAGGAGGAAGTCTGAAAGAAACCTCCTCTTTCCCCTACATTTGCAAAGGAAAAAGACTACCAAAACACAGTACATCACTTCATCCAGGACCACATGACAGAAGCAAACGGGGAAAAGTGGAAGCTAATTTTGGTTTGCCCCAGTGCACACCTTTGTGACACCTCTGGGAGCACACTCAGAGCTCTATAGACTTGGGCACATATGCAGCTACAGCAGTACCTTCTCTGGATGATGTCATTGAGATGGAAAAGGCCAAAAAAAATTCTCGGTACCAACTCCACAACAGGGGGAACACACTCCTAATTGAACTAAGTACCTCTAATGAACAAGGTTACAAAGACAGCTCACTAATTCTAAACTCGTATTGTTACCAGCATCCAAAATCAAAGTTATTAAATACCCAAAGAAAACTAAATAACTGCCGAATTTTATAAAACCATTCAGAGAAATACCCAGTGATGCCTCTGTAAGAGGCACATTTACCTGTGGCAGCAGAGGAACCTCTTAAAACTCTGTGTTGCATCCTTCATTTCACGAGAAGAAATCATGGGGATTATAATTTCCAAGGGACCTAATCTGTACCTAAACCTAAACAGGCCGTCTCTACCCGCTTTATCGTTTAACTTTTAGCTGGTGACACCCCTCAGAGCAGGACAGAGCCAGCCATAAAACTAATGTGTCTACTTATTCTGGCAAGTCCCTGTCACCACTAGCCTCCTGCGTGGAGGCTCGAGGATGTCTCGGACCCCTCCAACAGCAATTTCAGCCCGATAGGTCTGTCTGAACAAGCCCCAGCCTCCCGCAGCTCCAGGATGTTTGCCAGACAGAGAAGCCGTCTGGCAAGTCAAACTGCAAGCCTAACTGTCATCCGGAGGCCACAACTTCACCGCTCACTTAAAACACGGTGGAGGTATGCTTTTTCTGGTTAACTGGTTTGAATGGTCCCAGCAACCAAGTATTTTCACGTGCCCCCTTATTTTCCAGTCTGTATAAAATATCCACCTAGAGTTTTAATTCACCGATCCTCCCAACTAAAGCAGGTTACATTTTCCTAGTTGCTACGAAATACAAAAGGTACCTAAAAGCATTTAAAGAGCTGTAAATTTCATTAAAAACCCGATTTTAAGGTTTTTATAAAAAACTCACAGTGGGCTTAAATTTGAGAAAAGAGTCAATCTGCCTCCTGATTTGTAAATCGTACAGTCACAGGGAGGAAAATGGGGGAAAAAGTCACAAATATTTCATGCATTCATATTAACCATCATAACAAATATGAACACTTATAGAACTCCTTTTACTTTAAAGGGGAGGAATTTAAGACACAGTTTTCAATCCAGCTGTGAACAAGACTACAAAAGCACAAAACCTGAGAACTATGAAAGTGATCCAGCCTACCTGAAACACCACGGGCTTCCCCAAACAGTTCTTTGCATGCAACCCATGGTACTATCATCAACTGAAAATTAAGTTTAAGGCCTGTACTTGCAGGTAACATTGCTGCACCTCAGCTTCGGTACCAGCTGGCAAGGTTTCACCTGAAAGATCACGCACATCACTATTTTCAAGTTAGTATCAAGTTGTGTACACATGATGGAGGGAACAGTAAGGCAGTTCAAAGTTCTTATTACTTGCCCAAACAGGCCCGTATTTAAAGGCTGCAGGAATAAATCTGATGCTGATCTCTGAACTGTGGTTAGCTGCTTCTAAAATGAAACCTCCATTCTGATGGGATCCGATCACAGCATTGTTTATCCAGTCATACTGGATTCACTCCAAAGTTTCAGGCAGTCTGTTCAAAATTACCTAAGTTGAAGCTTGCTCCATAATCACACCTGGTTTAGCCTACAGCTGTGTTTTACCAACTTGATTAAAAGAATGAAAACAAAGCCCCAGTGAAAACTAAAGCTACAGGTAGACCTCACCTTCAAGACACTGAGCCCGTTTCTCCCCTCTCATCGTTCTTGTGCTACCTGGCTGTCCTGCTTTGAGTGACGCAGGAATATTTTCTCTTCTAATGCTTGGGAAAACGGCACTTTTAGAAGACTCTAGTATCTGAATTTGTGAAAATATTTACTTTATAGCCAGCTATGGTACATGGGTTTCAAGATCTCAGTATTCTCGAGCTAGCCAGGTGCAGGGATGAGGAGGAGTGAGACCCGGGCACTTGACCCAAGCTGGCCAACAGCATGAATGTCACATGCAATATAAATTAGAACATTTGCTGAGAAGGTCTCTCTCTCCCTTGATTGTTGCCATCCTAAGAACTTCTTGCCCCGGTGCCGGACTCCTGAGTCCTTCCCTTTCCCCCCGAAGCCGTAGCACTCACGGTGTCCCACATTCGCTCTCCACTGCTGGGAGTGCACAGCTTCCTACGGATAGAATGGGCTGAGTGTAATCCTCATATATTTTATATTGGTATCAGGATCAATATTGATTCTTCAGTGTTATTAATGTTAATTATCCAGTCTTATTCTATTAAATCTGTTTATATCTCAAACCTTGGTTTTCATTGTTTTTTCCCCATTTCCCATCCTGGACAAGGAGGGGTCATCAGATGATAGACTAATTGTCTAAACGACAATAAATTGTTGTGTGTTCCTCAAACTGTAACACCAGCAAAAGTCATTAGCGTTGCTCATTGTAATATGGGTGGATCTCAAGGCAGGACTTCATTTAAAATAGTCTGCAAGTGATAAGCAACAGCCAATTAGTATCTATCTGATCTGCTGAACAGAAAAACTCAAAAACATTGTAGCCAAAACAGCTCATCTCATTTGAGGGCTAAAGACATTCCAAGCCCCAGCTGCAAAAATGTAGTATTGGTTCTCATATCAAAACATGGGGGGGGAAATCACTTCTAGCATGCTCCATGTTTGGGGATTGGCAGAGCCCAATTTATCAAAGAGTATACAGGATTTCTCCTTGCTATTCTCCATTAATTATGAAAAATAACACCATGCAAATTAAAATAACAGAAAACTTTGCAGAAGAGATTTTGGGTTATTGGGCAGAGTCCTGACTTGCTTTAATTTGGCTGCCATGAACCTGAACTTCTTGCTACCTTCTAGCTTATATCCTGAAAATATGTCGCACTGGGGACTTTAAATCCCTCGCAGACAGAGTTCAATCGCTTCTGTTCTCCTTGGAATTCATGCAAAGAAGAGATTGAAACAAACGAGACATACCAGTTAATAGGAAAGGAAAAAGGAGAAGGGATGCTACGCACCGTGATTAGTGAGGAATCACACCAGCGACGGTGTTCCAGATGTTTCCATTCAAAACTGTAAAACTGTGATAACATGCAATTCTCAAAAATCACAAGCCAGCCTTGGGAAATTCACCAAAATCCAGTGTATCTTACCTTTTTAAAGAATATCATACACAAAGCATGATATGCATTTGTGTCTGCGTGTACATATACACACACGCAATGTCTGTATGTACATACATGTATATACGCACCTACACAGACACACGCCCTCCATATATATACTCTTTTAAAACTGCGCAAACCTAAAGCATCCCTGAAGCTAGCACAAATCAACCAGGTTTAACAGCTTGCTTCAAGCGTTTCCACGTACAGTTATCAGGGCTTTAGGTGCTGTCAGAGAAACGGTTAACAGCAGGAGCCTGCTAAGCTAGATCAGATCACTTCGTGCAAAAGCGAAACAGAGGTTCTCTCTGAAATGGCCAGTATGCTCCATTTTGCAGACGTCATTCCTAAATGCTCTGTTACTGTGGTTTCCAACAGCCGAAACAGCAAACCTCAGCGGGCAGCTTTCCCTCTAGATTGTGGAACTGCGCGACTCTTACCTAGGCTCAAGGAATGTCTGAAGAGGTTGAGAGACACCAGAGGTGTCTGCTCCCACGCTCACAAATAAAGATTGCCGGAGCATTTCTCTGTTCTTGTGCTGCATGTGAACTGTCACATTGGCCATCTGATCCAGACATTAAACCCCAACGTACTACTGCCTGGAAACAAGTACATGCAAATCATCCATGAAACAAGAATAAGCCATAAAAAAAATTAAAAATATGCTTGTGCACATGAAGAACATGCAACGTTCTCTTCATCATTCTGAAAACCCTTAAAAGGAAGTTACAAATCATCTAGCGAACATCTTAAAATCTTGCGCAACATTTCTAATCCTAACACGACTGATGATTCACGATTTGTAGCCTCAGTAAGCGAAACTGCTGACACCAAAATCATTGCCAATGGTGAGCTGGCATGGTAATTATGCCCACTTACTGTCAGCTAGCCAACTGCCTCCCAAAAATAGAACCAGAGATATGAGGTCTAATTAGAAGCGTCTGAATTACCAGGGTTCCTATATTAAAAAAATCACTTATTGATGAGGACTCAGCAGAAGGTTTCCATTCCACTACAGGCATTCTGGTAAAATATTCTCTCTGCAGTATTCAGAATATTAAAACTCCAGTTTAACGACTGGCCCATGAAAAGCTTCCTACCTGGCAGTTTTGTCCTTTGTTCAGAGCAGAAGAGTTACAACTAATTCTTTAGTTTTTATGAAAAGATGTTTTAGGTGCCCTGCAACTAAAGCAGATCTCACAAAGGATCACAGCCATCAGACACCTGTAAAGAGAAGATACATGCTATAAACTGCATTGAGAGTTTTTGATGTACAATCCAGCGTAAGCCTCAACTGGTAATGAACAATTAATTAGCGTGCACTTGTAAAAACATTTAAAAGTTAGGGCTGGTCAGATTACATATAAACATTTATTATGAAAACAGGTTTACCACATTCTGTGCGGTACTGGTTTACTTCCTCCACTATTAGAAAGCACTCGGGGAATTGTATGTGAAATCAGAGCCCATACCTAGATGCATCTTGGAGCTCAACACAAGTCCAAATTAACTCCTTCAGCAAGGACCCCATCTTGCATCTATGCTTTGGAGTGTTCTGCATTAAAGACACTGAATTTCATCTCCCTAATTTTCCTACATCCGCAGGGCTCCTGTTTCCAAAAGTCCATGTCCCTTCTGCTATTGCCTTTCCGACTTGAGCAAAAATTAACATGGGCTCACAACGACTGGATATCAGCTGTCATTTTCCTGGCTCTGTGTGGCCTCTCAGGATGCCTGAGGATGAACCACAGGCTGGGATACATCAAGGAGAACAGCTTCAACTTTGTGGTCTAGATGAGATGTTGCTGTCTAAGCAAGACAAAGTTCTTCTACCTCAGAGCTCTGGTTCCTCTCTTTGTGGTCTCCTCCCACGGTCTCCTTGTTCTACCTCCATGTTCCTACACTGCTGATGCTACCCCATGCTCCATATCCCATATTCCCACCATGCTTATTTCTCTGAATTTCTCCCACCTTCCTGCCAATTCTCCCATCGCACTTCCCATGAAGCAGAAGTAGGATGCAGTGAAAGGACTTTCAGACATTACCAAGAAGCAAGGCATGGCACCAGGGATAAGAGAGGCATGAAAGCCTGGCAAGTGCCCGGGATGCAGAACAAAGCCTGGCTTCGTACAGGAGAATTACTGCTGTTTACATTTACTGGAGGTTTTCCCTCCCTCCAACCCCTGCCATACATTTACGTGCAAAAGGTGACAGATGAGTGTAACCACACTGGGCAACATTTTAAGATGAGAAAGGATCTCAGATTTCCCCTGCACAGTAATACCATAGCCACACCTCTTCATTTTACTGCGATGTTGATGAAACTGATGTAACAAAGCCAAAGTATATTCAGTGGGTCCCGCTCACCAACCTACCTGCATTTTCCTTTCCTAAATTCTGGTAATGCTGATGTCCACACACAAATCCGTGACTGACTCATGTGATGCTTTGATTTTGTTTCACATGTTAATGGAAACAGAACGTCCTTGTACAACAGCGCCTGACAGTCTAAGGAAGTGGTCTGGAGGCTATGTAGTTCGTTTCCCCAACAAACTATGAAAATTATGAAGCTGAGAGCAGTAAAAGCTGTTAGTCAGCACAACAGCCTTTGAGAGGACTGCCGCTTTCCAAAATGCAGCTCCTACTTAAGAAGAAACACCTGGTAAACTATCTGGGACTCATCCTGCAGGCACCTGTATGCACATCTTCATGTTTTATATGGACAGTAGACATAATAAGGGAAAAGCAAAACCTTTCGTTTCCTAACGATACTTGTTCCAGCAGCCACTGTGCAAAATTCAGCAAAGTTTTTCAGCCACTCCAAAACCTCATAGAGCCATTTGATTCAATGCTTCCTTAAAGATCACTGTTCTCTACAACATAAAATATCACCACCTTTGAAAAAAATTCTCATAAAGTGCTAAAACGTAGTCAAGCCATAGAAAGCAGTATGTGCACTACCCTGAAATGAACATTTTTACATATCAAAACGAAGCCTTTTTGCTACCAACTGTTCCCACAGAAAGGGAACACTCATTCTGATTTCCCCAAACGGAAAAAAAGCAAGGAAAGACATTTTTAGATCATACAAAAATACAAAGAACTGATATAACCAACAAGGAAGTGTGGCTTGTGTGTAACGCTATTAATCTATCTTGACTGAACAATATATATTTTTTTTATTTTGCTCTTCCGCCTTCCCTTTTTGTTTGCTGTTGAGGACAGATAAGTGCTACTGGCAGTATCCTGGCACAGGCATTTCACTGAACAGTAGGTATTATAATAGCCAAAAATTCTCAGTCCCTCCAAATTTTGCAGAATTTTACTCCAGGCCTATTTGACTAAAAGATTTCGGTTCCAGGTTCATATTGAAAAAAACAACTATTTACAAAACAACAAATGTCTCCTCTGCAGAAAGCGCTAACCCAGTCAAATGAGGTCTATTAAAATTCTGATTAAATCCCATAAGCTTCTGCCAATCACATACGATTAAGGCAAATAATAACTGAGACAAAGAATAACACTTCTGGAAGTCACAGGGTACGTACAATCAGAAGTACGGCTGGCTGAGTGAGGCACGTAAGGATTCCTAGCACAGAGATAAAAGCACCACGGTCGAGCTGAAAGACTGGTGCTGGAGACTGCTTAATAACTGGAAATAGAAAGTAGTTTTGCTGCAAGCTAGCATTTAGGAGAAGCACATTCAGCACAGAGACAGAAACAAGAACCCTAGTTTTGACACTGAGAAACAAAGTATTAGTAGCAAAAGTTGAATAAACTTTCTAGTTATAGAATTATTATTTGTCTTCCTCTGGTGGTGGTCTAAACTGAATGTAAGGTGAAGTGCGTTCTGCATGGAGAGAAAAACAAGTCCTGTCACCGAAAACGCCAAGGCCAGGCTGAAGGAAGAACAGCATCATCTCTCTGTATCTAACTGCAGAAGATGCATCTTCTCATCGCTCTGCTTCTCAAGAGACAACATGGAGTACATGGGAAGCCCATCTCTTGGTTACAAGACAATGGTGGCAGAGATGAAGATGGGCAGAACAAGTGTCGTTGCCATGGTGGCAAGACCTGTCAAGTGCCACATTGTGCTTCCAACATCGCCAGGAGTGGACAGAAGAGCAGGTGAAAATCCCAGACCATTTTGCAAATGTAAAGTCACGGTTACTCAGCACTGACAGCATCAAAATAACCCTGGAAAGGGGTTTCTTTAACAACCACAACCACCAAGCAGTAGACTACTCCTGGAAGAAACGTACGTGGCTCAACCTTGCAGGGCTCTATTTTAGACCTGACCAGAGTGGTGCCCAAGAAAGCCAGCCAGACATCTAGATTAGTCCCCAGGGTAGGTTCACAAGCCTGGAAAGTCTCAGTGAAACATCACACTCCATAAAGGCAAGAAGATGGACATCCTGCTGGATTAGTCGGTCTTCCCTGGAAATCCAGGAGGGATTGAGGACAGAGGCTGAGGTTATGAAGTGGATGGGGAGTTCTTCCCTCACCGATGTGAAAAACGAAAAAGCCAATCAGCAGCAGCTGACACATTAGGAGTTTTCACATGGAAAAAGACAGAAGGCACTTACTCGTTCTAGTAAAAATTCAGAATTACAGTGCATACGTTTTGTTTTTTAAGGGATTTTTCAAAGTCAGTTCACAGCTGTGTCATCTTTTGTACCGGTTTTGTCAGGGCTACTAAATTAGCTTTTTTCTTTACTCTGAAGTGTCTTTTTTAGGGAAGATTTAAAACTGTGCCAAGAAATAAAAGTGCTAAATCTTCTTAGACACGAAGGTATCTTAAATAACTGTGTCGCTGTGCCTTTGATCATTTAAGGGTCTAAGTTTGGCACATGCTGTTGAGAGAAGTCATACCCTCTATTAGTTCAGCAGATACAGCATAGAAAAAAACAGACATACTTTCAGGCTCACTAACCTTGCCTGTCTTTATCTAGTCTGAAATAGAAGCTGTAATTGGCAAACTAAGTACTAATTGAGAGCAATTGCTCTGACTGTAACTTGATTATGTTAATCAAGTAACAATTTGGGTGAAAAAAAAAGAGATGATGGTTGATAGTAATTATCTTTCTCTTCTGCGAGACTAATGCATGCATCATCTTCCTCCCTGCTAACCTCCTTTTCCTACACAGGCATCCACTACCTTTTCTTTCAAATGGTTTGACTGAAATACAGCTGTGCCTCCATAGGCAGGATGTTACACAGGCAACATTCAGGTTTGTTTTCACCTTCAGCTGGATTAATGTAGTCCCTTACTATTCTCAGTAGCTCTGCAAAACTCATTTCCTTCATTTTTTGGCTTTGTTAGATAAAGAGGCAATTGCACCCTTCAATACTCAATATGGTTAAAGAATGCAACTGAGGCAAAATCTGGTAATCATAAAAGAGTCAATGGAAATTCTGCTATTAACTTGGAGCAGGATGAGTTGAACAAACTGTTGGATCCAGTATCTTTTTCCTTTGCTGGTGATTAATTTGTGACAGTACTATTTTAAAAGCAAATTTAGTTTTTTCCTATATGCCTTTCCAGGATTCTCTTACCCCTCCTTTAACGTGGTTCTGAGAAGGCACACATTACTGCATATTCACGTAAATATCCAGCACGTACTGGTAAATCCTTCTGGGCTTTTTCAGAGGCTCAAATTTTCCATCAGTTTTAATAACCAACGTTTCTTCTGCTGACTGTTTCTCACTTCTTTCTTCTATTCCTGAATTCAGGGATTCCACATTTTATTTCCTCTTTTTCTTTCTGTTGAGACTTTTTTTTTTGGTGTGGACAGTTCCTGAATTTTGTATTTTTTTTTTCATTTACCAAAGTTCTCTCAAGACAATTACCTAAAACTAGGAATTCATAGTTACTCAGCCAGTGTTGACGCCTACCAACTTCATCTCAAACGTTCCCTGTACAATTAAGGCAACTCAATTTAAAATTAATTTTTGAGTAAAACAAATACACCTAAATTGCAGCTAAACACGTACCAAACCTTGCAGTGTACTTTTTCAGCAAAGGGCATGCCGCACAGTATGAAGAAGTGATAAAAAGATAAGGAAGATGCTCAAAATACCTTCGCACAGGAGCACACATCTCAATTCTTAATTGCAGTCCAAAATACTCCTTGTCTTTTAATTCAAAGAGCTTCAATCAGCTTAGCCCATCAGCATCGTGGAAAGCTAGCAATAATTCTTATTAAAATGGACTAATAATGTTAATGGGGGAAAAAACTCTCAAAGTATAGGTTTTCCTAGAGTTAATCATATAATATTCTGAAGCTGCAAGCAGTGATTGTAACAAAAGGTGAGTTGCCAGAAGTTTCAAAAAGAAACTGATAAAGCCTTCAAGACCCCATTAAAACCTCTCCTGGGAATAATCTGCAATTGGCTCTACTTCAGGAAGGCACTGGATTAAATATCTGAGTGCTAAACTTAATCTAGGGTTTTATTTCACTATGGCTTTCCTTCCCCTCCCTCCCCCCCCATTTCAAGCAATTCAGCAGGCGTGCTTTCTCCACACTACCAGCAGCCCCATTACTCTGTAAGGGAGAAGGATTTAACTGATCACAGCATCACACAAATTTCACATAAGCCTGTGATCCTGCTGCTAGCATCAGTCAGCACTGTGCTCTCTAAAACCAAAGTATGGACTCTGCAGCTTTTAACAGATGGCAGGTCTTCCTATCCCACCGCTATCTGGTGCAAAAGTGAGATGACACCCACAGGGCCCTTTCTTTTCCCCTTCTTCCCTTTTCATCCCTTTTCACAATACCACATTTACACACTTTTCTAACCAACTGTAATTTTCACTAGCTATAACGCTAGGCAATATCACATTTTTTAGAAACACTGCAGAAGATTCAAATGGTATTTGCTCGTGATGGCTCCAGGCATATTATAACATCTACGTTACACAGCCTTTCTCATGGATCATATCCTGTTATTACCATAACACCCTACTGCCTGTAAACCTGCATCCCTCAAATACGTTTCAATGAGTTGTTAGCCGCATTTCAAAGCAACCAAACAATGAATGAGGCACCTCAAAAATAACAATTTATTATTACTCATCACCTTGGGAGATGATATGCTTTGGACTCATGAAAGCTGATCAGCTGCCTTCCACTTCTCTCTCACATAAAGCAGCTTTACATGAAGCAGACAAAACCTGCAGACCGGTGACAGTCAAGAGGATTGCTGCAACCAAAAGGGAGAACTATAATACCAGAGCTCAGAGAAAATAAACGCAGGAACGTGCATACTGAATCATATTGCAACTGTAGCATTAAAAAAAAAAAATAAATAAAGAAGACAGAAAAGAGAGAAGCAAGTACAGGGGAGAACTTCAAAGTCAAAACTGGAATGAGAAACAAAGCGTACCAGCTTTTCTGTAGCTATCTATTGTTCTGGACTGTGACTCAGCAGAACAAAGGCTTTTGTCTTCATTTAGAAATAGAGCCCATATTGCACAGGAAGTGGCAAAAATCCGCTGTCTGGAATGTGACCGTAGTTCCATTTGTTTTCATGGGGACGTACCACAGAAAGTCCCCAGCTTTATAGAGACAGTAAATCATGACCCTGTTCCACATGAGCAGATGAGACCAGGATAAGACTAGTTTTCCTGTAAGCGTGGAGAAGCAGCCAATGGAAAAATAGAAATTTGCAGAAGAAAGATGAGCAAGATGGTCATAGCTGGGAGCATTCGATATTTTTACTAGCATTTAATGAATCTGCAAAATACTTGTACATATAAATTAAGATAGAAAGAACACTCTGAGAAGGACAGGGGTACATGACAAAGTCTGTGCTACTACTGTGACCCAACACTGTGTAACAGCCACCATAAAAAAATGCCAGCAGGTTTAAGACTAACATCTATATTTGAAATATTTGTACTTCCCTTTTTCTATCACATCTGTCACAGACGTAAATGTTAAAGGCAGCTGAAAGGTGAAGGTCAATTAGTTTTTAAATCATCTTTTTTTATAAAAAAACCCCACCCTTGTTTTAACAGTACCAAGAGATGCTATTAATCACTTGGATGTGATCAGACTAAGAGATTGTAGTTTATTAGCATTTTTAAATTAAAATTCACATATTAGAAAAAACAAGCAAGCAATTATGTTCATTTAAGGATGGATTTTTATGTTCATGCACACACCACAATACCTGTGTTTGAACTAGTTTCTGTCACTCTCCCTTCTTCTCCAAGAATTCCCATATCATCAGTGAATTTTCTGATGGAAATACAGCATTATTCTACACACAGAAGTTACCTGCCACCATGCAAAAAAACATACTTTCAGTTAAGAAGTTTATGGTTTTTTTTCCTACTATATAAAAGTTAATTTTCTCCGTCTTAGTGAAGTAATGTTTATCCTCAGTTTCATAAAATAAAGCTCCACCTACTTCCATGCGCTTTTTTTTTTTAAAGCGAGTGCACGTATCAGAACTTTTTGCTTGCTTGTCGAGTGAGTGGGAGTGAAGTACACAAGTAAGCCCTGTCTATGAATGTCACAGCTGCGAAACACATTATAAATAAAACCATATGCTCTTAGAAGAAATTCTCATCTCTCCCCTTTTGCTGCACGCTGAAGGAAGTGCTGGGGTAGACCTCAACGCAAGAGTGAGAACCTGCAAACACACATACATTAAGGTTTGCAGAGAAACTGATAAATAACAGAATAATTTCTCTAGCTGTTTTGCAGGGTGAATGCATAAGACACTTCATTTTAACAAGAATTATAAGATTTGGTTTCCTCTTGTATTTTCTCACTTGGAACAGTTGTAAATTGGTGTTAACTGCTAGCTGTGATAGATGGCCAACATTTTAGTGCCTGTCTAATCCTTCAACTATTTTCAGAGCACATACCTCATGATGATAGGGAGAAAAAAGCATCAATCTGCTGTGCTAGTAAAAATAACTGAATTAATAACAGATTTAATCGAGAGTTGGTTCAAAAGTTCTGTAGTTTGATCTGCCAGTTAAAATGATGATGCACTGCATAGCACTCCTCAGAAAAGCTATGAAACCAAACAAGGCATTTTGTTGATTCATTGTAACATTTTGTAAAATATGTCTCTGACATGCCATGGTAATAGTTTCATTCACTGAAACCATGTTCTTCTTTTTCCTTCCTTATTTTCTTTTAATATATGTGCTTTGTTGGGATATAGAACGTGGTGAACAAAGATAAACTACCTCATTTCTCTCTTGTATCATGACTTCTTTTAGTGATCTAAAACACACCAAAGGGAAATGCCATAACTCCTCTCAGTGTAACAACATGAATCTATTTAATTTCCAGTTCTGAGTTATGCAATGATCTCTCCTGTGAGCAGTTTTCTCTCCTTGGCTAGTATTGGGTAATGTGCAGACATACAAAGCTGACTATGTGTTACCATCACGGTATGTTTCTCCTGCCCTTTTATATCTCACCTGCTAAGGTTGCCCTTAATAAAAGGGGCAACAACGAAACCAACGCTTTCTAAATGCTGCAGTGCTGTAACAACAGAAAAAAAATACTGGGAAAGTAGATCAGCAAGTCTAAAAAGCCAGGTTATTCAAATGGGTGAGAAGGATAGAGGAAAAGACCACAGAGAGACTGACAACAGTCACAGCGTTATACAGGGGAAAGTGCTTCTGTAGATTCATACAAGTATACTTAGCAAACATTGTATATTTTACTAAACTTTATGCTACATCTCCATGTTCTTTACCATCTATAACTGAGCTTTTTTTGCAGAGCTAGAGAGCGGAAAAGCACCAGACAGGCTTTCTTGTCTCAAAATCGAGTCCTAATCGAACCTTCCTATCCTACCCTCAGTGTTTATCTGTGTGGTAAGCATTGACCTCCATTTGCACAGGGTGAGATAGTGATAAAGAGAAGTTAAACTTTCCTCAAAGCTGAAAATGGCACTGGCATACAAACAACACTCACACTACGGAGTTCGCAGGTCCATGTTCCGACAACACTTGTTGTCGGACTACTGTTCCATTAATAATAGGGTTTTTTGCTTCTTTTTTAAGCAACTTCCTTGCCTGGTATTCAGATATACCTAAAATATAACCACTAACAGAAAACAGCATGGCTAAAAAAAAATAATAAAAAATTAAAGCTGCATACATTTCTAACACTTCACCCACAATCAGTACGTTGTTTCATGTGGCTTCATCTGTATCACATGTTCTGGACGTCTTACCTGTTTTATTTCTTTTGTTTTATCACACATTCTTTCATTTTGCAGCCTGTCTCTCATCTCAAACTTGCCAAAGGATTTAGACATGCAACCAAGTATGCACAGCACGTGTTCTGAAAGCACAGATAAATTAAGAAAGCTGTACCTGATTGCAAATCTGCCACAATTTATCCAACTTTCATAAATTAGAGCGTGCATATCATGCACACAATTTTAGACAAACAATCAAGTATACGACTTAAAAACCTGGTTCCCCAGTCTCCTTTTTAACTTGTAAGGAGTAAAGCCACAGCTACAAAATATTAATGCTCAAAATGTAACACAGCAGGGAAAAAAAAAAATGGTTCCTTGAAAGTTATCAACAGATCAGGTGTAACCTACCAGAGGATGAAAAAAAAAAAAACCCAAACAAACAGATGGGGAAAAAAATTAGAATTTCCTTGCCATTATCATACCACATGCCACATCATACTGTATTCAGAAGCCAAACTCCCTCCTCCTCCTGCCACAAAAAACTGCTTCTTGGAAAACTGTCTAGGCCTTTTTCAACTATCGATGGTGACTATCGACTCTAATACCTAAATCTGACATAGCGTTAAAAAAAAAAAAAAAAAGCAAGAAATACTGATCTCACAAAATGCTGCCCAGAATTATCTGCCTTGCACATCCCATTAAAAAAGAAACTGCAGGCACTCACTGAAAATTGAAGCTTAAACCCCAAACTGTTACAATACCTAGTATCTTGACATTTGGCTTTACAGCAAAATACAAGTACTGCCAGGGTGACACCAAAAAACAAATAAAATAGGGAGATAACATTTATAGCTAAAGGCAACATGACAGAAAAGAGCAAACACTAATTTAGAAGAAACAAAGTAAGTATGTATCTCATTGCCTGTAAACACACACAGTTTAACTGCCAGAAGATTTATGAGGGCTTAGAAAATACAAAGCCGAACCCTTTAAAAATGGGATAGGTATAAACCCCAGTTCAGGCCAGCAAGCCACTCAAAAATCCCACTTAGGTTGGTTTCAAAACCCCAGGCTACCACAATATTTTTGAGCACCTGATTTTGAGCACCTGATTTCAGAGTCCTGAAATCTAACCATTCTCCCTAACGAATCTCGAACTGAAGCTGTTCACAAGGAACTGTCAGACTTCTTCCCTATGGGATTACTGCAGCATTTTACCACCTCCTAAGGGTGTAAAAAAAAAAAAAAGACAAACCCAGAACTGATGCGTTAAATTCATTTTCCAAATACCTGATGGTGTTTCTACTTCTTCCACAGCATCTGAAGCAGAAAACATGGTATTGTGGCTTATCACCAGAGAGGGGAGAGCTAGAAAAACCACACGTACTTCTAAAGAATGAAGGGGCACAAACTTTGAGGAGCTGAAGTTTAAAAGGCCATACCTCTTTCGCTTGCCAAATTAGGACCTTCCAGAGACCTTTAAGCAGTACACAAATTACGACTAGAATGCCTGGATGCTGCCAAAATGGAAGCATTTTGACAGCATTGCAGGAACGCAATTCATTAGTCTACCTTTTTTCCGACATTACAGATGCGAACCTTGCTGGAGTCCTGAAGCACACAAGCGTGATGTAGAGATGTACACTGACATCTAAAGGTATCTAGTATGCGACGCCTTACAAAAATGTTTGAGAAGGGTTAGCACCCTATAAAGTGCTAACAACACAGAGATGAAGAAATGTCAATTTTTACACAAATTCTCACTCTCTCTCAGACATGAGATACTTTTAAAAAGGTTTAAGATTCCACATGGTACCACAAAGAGATGATAACCTCCTGTAAATGCAAAGGAAGACTGGCATACAAAACCATTAAATGTTACAAGAAATGTGTACTTCTGAAATTTAAGCAAGGATTTCCTTGGTAAATTACACTAGCTGAATTGCAAGTATAGGAAAGGACACCGAGGCCCTAGGAATTTCAGTTCAGGCAGTATTTAATTCTTCCAATGATCCTTTGCAGATGAATTAAAAATATTCAAAACCCAAATTTGAGGCAACTTTCCTTGTTTCAGTAAGAATTACAGGGCATTTTCTTCAGAGTAGAAAATTAAGCTCTTGCTTAGACAATTCTGTCTTATGGAAATAACCAACCTTTTCAATCCAGTTGAGCATAAATTCTAAAAGTAGTTCAGTTATTTGAAAACAAGCCATCATTTCCAAGTTATTTTTTTGCCTGCTTCTAAGCTGTCTTTGAGCACAATATACATTATAAAATGTGAATGTTGGTTTCGAGCTTACTTTTGCAACAAGCATGCCTTAATTCAGAATAGATGAAAGGGGTTTTAATCAATATTCCAGAATATACTTCCTACCATGCCGGTGAGAAAAGGATAAGCAAGCAGCCAGAAAATCTATTTCTTTTACGCTTTACAAAGTTGTACACCACTTTCTTGTTCTGCAGTCACTTAAGAGTCTGCAAGATGCTTAAGCCACTTGCTGTCTGCACACAGTTAATTTAGTAAAATTTACTTTCCTAAATTCCCACAGGCAGCTAGCTATCCTGTTCTCCTTAAAGTAAGAATCCAATGAGAAAGGATTAATAAATCCTTCTTTATGTACAGGTATTACACTTACCCTCTCATACCTGTCTTTAGAGAGGAGCACCAATCAGCCACTTTTCAGTCCAGTTGTATTTTTAAAGCATTACTTTTGTGACGGCAGTAGACTTGGAGGCTACTGGTCCATTAGGAGTGAGTCTGGAAAACCTTATTTGCATGTCCCATGTTCTTTCGAATAAACCAAGTGAAAGGATAGCTTTAACCTTTTTAATTTACCTTTTTTAATTAATCTTTTAATTATTAAAAATGTAAAGAATATATCGACTTATTTAAAGAAATAAGTCGATATATTCTTTACATTTTTAATAATTTGTAGCAACCGAGTCTACTGCTGTAACATAGGGTGCTTCAACAAGTAAATCAACACAGTTGACCGATCACACCTTCATTTCTCACCTAGCCTATTCCATTTCCTAAATTAAATAAGCTTTAGGACTGTGAGACTGCCTGCTTACCCCGTTGGACAGCAGTGGAATGGGAAAACAACCACACACATGGTGCTTCCTGAAACATAACCAACATTCACGCCCACCCTGATCACCCTAAGAGCAAATCCTGATCAGTGAGATCCAAACGCTTACCATCACCCACCTAACAGCTGCTAATAACCTACTAACCAGTGTTTTATATCTTCTTTCCATCGAGTTTTACTTACATACATGAGGGCTTCTCATTCAGAGTGAGATAACTCATCATTTCAAAGACTAAAATTTCAGTACTCAATAAAATCAGGTGCAAGAGCAAAGCCCAAAACACCTTTGGGACAAACAGGAGACGTTTGAAGTTTACTACATTCGACTGCTATACTGTTATTATTAGGTAGTCCAGCCTTTAAAAATGAAACTATTTTAATTATTAAAAATTTTTAAAAAATTAAAATAAATTTTAAAAAATTAAAATAAAAAATAGTGAGGCAGTACTTAAACTTGTTCCGCAAACCACATGTGAAAAAGTTCTCAACCCCTCAAAACATCACTAGATGAAGAACTGATGGTAGACACTAAAATAGCTGCTAAAGAAACAGAAATTCAGATAAATGAACGCAAGACCCAAAGAGCTTTGGGAAGCCTCACATCTGCCTTTCATTATCAAGCTCAGGCAATATTTACAGTTTTCAAACTAACTATTAAGGTACATGACAAATGCGAGACCTCACCTCCAGGCACGCTATATGACACAGCGCAGACTTTGCCCTCTGCTCCCAGTCGAGGCACAACTCAGGTAAGCACCCACAGTCAGCTGCAAGCTCTCAGGAAACTTGTGCAGGTCAGAACAGCAGAGCGCACCTTACGATTACAAGTCTTGGAACAGAGTTAATTCTGTCAAACATACCACCAACACAAACCAAAATACTGGAAATAACAGTAAACCTGAAAAAGTAGTACTATCGGCCGCTTCACGAATACTGGGTTACAAAGCCAGATTCTGTCTTGAAATGAGGCGAGAACTACACTAGTCACTGAAAAAAATTTTTCGGGGCTTTTTAAAAAAAAATAATAGAGTCGCAGGAGACGCCATACAGTGCTCTGAGTATCTCTGGGAAGGTGGATTTAGCAAGGAATGCAAATCCTAATGAAGAGCTAGGCAGCCAGCAGTAAATGAAGGAAGGCAATGCAGGTAAATCCAAAACACAATATAGCTAAAATACTAATAGGATATGACAATATTCTGGATGGAAATCACAGAAGAAAAAGGCCACCGTTCTCAGCTTCTTTGACAACATAAGCCACTGCTGTCTGGTCTTTTCTGCTACTACACCCCCCAACTGAGTTTCAGTTAGGGACATGGTTTAGTGGTGCTTTTGGCAGTGTTAGGTTGATGGTTGGACTTGACGATCTTAAAGGTCCCTTCCAAACTACACAATTCTTATGACTCTGTGACATGGCTGCCTGCTGGCCATGCAGGAAAGAGGATTAAGGAACTGACCCAGGTTTTAATCTAGTAAGGAACAGGCAGAAAGCGAGGGGACAGAGGAAACATGCCTGCATCCTTATTTTCACAGTCAGCTTCAACTGACCCAGCTGCAAATTTCTAAATAGAGAGGGGGTTCACATCTCTCTCAGGTTTGCTCAGCTCTGGAGCCCACACAGCCACAGACTAAACCAGACCAACCTGCTGAAACAAACACAAACCTTTTTAGTTGTGGGATTTTTCCCCTAGTGTTAGTTTTCAGCCACATCAGTGAGCTGAACCATCTGACACCTTGAAGGCTGACGATGTGCATTGCGATGCTTTTGCAAAATAAAACCCCCTACCATCTACATCTCACTTGATAGCACAGGAGCAGAAACATAATTTAGCTTCTACAAAAAGTGTCTGAGGGTAAGTTATCCCCGAGGGTTTTTTTTAATACAAGAGCATACCATACGTTCTTGGAAATTATGATGCCAACTGTGAAAAGCTGACTGCAAGCTCAATGCAAATTTTATGTTTGACTCAATGGAGCCAAAATCTCATTAAATTTAAAATTAATATTTTTTTTTCCTGCTCTGATCCAGATGTGGACTGCAAAAATAATTTAAAAGTTTGCAGACATATCTGTGGGAGGTAAAGATAATCTTTACAAAAGAACGGTCTCAATTACAGTGGTACGAGCAGCCAGCAACTATTAAAAAAACCCTAGAAATCCATGAAAACCCATCCAGTCTAGAGGCACTGCCTAAGATATGAGAATATATTAAAATGCACGTAGCATTAAAAAAACCAAACATGTTCCAGTGAAGACTTCTGTCTGCCTATTTGATTGCAGCACTAATTAAAAAAAAAATAATCCCAAAGCAAGCAATTAAATGTAAAGACTGCTTACAAACCTGCACTAGGCTTTTCAAAGGTTTTCAACTCTATAAAAGCACTAGTTTGACTCGTAGATTTTACATCAAAATGAAGGCTATAAAGTCAAAGTCAGCCTGCAGTCACCTCCGCACATTTCTCTCCCAAGTATGCTGAGCAGGTGTGGTCACAGGGAAGGAGGGAGAGCTTTTCTAAATGCATGCCCCCCCATCTCCTCCCCCAAAATAAAACAAGAGCAAAAACTTCAAACAAAAAGGATTTTACTCAAAGGGAGGGGTGAGATGTGCATTTTCATTGTTTCCCAAAAATCAAACCATTTCAGAGTCAGGATCTAAAAATTCAATTCTGATATAAACGCCTTAACTAGACATACTGAAGAATAAGTTCTTAGTGGCACATCCAAGCTGCTTACAACACAGAAACCATCAGCTCATTAAACGCACGTCCCACGAGACACAAATAAAGAAGTTTCAGAATTGGTCATATTTCTTGGCAGGGAACTCCCCCCCCCTTTAGGCTTATGGCAAAGAGCAGCTTTGGAAAGACTTCTCTATCTAAACACAATCCCTGGACAGTACCAAAGACTGCCTGCTGTTGGGAAAAACTAAGAGGTATCTGTGTTTATTGTGGAGATAAACGAGTTTTAGAGCATTTATTTGTTCTGTTCCAAGTATGTCCTGTGTTCAAATACCATCACCTTTATTATTTAGAAAAAAACCCTAATGTGTGCATATGCACACGGGCTCATGTTTAGCTGATCTGACATTCCTGGGGTCCCATTCTCTGTTTTGAGATACACTACTAGAATGACATAAAGAGGCAAAACAAGCATTAAATAAAGTTCTGTGATCAACTCCCCGATACTGAAGCACTCTGCCCACCAGCATAGGGACAGGAAGAGAAGAAGGTTACAGTAATTACAGATAGCCAGATCAGGCTAAATTAAGTGTGTGAACGTACAAAAGCAGCACTGCCCGATACATCAGAAGTTTTTTTAAAGCCAGTTTAGCTAAATCAGCACAATCTGCTGCCAGTTTAACATGCAGGTGCTCCGAATCTCTTCTGGGACTACACAGGAAACCTAAGATTAGAATTCAAACCGCAGATTCACGAGCATTTCTTTGCTCACGCTGTTCAATCACTCGCACAGACCCTGTGCCGCTCTCCTACCCTTGCTGAAGCATAATAACATGCCAGTAAGTCTGTGGGCCACATGGCAAACTGAAGATCACACCACGGATGCTGCTAAAAATAACTCCCCCGCCTTTTGGGGGGGGGGGGGGAAGGGGCGGAGGGGAATGTGTTATTGCAGGCCCACAGATGGTTGTGACGATACAGCTGACTTGATGGAGGTAGGGTAGAACAAGTAATAGGGACTGCTGGAAGAAACATTTCTGCAATGTTACCAGGCACTAAAAAAAGATGCTGTGACAGAGCAAAACCCCCTCTGCGGGGTTTCTGTTTAAAAGCTGTCATCCTGGTCTGGCAAAAGGATCTAACATGAGTTCCCCTGCAGTGGGAAGCAGCTGCTCCGCTCCCTCCAAATCTGAAGACAAAAGGCAGCATACTTTCCTCTTACAGCATCATATCTTGCTTTCTTTCTTCTGTTTTACACCAAGATCTGTAAAATCGAAGTTTCAGCTTTCTATCAAAGGCAGACAGTGTTGACTGACAACAATAAAATGCAAAGTAGCCCTTTATCTAATACATCTTCTGTTTCATTCTCCTTTTCAAATCGCTCGCGCTCACACACACCGGGTTTAATCCTCACACTTATCAGACAAAGAGGGTCACTGGAATCAGCGTGCTAGCCTATTTGACTTTTGATAGGCTTTCAACGCGTTCAACTAGTGATTGCAGAACAAGTCCATTATAAGCACTCCAGATATAAAGAAACACCTAAAAATAGGCTGTCAAACACACATTTAAGAACACACATGGCCTACTTTAATTTTTTTTTTTTCCTGATCTGCAATTCCAGCTGCAGTAGCCTGTTTTTAAAAAGTACTCCCTAAGAAGGGAGTCTATACCTGAGCTGCAGAAGGCAGAGAACACATAACAACTTTGCCTGCTTTAAAGGCTGTCGTAGTGGTTTCAGTGGCAGCCGAACAGACAAGCAAGTGTGCGCTGCTCCTCATTAGACCCTCCTCTACTCCCAGATGTGTAAGTCCAACCCTCTCCTTTCTCCCTGCTCTCTCAGGCTTGTCAGACGTTTCTACAAGCTAACACAACTCCTTGACCAAGCAAAGCCAACCCCCATGCTTACCTATATATCTCCTCGCTGATTGGCAAGTCAGATCAACCCACAGGAGGGTACAAAATGCTGCAGTGGAAGGTGAGAGGTGGAGCTGACAGCAGCAGCAGGAGGTAGGGACAGAATGCCACGCACTGAATCACAGGTGAGATTCACAGCCAGAAGCAAAACAGGGAACAGCTCATCCTAACTGTTAGGTTACAGTGAAGGAAAGCTGCATTCTGTCTGGCCGCATCGTGCAAATAGCTCTCCCACAGGCAAGGACAGAGGGTTTTGCTACAGAGTAAGATGCCCCGCGTTTCTGCTGCAGCACTGGTAAACCAGACAATGGCCTCTCACACTTCTATCACAGTGTACTGCCCAGTTTTACCAACATGGATCCTCCCGCTACCACAACCTCAGTACTAGGATGCTTCTGTGTCAAACAAGTGACAGGCTTTTAAAGGACCGCATGAATATAAACAGCTAGTCTCATGCAGACTTAATAACTACTTGTATTTCCAGAAAGCACAAATATTTGCACGGTGTGACCTCAGCTCCTAAGGTCTGATAAGTAACTAACAAATCAGTGTACATGTTTACATTAGACATTTTAGATATGTTAGGTAATGAGAGCAAAATCAAAGCTTGGATAAGCCCTGCTAAGATTGCTTGGAACTGGAACTACAAGATTCAGAATTTATCATCATGCTATCCAAAAATAAACACATTTGCTCAGCAACAACTCGGGACTCATGAAAAATTATCAGAGTTGTGCTTCCCTAATTCACATTATAAAGCCTCCCTACATAAATACAGCCCTATTTTACTTGTGTCTTCTCATCTGTTTGTATTATTTAAAACGTGGGACATTGACACAGATGGAAAAAAAAATAGGTCAGGCTTGAAACAAAAGCCAAGCCATTCTGTTTTATTAGCAGATTAAACACGCAGAACTGTAATTTTAAATTCAAAGTAAAGCAACTTAATGAAAACATTCTGAACACAGATAAAAACTACTGCAAATTGTTGCAATCTTTAATTGCCACGTTGCCAAACATCTTACTAAAAACATAGTCGATGAAAAAGGTTGTCAATCTGATTTGAAAATGCACAGAAAAGGACTATACTGCTTGGTGATCATGTGGATTCTGATATATAAATCTAGGATTTTTCTAACATCAGCAGCCAATATAACAGTCCAGCATGTCTGAAATGCTATTAGATGATGAACATTTGCAAAATCTAGTCCTTTCATTTGCAAAGATCCTGCTTTTAAGCAAATTTATTCCTTTTCTGACACTGAATTTACATTACAAAACTCAGAAACATTTATTTGTTTTCCTTTTACCTTCTGCATAACCACAATATTTACTACCAAAATATGTAAAGCCTAAATACAAATAAGTGCACTAAATTTAATTTAGTTATTCAAGCTGAATGTCCTAAACATCATTTGATTGCTGCCACCTATTGTTGTTCTAAACATGTTGCAAGGAGCCATAACCCCCTTTTCCCCTTCCGCCTCAACCCAATACTAGTACTCAGCTATTTTAAAAGCTTAGGAAGTTACTAACTCTTCACATACTGCATGTTATGTAGAGAAAGGAAAGCAAGGGAAAAATAAAGACATTGCAAAAGGATTTTTTTTTCTTTTGATTAATTTTGTTTGGTAACTCTACTGTAACTTCAAGTAAACACAGGGGACACAATTTCTGCATCAAAACCAACCAAATCAAATCAGTGAAGGGTAATTTCATCAGATACCAGTATCAAAGAGCTCTAAGAATACTTGTTTCACAGACTACCAATTCAACAACTTCACTAGTTTAAGAGGTTTCGAAGCTTATGACTTCCAGCAGCATTATTACTGCTTCTGTCTCTGCTATTGCTAAATGTGCAAAGGACAAAGTCTATTTGAGCACGAGATCTGTAGAGGGAATGAATAAAGGTTGACAATAAAGATGAATAAATCCAAAAAGATTGGCTGGAGGCAAGTCACCTCGTTCCCTGCCCCTTTTCAATCAAGAATTGATAAATGCTGGTAAAATTCAAAGAATACAAACAAACCGAATGAAATACAAGTAATTAGGACAAAATACTTTATATACGTAAATACAGGCATACACACATATCTATGTATATATATACATAGTTTTATATATACATAAAAAATAAAAAAGGTGTGTATACATACTACATTCTCCATTAATCTAAGTTTTGGCTTTACACTCAGAAGAGAAATAATTCTGGAACAGTCGTTTCTCACACAGTCCATTTAAAATGGTAATTCTAGGCTGCCAAAGGCCACTTAATTCTGTGTCCTCCTAAATGTATACAATTTCACATTGACATAAGGTTCAGGGTCATCTAAAAGGTTAAAGAACAGGAAAAAGACATGAAATCAATAAAACAGCCTAACAAAAGCTTTAGTCTGCAGAGCTTTAAATATTAAAATGGAAATTTTACAACTGAACATAGTATTTGGGAGGGTGATTATTTCACAATCTTAATTCTCTGGGTATCATGTAAATAAATGAAAATGATTTTCAAAAAAACAGGTCTGCAACGAAGAGGAACTCACAACATGCGCACACAGGTTGCTTTTGTTGAAGCACCTAACTACAAATATAGGAGCCTAAATTTCAGGATACACCTCTGAAAAATGTAAGCATAGGAATCCAAACTGTTTAGTTATTAAAGAAACATACTGCATGTTTATGGCAATCATCTATGGGATCACTGCTTAAAAATACAATATTCAGACAGTTAAATATTCTCAAGCAAGGGGAAAGTACCGATGTGACGCAGTCAATGTCGAGGCTCAAACAGGAAAATGGTTTATTCCTGCAAGGTGTGAATTACTACTTCTGGCTAGTCATTTGACGTCTCCAACTCAGGTTCTTCTATGCACAAAAATCAAAGGCTAATTCAAATGCTCACTAATGGATCAAAGCATCACCTACTCCACACAGCTCTTCCTTTGCACCTTCACTTATTTTACAGCCTTTATCTATACATTAACGCTAACCATCCCTCATCAAAATCCATTTAAAACTTCATTTGGCTCTGAACTGATAGATACAATTCATACCAAAAAGGCTAAACTGGAACCTGGCACAGGTCCACAGCTAGCAGTTCAATCTCCAGCATGCAGTAAAACTGATGTGAAAAGGCATGTCAGAGAGCAATCTCAGACAGGAAAAGTGGATGAAAGTTATGGAGGATATGGAAGATCTTTAAACGAGCTGCCTCTAATTAAGAAGCTGTCAAAGTAGGGATGACACACTGAAGCAAAGGAGGTTGTGCCGTAAAGGCTAGTTACAGTCAAAAATAGGGCTGTTGGGGAAATGGCCAAAGCTCGCTCCATTGGCACTGCTCATCACAAATCACAACAGTGACCGAGATTAATATTACCACAAGGCGCCATGCCATGTCCTTCATTTTAGCTTCAGTATTTGTCTTCTATATAATAAAGGCCTGCAAGACCCGCAAGACCCGCAATTAAGGTAGCTGTACTCCTAAATTCTGCCCCCTTCACTTCAAGCCTCTTGCCTGCAGTCTCAGAGCAGTTACACAGGACCTTTGAGCTGGCCGCGCAGGCTACTGCTGCTAGAAGGAGAAAGCCTTCCCCTTCCTCCAACCCTGCGCATCCCTCATTTCAGCTGCAGCACAAGCACAGCAGCAAAATGATTCCTCCCACCCTGAGTGACAGCAAGAGGGAAGCTTGCACCAAGGAACAGGAACCTCCCCTTCCCGGAGCAGCTGGAATTGCTAGTTTGTATACCGGCAATGCACAAATATGTTTTCCATTAGAATCACTAAATTTTGTCTCTGGGTTTGGAAGACCAGAGCATACAGATGACTGAACTGTTTACAGGTAAGGAAGCAGCCTCAGCGTATGTGCAAGCTAACACTAGTGACCAGGCAGTCACTCAACAAGTCAGATCAGCTTGCACAGCCAAGTGAACATTCACATATTCATTTGCACCATGAGAATCAGTTTTGGGGTCAACACAGGGAGCAGATCCGACATCCCAGCGTGGTACCCACTCACTAGTCCTGACAGAGGATGCACATGCAGGACAGTGTCAGCATGGAGGGGAGAAGACAACTATTCCTTTCAGCAGCTGTCCATAATTAACTATCTTAAGCTTAACATGAAATTGCAGCTTAAAATCCCAAAAGATGTGGATCCGGGAAACCCCCGTACTCTGTCAGCAAAACTCAGCTCTTTGATGTGCAATCAATATAAGGTTGAGAATTAGAGACACAGTGACTTACCCTGACCCTCTGTAAGTCAAAAAGGATCTGAAATCTACACCCTGTTCACGCTCTGAAACACCTTCCTTATATTCCCCTCACTTCTTAGCCTAAAGAAACACTAGTAAAGAACCCAAAAGCTCCAACGCTAAGGGACTCCAGGGTATGGGGAATCAGTGCTGCTACACGAGATGCAGAATTAATTCCAGGTTGGAAACCTGGAAGCCAGTCTCACACAGGATACAGGCAGAGAGAGGAAGAGAAATGGGGACAAAGGGAGGAGAAGACAAAACTTGCTGGGTTCCCTCAGGTAAAAGTTAATCCTGCAGTTATACAGAAGTCATACAGAAGATTAAGAAAAGAACATTGTGGAAAGCATCTGACAGTTCCAGCACTCCAAGAGCAGATGAAACGAACTGTTCACCTTAAGTACATCTCCTGAAGGGGACCTGCCCACTTTTTGGACATGAAAGGATTTAGTTACCCCAAGGAAAACAATTTGCAAAGACATGAACTCTGATGGAGGAAGGCCTTGAGATGCAGACTAGAGGAACCTCAGGAAGACTCTGAGAAAACAGTACTACGCACTACCTCTACTCTTCTCCCATTCCCAGGACGCTCACTATCGATGACCGTTAGAAAGGACAGGATGGGCCAGAACCACCCCCCTCAGTACAACACTGCAGCTGAGGTGATAAATCCACAACCCCAGCATATGTCAAACAGCTCTGCCAGGCTCAGCACAGACCTGGCTGGGCTTCCTGGCTTCTGCTCAGCATCAGCCCACAGAGCCACCTCCTGTAAAGCTGCATGAAGATCTCTGCCCTGTAAATCCTCACGGTGGCTGTTCCGCAAGGGTCAAGGCTCACGGCAAATACACCAAATTTGCTCACAGGCTCAGCAGCACCTCAGCTAACCAGCCCTCCCAGAAACAGCGTTCCTGGGAGCCCACTGTGGGTGGTAACTGACTGTGCACAGAGTTAGCATGGGTGAGCAGGATTCACCCACCTGACTTCCGAGAAGAGCTGGCCCTGGAAGCCTTACACCTGAGACAATGCACCTCAGCTAGTAAACTTGTCCAGACCTGAACTTACACTTCTTTCTCGGCACTGAGCTGCTCTTTCTAAGCCTCCGTGGCACTGTTAACACATTCACCCAAGTAAGTCACCAAAGGATAACTGAGACTTACTCGTGTTTGGGGAATACAACCCCCAGGGGGCAGCCAGAAACAGCAAACAAGCTGGAGGGTCTGAGAGGCTTTAGTCTTACAAACTAGACACCAAAGAGTTCTGAGCTGGACTTTTTCCTCCCCTGCATTTCATACAATTTTAGGCTCACTGAAATGCCCTAGGGATTTTTCCCCACAGCACAGTTGTTATTCAAGTCTTATTCACCGGGTCATCCCTGCTGCAAGCATACCAAGGGCAGCACTAAAAATCAGCATGACACGTTGACAAAGAGATAGCGACAAGGAAACCACCATGTGGGAACCAGCTGAGGCATATCGCCTGATTCAATAACTATTTTCAAGTTACAGAAAGACAACTCCTGATTTAGGAGTCGGCAAAAAATTAAAGATCAGATTAAAGAATGACTCATCTATTTAGATATTTTCGCTAGATTACCGCTCATGTGCCACACGTATGACCTCGAAATTACCCACCTATCATTTTCAGATTCACCCTTTTCTGGCGGAAATTAAGAGATAGCTCAGGCTGTTGAGTGTTTCTTTCTATACAAGGTGCTCAATTGCCATTTTTGGCTAGATACCTGTGATTTTGAGGCATGAACTTACTGTTTACAATGTCACCTTGCAGCTCAAGAATTTGTGGAACAGGCATTGTGAGAATAACTACATCAAACTGTTCCGGCGGTCCCATTTTCCTGGAAACTTCCCATTTCCCATCTCGGAGACAGATGCAAGTTACATGCTGTTCATAGAAGACATCTGCACCTGCTTGGAAAAAGAAATTAAATACATATAACAGTGAATTCCACAGAGAAAATGCACAGTAGTTTCCCTTAGTAACGGCATGACTTGTAAACAGTGAAGCATACAGACAGTCTTAGCGCAAAGTTTCACAAATTAGGTTGAATCAATTTAACAGCCCGCATATAACATTAAAAGAGGGGATCCTCATCAGCTGAAAAGATCCTATCACTGCCCTGTGCTAGGGCTGGTATACATCTGACTCCTCTCCAACATGATTCGCCTCAGCAAACAGATGTAAAACTACCAGCTGCTCTCTTTGTCAGGTTAGTTTACTGTGGGTTTAGTGAGGTGAACCAATTCAGAGTGAAATCTGATGAGTGCAGGAGGCAGCACCGGGCAAGCAACCAAAGCACACCCCCAGGAGCTGAAAAAAAGCGTTGCCCCTGTTACCATCTCTCACATATCAGAAAACAAGAATATAGTTAATTATTTGCATGATTAGGCTCTAAAAAACCTGCTAATTAAAAAAAAAAAGACAAAACTAATCACACGAAACGAGCAAAGCTTGACTGCTTATAAAGCTAACATTTTTCAAACCAGAGTTAAATTAGTCACTAAACTGTACAAGTGGTTCTGCCACATTACACCTAATGTGGCAGTTACATGGTTTAAACTAACGGATGATCTTCTCCTTCAGTCTTTTCTAAAGGACTTTCAACACAGTAGGCTCACATACTGCACAGGCGCTCATTTCTACACAACGCAGGATATAGCTCACTGCTTTGCTCCCAGTTGCTCAGTTAAACAGCACAGTTAAGTACACACTTGTGCAAAACACACCCAAATGCTCACCTCATTCAACCTGCAGCTCAAATCTCTCCTCAACCGTGACCTCACTCTCACTAAATTATCTCTGTCCTAGTTGTGTTAGGTCTGACTTTCATATGCTAAAGCCAACAGTGTAAATAGAAGCTTGATCCCTGATGCCACAGACGTTATATTTGTATAGAGGTTTTTATATGACAGCAGTGCAGCTGAAGTCAGTGAAGCGCTTGCAGGACTTGGAAATTTAAATTGCTCCCAGACATGTTTATCCATCTACGCAACTTCAAGACACACATAAACAAACAAGGAACATTTTCATTGGAGATTTAAATTTCAAAGACAGTTCAAGAATATAATCAAAACCACAACCATTAAAACCTTTAATTTCATACAAAGGCATCTAAAAAATTACCTGACTGTTTTAAATAATACTTGACAACCGAGGAGATGCCCTGGGGTGCCATGTAATTGCACGAGCCTTCTTTCACTACCACTCCTTCAATGGGTGCAGTCAGCGGTTCCAAGATGCCATGAGACAGAAGTTCCTCATAGAAGCTGAAAGGGAGCCAGTGACACACAGATGAAAATATACTGCATGAAAACCAATGGCAGCTGTCGTTATTTTTCACAGTTCAAGTTAAGACCAGCGTAACTTTCAAATTTAGACAACAATTTTTAATGACTGCATTCAACCTGTGTTTCAAACCAGGCTATGCATGAACAGGAGCCATAGCTACAAAACTACCTTGCTATTTTACTGGGGGCTGGTCTTCTACACGAGACCAAGGCTGCCTACCATGCCTGTAATAGAAACCGTCAGCGGTTTGACCTGAAGGTTTCAGGACTAACCATGGCAGGGCCATCCAAGACAGTTACTTAAAGCTCCAAATACCAGTACAGACCGCATTGCCACTGTGGGGCGCAGGAATACTCCAGCAGCTGGACACGAGGGCCTGCAAAACACCTGCCTTTTCCCCTGATTTCCACACAAACTTTGTGGTTTTACATCACTGTTACATCACATACCACCCTGTGTACCCAACAAGCCCAAGCAGGCCCCACCAACGCCACCTCCCCCTCCCTGTCCCCACAGCTGGCTGCCGCCACTCTTCGGGGCCGAGCCGTCGTGTCCCCACAAA
>VZSZ01006924.1:182584-259727 GCA_013398815.1 Ibidorhyncha struthersii | reverse complement strand
CCCCCCCAGCCTTGGAGAGAGAAAGGCCAGCGTGGGGGGCCAGCCATGGTGACAGCAACCGCTGGGGATGAGGCCAAAGAAGTCACCGAAGCCACCTATGAACAGGCCTGGGGACACCGCCAGGCTTTAGAGCCACCCACTACACGGAGGGGCTGAGGGCTGCTGAGCTCCTCGTCTCCAGGATGGTCAGGTGCCCAAAGCTAAAGCCAGCTAAGGTAAAGAAGCCTGTGAAAGGCCGTGCTCCACCTTGCCGAGAGAAAGGGGACAAGCGAGGAGCTGCAAGGAGAGAACAGAGCTGTTAAAATGACAAATTGGGCACCGTTGATTGTGAACACCCAAGTGAGACTCCAGCAAGATGATCGGTTATGGGCAGTGAAACGTCCACTTGAAGAATGAATGTCTTGCCAAAAGACCTCTGCCCCAAACAAGTCTGAAGTGATATGTTTTGAGTAGGATCGAGTGTTGGGTAACGATGTTTCACCAGGTCAATAAACCTCTGCGATGACATGACTGACCTGGTAGATGAGGGGGGAGAGCAGTGGACGTTGTCTACCAGGCCTTTGACACTGCGTCCTATAAGATCCCCCTAGAGAAGCTGTTGATGTAGAGGCTGGATGAGCAAGCAGTGAGGTGGGTTGAAAACGGGCTGAATGACTGGGCCCAGATGATCATAAAATCATAGAATGGTTTAGGTTGGAAGGGACCTTAAAGATCATCTCATTCCAACCCCCCTGCCCTGGGCAGGGACACCTCCCACCAGCTCAGGTTGCTCCGAGCCCTGTCCAACCTGGCCTTGAACCCCTCCAGGGATGGGGCAGTCACAGCTTCTCTGGGCAACCTGGGACTCTGCCTCACCACCCTCAGAGTGAAAAATTTCTCCCTAATATATATTCTAAATCTCCCTTCTTCCAGTTTGAAGCCATTCCCCCTCATCCTATTGCTCCCCTCCCTGATCAAGACTCCCTCCCCAGCTCTCCTGTAGCCCCTTTAGGTACTGAAAGGGGCTCTAAGGTCTCCCCGGAGCCTTCTCTTCTCCAGGCTGAACAACCCCCACTCTCTCAGCCTGTCCTCCCAGCAGAGGGGCTCCAGCCCTCTGATCATCTTTGTGACCCTCCTCTGGACCCGCTCCAACAGGTCCATGTCCTTCACATGTTGAGGACTCCAGAGCTGGATGCAGTACTGCAGGTGTGGTCTCACCAGAGCGGCATAGAGGGGCAGAATCCCCTCCCTCACCCTGCTGGCCACACTGCTTTTGATGCAGCCCAGGCTGCGGTTCGCCTTCTGGGCTGCAATCACTCATTGCCGGCTCATGTTGAGCTTCTCATCCACTAACACCCCCAAGTCCTTCTCCTCAGGGCTGCTCTCAATCCATTCTCCACCCAACCTGGATTTGTGCTTGGGATTGCCCCGACCTACATGCAGGACTTTGCACTTGGCCTTGTTGAACTTCATGAGGTTCGCACAGGCCCACCTCTCAAGCCTGTCCAGGTCCCTCTGGATGGCATCCCTTCCCTCCAGCGTGTCAACCACACCACACAGCTTGGTGTTGTCAGTAAACTTGCTGAGGGTGCATTCAATCCCAACATCCACGTCACCAACAAAGATGTTAAACAGCACTGGTCCCAGTACCGACCCATGAGGAAAACCACTTGTCACTGCTCAACACTTGGACACCAAGCTGTTGACTGCAACTCTTTGAGTGCAGCCATCAGGCCAGTTCCTTCTCCACTGAGTGCTCCATCCGTCAAACCCATGTCTCCAGTTTAGAGACCAGGATGTCATGTGGGACAGTGTCACCTCCTTATTTTCCGTGTGCCTTAGCAGAGTTTCCAGGAGGACGATCCAATTGATCAAGGATGGTGATCAATGGATCATGGTTGGAGGCTGTTGAGCAGCAGTGTGCCCCAGGGCTCAATACTGGGTCCAGGCCTGTTTAACATCTTCGTTAATGCCCTAGATGGTGGGGCAGAATGTACCCTCAGCATGTTTGCAGATGACACCGAAGTGGGAGGAGTGGCTGCTATGCCAGAGGGTCATCCTGCCATCCAGAGGGACCTCAACAGGCTGGAAAATGGAACTGGAACATCATGGGAGTTCAACAAGGGGAAGCACAAAGTCCTGCACCTGGGGAGGAACAGCCCCATGCACCAATACATGCTGAGGGCCACTGAACTGGAAAGTAGGACCTGGGGTTCCTGGTGCGCACCAAGTTGAACATGAGCCAGCGATGTGTCCTTCTGCAAAGAAGGCAAATGGTGTTCCGGGCTGCACTAGGAGGAGTGTTGCCTGCAGGTCAAGCGAGGTGACCCTTCCCCTCCTACTCAGCACTGGTGAGGACAGACCTGCAGTGCTGGGTCCAGTTCTGCGCTTCCCAGTAAAAGAGAAAGTCCAACTGGTGAGACTCCAGCAAAGGACCACTGAGATGATTAGGGCACCAGAACATCTCTGCTATGAGAAAAGCTATGAGAGGTGGGACTGTTCAGCTGGGAGAAGAGAAGGCTCACAGGGGAAATCTCATAAACACCTGAAGGTGTGGGAGGCGGGGGGAGCGTGCAAAGAGGACAGAGCCAGGCTCTTCTCAGTGGTGCCCAGTGACAGGACCAGAGGCAATGGGCAAAAATTAAACACTGGAGGGTCCCTCTGAACATCAGGAAACACTTGTTTGCTGTGAGAGTGACCAAGCACTGGTGCAAGTTGCCCAGGATGGAGTCTCCATCCTAGGAGATCTTCAGAAGCCATCTGGGCATGGTCCTGGGCAACTGGCTTTGGGTGGCCCTGCGTGAGCAGGGGGACTTGGGCAAGATGATGTCCAGAGGTCCCTTCCAACCTCAACCAGTCTGTGATTCTGCGATAAGCCATCTCTGCCGCGGGATTGACTTCATCCCAAGACCAGTCGTCCAGGAATGCTCTGGAACTGGGTCTGCTCCACCCTACTGAACAACTTCTAGCATAATCAAAACCTGCCCACCTGGAGGTGCTACCCTACCCGGCAGGAATTGTTCGAGGGTGTGACAGCTTCCAGAAAGTGTCAATGGGCTGTCTCCAACACCCGGAATTTTCATGTAACCATGCACGGCGGTAGCTTTTATTTTGCAAGAAGCTATGGCTTGATGTTAGGAAAGTGGGATCCTGAGGTGCTGAGACCGACACAGATAGTGCTGAGGGGCAGTGGCATGTGTGCACTGCCTCTGCCTGGGGAAAGATGAAGTTTTTCTGGGCAACAGGTACAGAAGACATCCGCCAGGAGGTGACAACCAGCAGTTTCTAAGGACATCTTCGTTGGCCTGATCGTGCTGCTTCTTGGAGCCCACAGGCAGGAGCTGAAGGATTTTTAGCCCACCTGTTGTTGTCATCGTTGCAGAGCTGCCCCTCTCACCTTTAACACACACTGCCAGCGGTTTGTCCGGTAGCCACAATTCAGGAAAACGAATTCCCATCCTGCCAGCCTTGAGAGTGGGTGACTGGGGCAAGTATTTGGATTACTATCCTTACCCAGCTGCGTAGGTGACAGAAGAAGTTCCAGAGAACTGCTGATAGGATCACTGTGGTATGGGGGACACCACAACCTGGCACTTTGGCATAGGTGTTTAGCAACAGGTTGATGTAAAGTCCCTTATGTGGAGCTTGTTGCGCCTAAGCAACAGGGCTTACCTGCTGATGGTGTTGATGATACTCATCTTCAATGAGAGCTCCGAGCTGGCCTCGAGGCAGATGTTTAATAGGCACTTCTTGGAGAGAGGTTAGGGCCCCTGTCTCCCCTTCTCATGTGAGCTGTGGGGCAGTCGTGGAGAGGAACAGGTGTTCTGTGTGGGGCTTCCTCATTCAAAAAAAAAAAAAAAGAAATTGTTGACGCTATAACTGACCCTCCAGCACGTGAGAGTTGAGAGCCCTGAATTCAGATTTGGTGGGAGGTTTTCTCTCCTTGGCATCCTTGCCCTGGAAGGGAGCATTAGGAGGTTATGTCTCCCTCCTCAGAGAGTATCAGCTGGCCCCTTGCTCTGCACCGTGCCTGCTGTGGATCCCCTCCGACACCTCCTCTCTCCATCTACCATGCTGACGGCTCAGGCAGCAGTTCAGAGCTGGCCATTCTCTTTGGGTGTCAGGTGCCTAGGACCTGTGTCAAAGCTGAAGTCCACTGTGGTCCTAAGGCTCGGGGCATCTCTGGCTTTGCATTCAGCCTTGTTCAGGGGCACGGGAGGTCCTGAATGGAATTCGGTTGTAGCTGCCGTCTTCTGAAAGACCTGCAGGACCACACGGTTGTACATCTGTCGGTAGGCTGGGCAGTGGTTTGTCACTACAATTTGCTTGTTTATTCATGAAGAGGGGATTTCTCCAACCTCAGAAATGTTTGGCCTATGACCAAATGGTCTGTATGCTAAACGCGCTTGGGAACGCTCTATTGTACTGAATGGTTACCTGGATTCTCCCTCCCAGCTTAATTTGCAAGAGAGGTTGGTAGAGTTTCTTAAATGTGCGTTTTCTTGCTAAACTGTGGCCTGGTAAAAGCAGGTAGGAAGGTAGTTGTAGAAGAGCATTAAGACAGTCAAAGAATTGAGGCCAAAAGAGAAATATCAAGAATTAAGACAGAATCTTTGGCAGCAGTTTTATAGAAAATATGATTGCTAAACACTACATGATGGGTAGTGAAAGCATCTGAAGAAGAGCAGTTACACTGCAATGAGAAAAGCTCTGTGCTCACTGGTGAACACGCCGTGTGGGCGGCTAGTGAAGAGAGCAAGAGTGTCGCAAGAAAAGGCTGCAGGAATTGGGTGAGAACTTTTGGATGTATGACATGTTTCTGCTTTGGGGCCAAACACCTACCTGAAGTATGTGGCAGTGGCAGGCAGCCCTCAATGAGGGCAGGGCATGATAACGCTCTGATTAGGAGCTGTGGTGTAGCAGCCTTACTGGAAAGGACCTGGGAGGGGTGGCGGATGCCAAACTGAACACAAGCCAACAATGTGCAAAGATGGAGAACCACAGCGCGGGCTACAAGAGCAGACAGGTGGCCGCTTGGTCTCAGTTAGTTATCACCCCCACTGTTTGGTGCAAGGGAGGCCACATCTGGATAGCAAGTTTTAGTCTGCCTGGTGTGAAGGATGTGGAGACACCAGTGAGGCCCTGTAGAGGCTGAAAAACTGGCAGCAACCCTACAATGGGAGGTGGGATTGTATCAGGTCTGGCCATGGGGAGGCTGAGAGTGGTCTGAGAGCAGCCTGTGACTCCTCCAAGGGCAAAAGGTGATAGAGCGAAATGCCTCTCTGACCAAAGAGGTGGGGGGATCTCCATCCTGGGTGATTTCCAAAGTGTGACTAAGCCAGGGCCAGTCTGATCTAGTACTGGGAATGGTCTTGCTTCCAGTGGAACAGTGGATAAAGACCTCTAGAGATCCTTTTCCACCAACCTTTCTTTGATGTCATGACTATGTAATGAAGCTCAAAGGCCTCTCCTTGATCCCATTCAGCCTCTACTGTGATGATGCTTCAGCAAGAGCTGCATATGACCTTTGAGAGGCCTGAGCATCTTGCAAGGCCTGTGGTAATGTCTCACTCTTCCAGTGCTGTGGGACTCTTATGACTGTGAGTGCAACCTTAGTCTTGCATCTTTCAGGGGCGACAGTGCCTCCAGATGAGTGTGACCAGAGTTGTCCTGCCCTTTCCCTGCAGCATAGACTGCCATTATCCGTTTCCTCGGAAGGTGAAAGTCAAAGGTGTCTTACTCAGTGAAGTGGGGCTTCTGTACCCTAAAAGCTCTTAACCTCCAAATCTCTAAACAATGAACCAATGTTCTACTATGGTTATGTGTACAGACCGGGACAAATTGCCAAATCTAGGTGCGTGCCTTGGACATATCTCAGGTCCACTCCAGGCTGACAGCCAGAAGACATCTTTCCCTTTTGAGCCTGCACTGTGATTTCCAAAGCGAAACAATACAGGAAGGCAGGCCAGAAGACAGCCACAGCCCTGACGTGCATGATGGAGAAGCATAACTATTCCTGCCTGCAGTGCGTATGTAGGATAGGGTGCTTAGGATCTCTTCATGCTTTCCCTTAAGGGTGTGAAGATCAAGGATGTTGTGGTGGGTTGACTCCAACCAACAGCTAAGCACCCACACAGCCGCTCACTTGCTCCACCCCCACCCCCAAGTGGGACAAGCGGAGGGAATAGGAAGAGCAAAAGTGAGAAAACTGGGTCGAGAGAAAAGCAGTTTAGTAAGTGAAGGAAAGAGAATAAAAACAAGTGATGCAAAGGCAATCACTCGCCGCCTCCCACGACCGATGCCCAGCCAGTCTCCAAGCGATGGTTATCTTGGAAGACAACATCCCCCTCCCCAATTTTTATTGCTGACTGTGATATTGCGTGGTATGGGTATCGCTTTGGCCAATTGGCTGTGTCCCACCCCTGTGCTCTGAAGAAAGTTAACTTCGTCCCAGCCAGACCCAGTACAGATGTTTTTACGTTGTTGCCTGGGATTTAATCTCCAGCTCACATTTGATAGCTCTGTCCATAATATCATATAACAAAGGGCTGTAGAGCTCTGTCCATTCAAGAAATCCATTCGAGACTTCAATCTTCCCTTGTAGTGACTTAATTATTTCTCTTGTAATAGATAAATAAAATGGCCATTGAAACATGAAGCTGGAAACTTTCTTCAGCGTTATCAATTAAATCACTTTATTTATGGAAATCACCTGTAAACGTCCATAGTTATTTGACTCTGCCTAAACAGTATTTAACTGGCCTGCACAAACAAATCCTAGGCAACCGTACTTCCTAAATTATGGTATTGCCTAATGATTTATATGTTTAATATCTCACTGTGTTTACATTTAGACCTCTCTGTTCTTGCTACCCCACCCTCCAGACGGTTCAAATAGGGTTGTCTTAAGAGAGATGAAGAGTGCTGTGCCGCGCACAAGCGAGAGGTGACGATCAGTCGTCTGGTGCCGCCGTGTGCCCCGTCTCCATCTCCTCTGCACACTGGGCATCGCTTCCCTATATTGTCTGTCTATCCAAGGGGCTGACATCTCCCTGTCTCCTTCTGCAGGACCTGTGCCACCCTTCAGCTGGGCTGGTAACCTCTGCTTTTAAAAAGGTGAGTGTGGGGAAAAAACATTGGTAGAGCTGGGTCTCTTTGTAAGTGTGGATGTGGATGGTGTTTATGGCTCTGACCGAAGGAAGACAACTCCAACCCAAGTGCCTGTGTTTCTCTGAGAACAGGGGACTGAAATATGATCTGCTGGGTCAGATCCAGAGGTTGGTCCAGCCCAGTTTTCTCTGCCCAGTGGTCCACCACCTTGCGGTCGCTGACATCTACAGCTGTTGCTGGAGGGAACAACCCTGCCTAGTCCTTTCACTATCTGGTTATGGACTTGTCGCCCACAGCTCTGTGTAAAACCTCCTGCTGTTCCCATTTGCCTTCACCACCTCTTGTGGCCGGTGCACTCGCCAGTGCACGAAGTAGTTTTTTAAACTGTGTTAAACCCAGTATCATTAAGTGATGTCTAGATCTGCCGGAAGGTGCATTGCTCCCAAGTAAGGTGATACAATTCACACATAGATTTGCACTTATAAATGTCCTTCTCTGAATGAAATGTAATCAATTCTTGTCTTTTTCATGATGATCAAGTCATTAGAGGTTTTCTTTTCCTGATTTTATTTCTGTTTAAGGGGTGAATGCAGTGTTTGCTCTTATTTAATTAACCAAAATCAACCTGCTGTCCTCCCTCTGCCTCCTGGGTAACCTTTGACAGTTGTGTTAATGGGTGATGCAAATGGCATGGAGGTGTTACAAAGCTCTGCCGCTCGGTCATACCCTTTCCTGTAATGCAGCTGGGAAGAGATAGAGGAGAAGTAATAACTGATATGACAAGTAACACACTGCATCCTTTGTGTATCGGTAAGAGAAAGTCTGACTTGGGATGCGCAGCATGTGCTGGTTCCTCTTGGGCTCTCACCGTCAGAGTCTGGCCCCGGCGTGTCTGGGACCCCACTGTGCAGGGGGAGATGCTGTTGGGTCCCTCTTCTACTCCTCATCTCCAGCCGAGCAAGCCCAGCTCCCTCAGCCTCTCCTGGCCTCTGCCCCACCAACGCAGCAGCCCTGCATGGGACTGGCTCCCAGTTGTTACGTAGGTCTTGTATTGGGCAGCCCCTTAAAAGTCCCTGTATGCAGCTGTGGCTTCCCAGGTGCCCAGCAGAGGCGATGGCCTCCTCCCTGGACCTGCCGCCCATGCTCTGGCCAGCACATCCTTCATCACTGCCAGGGTGCAGTCCTGGTAGTCTTATAGAATCATAGAATAGTTTAGGTTGGAAGGGACCTTAAAGACCACCTAGTTCCACTCCACCCACCCCCCCCGCCTTGGGCAGGGACACCTCCCACCAGCCCAGGTTGCTCAAAGCCCCATCCAACCCGGCCTTGAACACAGCTTCTCTGGGCAACTTGTTCCAGAGTCTCACCACCCTCCTGTCCCCTGCAATTCCCACCTCCTTCTCCTCAAGCTCATTTTTGTCTGGTGTGTTTCTTTTTACCCACCTGGTACTGTGGCATGTAGGGTTTTCTTTTTCCTCTGTCGTGGAGGACTTCACATTTCTCTGCCTTGTATGCCTTGCTGAGATGAGAAACCTTTAGCTATTTACCGAAGGTGATGTGGGAGAAAGTTTTCACGCATCTGTCAGTCTGCGGGGGGGAACTGTGTGGTGAACACTGGAATTTAATGTTTAAAATGGGAGCCCACAGTACTGTAATAGGTTAGTTTTAAAGCCATAATTAAATGCTCTGTAAACTTCTGTTTGACATGCCTTGCCTTGCAGTCCTGCAATTCCCGTAGAAAGCACCAAGTTGCCCTTGAGTGCCAGCATCTAATTGCACTACAGACTGGAGTTCAAAGGTGTTTTCTGGTTTCATTTGGACAGAAGCAGATATATTAGACAAAAATAACAGCAAAAAAAGATCACATGTGTGATGTATTTTAACACACTTGCAATTTCCAGCGGTCTGTAGAACGCAGCAAGTATTGCTGCCTTGCCCCTTACTGGAATTCCTGAAAGTCTGTTCCACCTCCCTGAAAGTACCCCAGCTGAGATGTGTTTCCTGAGCCATGCACCTGTATTAAGTAGTCATCTAGGCCACCAGACTAAGTCCTACTTGAGGTGTTTTCCTGCCCACGTCTCTCCTTTTGCTGCTGGAAATCACCCATTGTTAGCTTATGGTGAAACCACAGGTTATTCTTCCCCATGTGCTGCTGTGTCTCCTGAGCTTTGATCAGTGAGCAGTGTTTCTCTCTGGATATCAAGCGAGCATCTAAGTGTTATGAGGCCAAAACCTGGTTAGTGCGGTTATGGCTTGAGGCTCCCTTGCTTCCAATGGCACTGACACTGTGGATGTGTTGTTCTAGGTAAAGCGAGGATGTGGCTGGCTCTAGCTCTGACATCCGTGGTCCACGGGATGGTATCCGGGCAATGTCTCTTTAATTTTCGGTATTCTAAGAATCCAGAAGCACGGATGAACATCGTAAGTACGATGGCGTTGGAGCAGAGGCAGTAAGCGTCTGGGAAACAGTCAGTATAAACCACTAATAGTTAAATACTATGTTTATGGATTGGCATCATAGAGCCTTGAAAACATTATTTGCTTTTTTATTTCTCGCAGAGTGAAATGGTGTCCTTCTGGGGATACCCCAGTGAGGAGTATGATGTAATAACAGAAGATGGCTATATCCTTCAGCTAAACCGAATTCCTTATGGGAGAGGAAATGCTGGAAGCCAAGGTAAAAGTCATGTCTTCTCTCTTCTAATTGTGATGACAGGGCTTGTTGCAGGGGGCTTTTTGAGGTCCCCTAGGACTTTGGTATCTGCAGCCTCTGTTTTGATCAATAAGAATTCATAGGGAAGGCTCATCCCTTGCAGTGACTTTTTCTCACCCTGCATGGAGACCTGAGTGTGGGTGATGCCCCAAGCGCCTGGCAGGCTGCAGTCCTATCAACAAGAAGCAACCCATCCATCCTACCCGCTGGTGCTCCACGCGCACCTTGGATTTTCCCTGGGAGCCTGGCCTCTAGTACGTGGTCCTGCAGCCGTGTGGCAGATCAGCAGACCGGTTTGGTACTCCTTGAGGAGCTTCCAGGGGACCCTCTTGTCCTGTGAGGAGTGACAACTGGGAGGCTCTAGATCCATAAAAAGGTGCATCCTCTCACCTCTCTAAGCACCTCCATGTCTGCCTACAGAGCTTGCTGGGAAGCCCAAGTTCTGCTCATGCTCTCAGCAAAGCCTCTCTGCCAAAAGCCTGCCAAGTTGCGGGGTGTAGGTACCACTCTGCTTGCGTCTCTGAAAATATCGAGCCAGGCAGCATCCTTGGAGACAAAAGCAGATGCCATGAGATGTCTCTGAAATTGTAATATCGCATTACATATTATACATATTTATGATATGTAAATTTATGACAATATTTATGATAGTAATGAAGGACCAGCTGCGGGGTGTGGGAGACAGGGGTTCAATCCTCTTCCCCATCTCTGTGTGTTCAAACCTTTTCCCACCCAACCCCAAGACCATGACCAAAGTAACAGTAGACAAGGTGGAAAAATTTATTGTGTCTCTTGGTGAAATTTGTCACCCCAGCAAAGAACGCACGAGTACATCTTGGTGGGACATGGTGGGGAAGATCTTCCTGCATTGCTCAGGGTTTGACAAAATAAGGAGCATGGGAAGATTTGGGGGTTTGTTTTATACAGTCCCTGAACTCTAGATGCTCACTTTTTTAATGATAGGTCATCTGCAGAGAAGGTGAGAAGGGGCGTCAGGGATAAAAGGCAAAATGCTCGGTGATATGGTGCAACCACACCATGGTGCACTGAGATACGGTGCAACTGGTACATAGCAAACCTGTTTTATTGAAATCAAGGGGAACAGACCTACCTAACACTGACACAAAGCCTCTGTACACTGCCGCTGTCATAATTAAGGACAAAAAGAGTCCCTAAAGTGTCTCAAATGATAACAGACAGCACTGGAACAAAAAAAAAAAAAAAAAAAGAAGTCATCATGATGCCTGTGTTCCAGGTCCAAGGCCTGTCGCATTTCTGCAGCACGGTTTATTTGGAGAAGGCAGCATATGGGTTACCAATTTGGCCAACAACAGCCTGGGCTTCATTCTCGCAGACGCTGGCTATGACGTTTGGATAGGCAACAGCAGAGGGAACACTTGGTCCAAGCGACATCTGGTCCTCTCTCCCAAACGGGAGGAATTCTGGGCTTTCAGGTAAACTAGGGTAGTTGGAGGATCTCAGAAACAACTGACTTCTTTCATCTTCAAAAGCTGATGCTGTCCTAGCTCAGGGAGGAATGAACCAGGCTGAACTGAAGCACGTCCACTTATTTTAGGTGAATTCTCTACGTGCTTACCCAAGGACACGCTCAGTAGGGTGAAGAAGTTTGTGGTGTTGTCTTGCCCTCTCCGCTGGTTTGGGGATTTGGTGGTGGTGGTTGTTCAGATGTAGATGCTACACCTCTTGGTAAGATGGCCACTCTTCCTTCTGCAGCTTTGATGAAATGGCTAAATATGACCTCCCAGCAATTATAAACTTTATTGTACAGAAAACAGGACAGAAGCAGTTATATTACATCGGTCATTCACAAGGCACCACTATAGGTAAGTGGGTCTTTTTGACTGATCTTGGTGACAGTGTAGGATGTCTCTGTTATCTTTGGGATTTGTAAAACAGCTCTTACTAAAGTTAAACTGTACACATGAATGTCTTGAAAGTGTAAGGTGTTTTTTTCTTCTTTTTTTTTTCCCAGCTTTTATAGCCTTTTCCACCATGCCTCAGCTGGCTGAGAAAATCAAGATGTATGTTGCTTTAGCACCTGTGACCACAGTTATATTTACTCAAAGTCCATTTAAAAAGCTTGCATTCTTTTCTGACTATGGACTTAAGGTACGTTGGTCCAGACTATATTCTGCATAGCCAAAATGAATGTAGTTTTTCATAGAGATTGTGAAATAACCCACACAGCGTATTTCAAATAATTGACAGAGAGAGGAACTCTGTGCTCCATCTGTTTTCATAACAAAGGGAATCACACATCTCTGTCCAGAGTCTTTCTGTCCTGTCCTGAATTTACTCCCCAGAGTGTTCTGGCAGAATTAGAGCCAAGAATGGTATGGGCAGATGTGCACCCAGCAGGTGTCAAAATGTTGGCGAATAAAACTGCTGCAAAGATGGTGAATTGAGCCCTATCATTTAATGCAAGAGTACAATGAATGTGAGAGGTCAGACCATGGAACAGAAGCATTTAACAAGGTGCAAGGAAGGGTTGACTCGTGGGCAACCTCCTACCTCAATGTGGGGGTAAAATAGAAACTATGAAGTGCTGGTGCTTTGAGGAAAAGCATGATCAGTCTTCGTATTTTATGAGTACATTTACAATTTTACAGGAGATGTTTGGCACCAAAGACTTCCTACCGCACACTGCCTGGGGTGAGCTGGTCCTTTCCAAATTCTGTGCCTGCTCGAAGACCTGTAAGAGCATCTTGTCTATGCTCTTTGGATTTAACTGGAACAACGTAAATATGGTACGTAGGAATAAATCTGCAGAGGGCCCTCGGTGTCCTTCTGAAGGACAAAGCCTTGGCTGCCCTGTTTCCTGGAGCCAGGTGAAACCTGATGTGAAATGCCCTTGTTTCCTTCCAGAGCCGAGTTGATGTGTATGCAGCACACTCCCCAGCGGGGACTTCAGTACAAAACGTAATCCACTGGTTGCAGGTAAACCTTCCCAGCTACTTTCCTATGCAAAGCAGAGTACGGAGTATTCTAATGGTCCTTTGTGGTCAATCCCTTGTGTTGGTTGCTGCAACACATCAGTGGTATCTTTGTTGGGGTTTTTTTCCACCCCTTCATAAAATGCTCCGCAGCTTCTTGAGCTGCCTGTACATTTTCAAGTAGAATGGCCCCAAAGGAATGGATCTGCAAAGGGGAATGTTGGGAACCGAGGACCCTGCATCCACAGCAAGGACATTTCAGGGCATTTATTTCAGACTAACTCCAATCTTGATCTGCAGTCGGAGTGCTGTTATCGGTTAGACTGCGGCAGAGACTCTCCTGGACAGCATCCAATTAAGCTTATTACCAATTGAGGTGATTATTTCTCATTCTTCCCATTGTGGGCATGGAGAACAGCCACTACCAGAGGCCCTCTGATGCTGAAATTGTACTATGCTGCCCTCATTCTCTCTTCCCTAGGCTAAATGTACCCAGCTGTTTGCACATTTCTTTGTAGCTCAAAGAGCCTCTTCTTGATCTCTCCTGGACGCTCACCAGTTCGTGCATCTTCTCTGAAGTGTGTGCCACCAGCTGTATGCCGAGCACAGCTTCTTCCTAGTGTGGCACTCCTGCTCAGAGACACCAAAATAATAACTTTGTGGGTTTTGTAGCAAGAACACATACTCCATTTTCTGAAGTGCTGTTAGTCCTCATTCTATGTATGTCCACCAGCTTTTCTTTTCTATTTACATTTTTTTGTAAGATTCCACAGGGGTCACTACTGGGTCCAATCTTGTTCAACACACCAAAGACCTGGATGAGCAGACAGAGTGTACCCTCAGCAAGTTTGCTGGTGACACAAAGCTGGAAGGGGTGGCTGACATGCCGGAAGGCTGTGCCGCCATTCAGCGTGACCTGGACAGGCTGGAGAGCTGGGCGGAGAGGAACGTAATGAAGTTCAACAAAAGCTAGTGCAGGGTCCTGCACCTGGGAAGAGAATAACCCCATGCACCAGTACGGGTTAGGGGTGGAACTGCTGGAAAGCAGTTCTGCAGAGAGCGACCTGGGAGTCCTGGTGGACAACAAGTTGACCGTGAGCCAGCAACATGCCCTTATGGCCAAGAAGGCCAACGGTCTCCTGGGGTGCATTAAAAAAAGCGTGGCCAGCAGGTCGAGGGAGGTCATCCTCCCCCTCTGCTCTGCCCTGGTGAGGCCACATCTGGAGTACTGTGCCCAGTGCAAGAAGGACAGGGAACTACTGGAGAGAGTACAGTGGAGGCTACGAAGACAATCAAGGGACTGGAGCATCTCTCTTATGAGGAAAGGCTGAGAGACCTGGGGCTGTTAAGCCTGGAGAAGGCTGAGAGGGGATCTCATCAATGCCTATCAATATCTAGAGGGTGGGTGGCAAGAGGATGGGGCCAGACTCTTTTCAGTGGTGCCCAGTGACACGACAAGGCACAATAGGAACAAACTGGAACATGGGAAATTCCATCTGAACACGAGGAAAAACTTCTTTCCTGTGAGGATGCCAGAGCACTGGCACAGGCTGCCCAGAGATGCCGTGGAGTCTCCTTGTTGGGAGATGTTCCAAACCCGCCTGGACGCGATCCTGTCTGACCTGCTCTAGGTGAACCTGCTTTGGCAGCGGGGTGGACTAGACGATCTCTGAAGGTCCCTTCCAGCCTTTGCCATTCTGTGACTCTGTGATCAGGTTGTAGGTGAGGAATCCTCTGGAGCAGGGAGCAGCCCTGGGGCAGGTCCCTGGGGAGGCGGGGAGTCTCCATCCTGGAGTTCAGGTCCTGGCAAGGCCACACCATGGTCACCCTGACCTTGTATTCCTGATAGTCCTGCTCCAGTTAGACTAGAGGCATTCAGAAGCTACTTCCAACCAATACATCTTTGGTCGTATCATTTCAGGCCAATTCTTCAGGCTACAAATAATATTTTGAATTCTAATCTCATTTTCTAGAACATTTTAATTTCCTCCTGTCCTGGTTTCCTCCCATCAACAAACCATATAAGCATAATCTCTGTTCGTTTATCCAAATTAATGACAATAATTAGTTGTACTGAGCCTGTGGCAAACATGTGAGATACACATTAAAAATCTTGCCAGTTCAATGATGAAAACCAACTTTTTTGAGTTTCCTCTTCTAAAGTGATTGCGCCCCCACAGAACTCTGAATTCATTTAGACCATTTCATTTCTGAATTTGCTGCAGGGAGTTCAAAGCGGTGCACTGAGAGCTTATGACGGGGGAAGCATGTATAACAGTCTTCGCTATAGACAGGTAAGGTATTTCAAATGGTCAAGGTTGTGGTCTTCCCATTCACTTAGACATTCTGTTCCCATTCATGCTTGCTTGCATTAGTCTGGTGCGATTCCTTTGAATTTGTTGTCCTCCCTTCACAAATTGGGCATGCAAGTAGCAAGCCAGCAGGACCTCTGCTTGGAACAACAGTATTTTCTGTTCTAAACTCTCTTTTGACAATAGCTTTGAAATGAAATAAAGTATTAGATGCTTTCCACTTAACCAGTGTTTTTGATAGAGTCCATAATCTGCCATAGAAAAGCAACAGTAATGACTGCGTGACCAGTTACTCTCTGAAACCTCTAAAAACAAAGTCTCCATGCGGGTTGTAAATTGTCTAGCCATGATGGAAAGCAAGGTGCTAATCCCTTCTGCCACCCAGACCTAAAGCCTCAAGGTGAATGGTGAGCAGTTAACTCTGCATCCCCTGGGAGCTGGGAGCAGTTCTTGTTCTACGGCAAGAAGAGTACCAGAGTCATAGCATAGCTTAGAAAAAAGCTTCTTCCTTCCTAAAGCAAGAAAAATCAAATTCAGAAAGTGGCATGCATTTTAACCAGAATAATGACACCGCAGGTAAGGAGATATGGTGCTGACAGGTTACCTGGTGGCAAGTCCTGGTGGTGTTGCACCAAATCAACTCTCCAGATGTGTCTTGTTTTCAAGAACTTGCTTCCAAACACTCTCCTCTTATTACGAAGCTGAAGGAAAGGCTAGTTTCTTGCATGAAGTGTAAGCACGAACCACAGCAGAGCTGGCTGGAAGGGACCTCTGAGGTCTCCAGTCCAACCTCCTGCTTGAAGCAGGGTGATCCACCAGCATTAGATCAGGGCAGCTAAAATTTTACCTGCTTATCAAAGTTGATCAAATTGTCTGTAGTATCAGAACCAGAATTTCTAACAGGGCAGAACTAATTTACTAATTACTTTAAATTAAATTTACTAATTTAATTTGCTCACTAAATTGTAACATGTAAGGTTACACCATGTCTTTTAATAAAATTTCTCTTCTTTCTAGAAGAATACCTTTCCATTTTTTTCCCCCTTAATTCCCAAAGAATAGCAATTGCTCTTGCACAGCATGTGTTTTATCGCATCGCAGCAATGTCTTTCCTTTGTGAAACCCTCGTTTTCCATGCCTTCAGATGGGCCCGCCACTCTACGACGTGAAGGACATGAAAGTGCCAACGGCCATCTGGAGTGGTGGAGTGGACTGCCTGGCAGATCCCCGGGACGTTGCCCTCCTGGTCCCCCAGGTCAGGAACCTGGTCTACCACAAGGTCATTCCCCAGTGGAACCACCTGGATTTCCTCCTGGGGCTTGATGCAACTGAGATTTTGTACCAGGAAATCGTTGACATGATGAAGAGGCATCCGTAAAGCTGATACGTTTTTTGCTGGTGTGTCTTGTAAGATTAATGCTATCTTTAAAAGGTTTTTGACATTTGTCACTATTTGGACAACCTGAATGCGAATGGTTAAAATGTTCTGCTTTTAACTAGAGCAGTGACAGGGTGGGGCAATTTCTGAGTGGCACTTCATTTCCTTTTCTCTTCCTTTATTCCTCCCTTTTTTCTTTTCCTCTTTTTTCCCTCTCTCTTTCTTTTTTTTCCTTTTTGTCCTTTTTTTCCTTCATCAGCCATGTTTATTTACAAAGTACAGGAAACACAGATGAGGAAACTGGGTTTTTAGACGTTTCGTTAAGACTGATATCACAGTGATCTATTCTTTGAGGCATGATGGATCCCGTGTAGCTTTTCCCACGTAGTTGGCTTTACAGTCCCTGCAGTTACCCTGAGACCTGGGGGTCTGGACCCCCTTGCAATTCAGTTGATTCCTGGCGTCATCAGAGACAACAAAATTCACTATTGCTCTCTCAGAGCTGGCACTGTTGCCCCTGGACCTTTAAAATTAACCATGTGGATCAGAGAGAGATCTAACAGGTCGGTGCTGAAAAAAACACACCAGATATACATCTCCTTAGAGGCAATACAGAACTAGTGATTTTAAAATTCAATAAAAATTGTAATTAATCACACTTTTAATGTGAGTGGGTTGTTGTTTTTTTTTCTTTCAACAACAGAGAAGCCCAAAAAAGAAGAAGCGAGAAAGAAATAAATCCTGAAAAAGTAATTACAGGAAAGACAGTCCGGCATGTGATTCTGATAAGCAATGTGCAAAACCCAAATAATAAAAAAAAGAGGCTTAGGGAACATACGAAGTGCCTATGTCTTAGGGTTTAGCTGAGACGTTTTTGTAATAAGATTGAGTCATTCATTTTGCGTTGTGTATTTTCTGACTGAAGTGCTTTCTTCAAATGGAGTATGTGTACATGTCACCAAGCACGAAAAGCTGCAGAAATCATCCCTGGTAGCACACCATTTTTGCAGCAGACCAGGCATGCAGGGGGCTGCCAACCACACAGGGTTCAGTCTACGTTTGGCTGAATACTATTATTATCAACGTCAGTACTTCACAAAGAAATAAGGTGAAGTCTGGCTACTTCATGAAATAAGACCTCTTCATATTCATGGCTTTACAGGTTTGGGACAAATTGTGTTAAATATTGCCAGGTTCTGAGCATTTGCTCTGAACCAAACCTCAGCAATATTTCTTTGCATGGGAAGAGAAGATGTTTCTTCACCCCAGACTCCCTATGTACACGAAAAATACAGGCTGAACTGTTAGACCTGAGTTTACACGAAACAAAATTTGCAGATCCTCTCCAAAACCCAACTCAGTACATTGACCTTTAGTTAGAAACAGAAGAAGACCTGGCTTGAATTTCAATGTTAAACATGGCGATGACTATTTTTTGCATTTTTAACAGTATTTTAGACTAATCGAGTCATGTGGACCAGAAGAAAACAGGTCAGGGAGTTATCCCGTGTCTTAAACAGGTCCATATGCTTTCTGCCGCGAGAAAGAAGCCTGCTCATCCCATGCAGCACTGGGGTGCTCTCTAGCTGCTACTATCACATTTACAAGCTGTTGTTTACAAATAGCTAATTTTCTTCTGCTGTAGTATAGGAAATGTTCTTAAACCTTCAATGCAGAAAGCCATCATCCTTCAGCCCAGCTAATCACCCCCAATACAGCACCTCTTATGACGGATTGCAGGTCTTTGCCTGCGTTTCCCCTGAACAAGAGAGAGAAGAGGGTCTCTCGTGGTGTGGAAAGCTCCATGAGGGAGGTTGTCATCCCTTTTCAGGGGGATTAGAAAATTTCCTTCTGACTTTTGTTCCAGCCAGTCCCTTTTGAAATGGATGCAAGCTGTATTATTTTTGGTCACGCTTGCAGATCTGGCTATTTCATTTACCCTGAGTGGTGGGGAGGGCTTACTTCTTTCTTCGGTTCAACATGTGTCTGTAGACCAAGCAAATGGGTGGGAATCCAAGTGGGAAGCCCCATGTGCTGCGCCATGCTGCATCTCTTGCAGCACGGCATTTACAGAGAAAGTGGCGATCTCAGAGATGCCATGATGTGTTGGTGACTTTTTCTTAGGAAGAACAGTTATCTTGTAACAACATCCCTGTTTCTGCCAGCCAAAATTCTGAGGCTCATCAGAAAAACTTGATAAACACGTTAATGACATAAGCACCAGAAGAACTGGCTTGTTTCGGGGAGGAAGAATCTAGTCGTGAGGAGAAGCAACATTTCAAGGAGAGATTACTTGAAGTCATGCACTCGGGGACTGCCAAATTTTCAGTCTGTCATGCTTCCCTTTAAAATTCCTGGAAGATCTGCATCACCTAGAGGTAGCCATGAAAGGCAAAGTAGATTGATGAGAGATATGGGGGAATACAGAAAATAATTTTGGGTGGAGAACAGTCTTTCCAAATGCTGTTGTGGATTATTTCTGATAACAGAATTCATTATTAGAATTTGCTTGGTAGAAGCAAACGATAGAGATTCCTCTCTGATGCTGGACATCCATGTGCTGGCCTTGCTGACCTCTTGTATGATGCTATTCTTGTGCCAGCTGAAACACTCATCTTGCCCCGTAGAGTGCCTCTGGCAGAGCAGAGCAAGTCGGCTGGGACTCTTCCTGCAAACAATCCCCCATCCTCCCAAGCCAGCCCTGATACTATTGAATGCTTCATGACAGATATTGCAAGTCGTTGCCCACTTGCTTTATCAATCCATGTAAACTTTTGGTATCTGCAGCATTGTTTGGTGAGAAGCTTCACGGAGTGACCCCTAGTGGAAAACACAAGAGGACACTATGGCTGTGGCGCAGCGGTGATGCTCTGTGCTTTATCCTCTGCTGCTTTCTTTATAGGTCCTGTCCTAAGCCTTTCTTCTCTGAAGAACAAAGTCAGCAAGCAGAAATGAAAATTTAATTAAAGTTATTTATGAAGGGAAGCTTGCATTCATTAGTTTCCTGGTATATCACAAAGCCATGTTGGTTGCAGTAAATAATTCATGGCTTAATTCTGCCCTCCCCCCTGCCCCCCCGCTGTTTTCTTCCTAAATATGTTGCTTCTGCCTCATTCCAAAAAGCTTTCGGTCAAGTTGTCCTTTGAGGTAATGCTCTTTACCTAATCAGGTTTTTCAGTTTGTTCAAGACAGTCTGCTTCCAGTAAATACTTTTGTCTCTTCTAAAAAAAAGACTCGTAAATTTTATCGGATGATCAGATTATCAGATTAGACAATTGTTAACTTTTCTATCTTTAAGAAATTCTGTAAGCGTCTTTCTGTAGTACAAATTCTTGCTTAAGTTAATCCTGTTTAAACACATCTTTNTTTTAATTCTCTTTCAGTTCTGCGGAAACAATTTGCCCAAATCAAAAAAATGGAACTTTGACTTGGTACTTCGCCCTAGGTATAAAAGGGCTTTTCCCTGATTGCTCTGTCTCCTTCGTTGTGCCTCAATGTTTTCTTTCTCTTTTAAAACCCTGAAACAAAGCCGTGACCCAAATTCTTGCTGAAATGAAAATAAATCAGCTCCGAGCAGCGGAAGACGTTTGCAGATGAGACACGTGGCACATGTCTGGGCCCAGGAGGTCTATAGAAATAAATAAATAAACAAACCCCAAATTCTTCCTCAGGGGCAGCAGCTCTACGGAGGGGACTGGAGACCCCTGGGCATGTCCCCTTGGCCAGGGGTCAGGAATGCCCTGACTCACCTGGACACACGGCCTCCAGTGACCTGCTGCGGTGGCACCCCCTGCATCTCCTCCCAGTGCGGTGTGCTTGGTGGATAGCCTGGGAGCTGGGAAACGCGGTGGCCCTTGCTGGAACTACTGGGATGGCACCCTGGGATGCGCATCAGCACCGCCATGAGGCCATCTCACTTCTGTGGGAGGAGAAGACCTCTTTTATTGCATGCTGTTTTGGTGGGAAAGGGTAATTGAAGATGAAAAGGCTGCATGCCAGACTCCACCACCTGCTGAGTCAGCAGATTGTCTCTCAGCTGGCAGATAAACACCTCCCTAAATAAAGGGATGTCGAACAGGCTTTTTCCACGGGGCTCGAGGGCTTCTGGAAGAGCAAGACTCAGCTGGCCGGCTTGAGGAGGAGCCGAGCTGCTGCTGTGCCAGCTGAAACCCTGAGATTCCCAGGGGAGCAGCGGAGGGTTGTAAAGGGCTCTGAAGGCAGAGGGGAAGAGCCACAGGTGTCACGAGAGGGACAGTCTCAGCACCAGTCTTTTGTCAACAGCAGCCGGCGGGGTGGTTGGGGTGGTCCTGGCCTGACCCTCCTGGCCCCACAGGTCTCCCTTTATCTCTGCCCAGCATGGAGAAGTTGGATGGATGCTGGGAGTAGTTTTCCAGGGCCTGGAGGTGCCCGGTGAGCTTGGGTCCTTGTGTTGCTCTTTGTCGCTTGCTTCCCCACCAGTCATCCTGGAGGACAGGTCATGCTATTCCAGTCACTGAAGGACACCCATCATGGTCTTAACCCACAAGGGCTGCCACTTTTTCACCCCTGCGATGCCTCCAGCAAAGGTTTGGGAAAGCAGTGGTCTGTTTCCATGTTAAACACCATGTAATGTCCCCAGACCCTGCCTGGGTTGTCCTCTTGGCATCCCCTTGTGGAGCAGAAGCAATACCACCTCTTGCTGTCCTTCTCCTCCTAGGAGCCACCAGCTCTGACCCAAGATGCACGCTGGGGGTTAAGACAGGCTGTGAAATCTTACACAAACCAGTTGATCTTGTTCAAGCACTGGCAGGTTTACCAGCCAACACCCTCTTCGTTAAACCATTTCCATGATGGTTGGCACCTGGACCAGCGTGCACGGTGCCTCCAGGGACGTAGTCATGGGCTGCAGGGCAGGGTGCTGTCACCACTGGGACGAGGACACTGTGACTGGAGAAGAAGCCCTAGGGCCAGGAAGCGCAGGGCTGGGACGCCCTCTTTGAGGGCGTGCAGCAGGTAATTCAGTGGTTTTGTGCAAAAGACAACACAGGGACATGTATTTTCATAAGCAAAATTCCTCATGCAAACATGGTTTTAGCCAAAGGTCATGGCACACCCAAACCAGAAATTAAAGAGGAATAAAGATGCTCTTGTTCCCACTCCACCCTTTATGCACTGGAATTATATCAGTATCAGGAATGAAACAGCCAGAAGACAAAAGGCAGGGTTGAAGTCTGAAGACTGCCAGGGGAGAGAGAAAATCCTGAGTGCTACGAGAGGCCAAACCTCAGCCCTTTGGGTTTCTTTCTACCACTGGAGCATGACAAAGGTATCGTAGTTCAGAGAAGGGCATCATGCCGCGAAGAACACGAATTTCACAGTTAATATTTCCGCCTCCTTCTCCTCTACTCCTGTCTTCCCTCCTGCCTTCTCACCAGTTTCCCAGCTTTCTGCTCCTTCACCAGGGCTTGTTCCACTCTCTAGAATTTCATTTCTGATTTTTTTTTTTAGCAGCTATGAATGGAAGTGATAGGAGTGAACAGAAGTGATACTGGATGAAATAGCACGAGCCTGCCTTCATTTCACTTGAAAGAGGATCCTGAAGTGTGTTGTTTGAAGATGCAGTCATAAGTATATATGTGATTTGTCCTCATTACCCTCAGCTTTATGTTGCAAACTGACAGCAATAGCCTCCAATCCTGCATACCAATTTCTTACACTTATCAACCTTTTATTGGGCAGTCTGTCAACAAATTGACTTTGACTGATGCTCCCTGAAGTGACTTCTTCTCCTTTTACTATCTAGATACATGTCAGGGATTGGTATACCTTTGCAGACACTGAGCTTCACGCTCTAAATTAAGGACAATGTCTTGCAGAGTTCCACAATGCTGGTGGTGGTGGTGGTGGTGGCGGTACCACCAGATGTGTTATGGCAATCGATGCTTTGAGATTGGCTTCCTGGTCCCACAAGCTGCTTGGCTGACGTCAGTTTGGGTTAGAGAGCAATGCTTTATCCTTTAAACGTATTTTTCTCTCTGCTAAAAGGCAAGGGATGCAGAGGCTGCAAATTAATCTCACTGAGTCTTAATCCAGCCAAATTGTCAGCGTTTTTATTTTCTTTGGATTGGAGGTCCTAAAACCTTCTGCTTTTTGGATCACTGTGGGCATCTTTTACTGTGTGCAGAGACTTGCAGGCAGAATCATGCACAACTCTACAGGCAAAGAACTCTTTTACCTACTAATAGGTAATAAATAGATGGGGATAGCATGCTGTTAGGCTAAGCACAAATATGCTCATCGTACCCAATGCAGGCACAGATGAGCGGCTCTGATGGCTGGGCAATTCTCAATGAGGTGGGGAAATGACGGTGCCTGTTCCTTGGAAACCTTTGATCTCCCTGAGCTGCTGTTTCTGATTGTCCACCTCTTTAGTCAGGTATTCAAGATGACGTTTTTCTCCCTAATCCTGGAGTTGCTGACAAGACAGAAATAGCTCAGTTCTGGTCACTGGGCAATGCCAGGAAGGACTCCCTGTTGACCCAGGTCATCTTCTTCTCAGTGTCAGCTTCATCTATTCAAATTGCAATACTCTGCCATTCCCACCCCTGGCATAAAAGGTGGAGCTCTCAAACCTTTTCTTGTACCACTCGGCAAGGTGAAAGGCTGGTTGTGGCCACATGCAGTTTGGTTTCCCCTCCACTGGCAGGGGAGGAAGGAGGGGGAAGAAACAGGGGACAGAGAATGGTGCTTGTAAAACAAACCTTTACTTTCACAGGAGCAGCCCATGCAAGCAGCATACCATAAGACACATGGGCAGCTCACCTTACAGATCCTGCAAGCTTGAAGTTTCACCCTGTATCTTTGTTTTTCAGCCTGGCTAATCAGATGGAGACCAGTCCGACCACATGGGAACGTAGCTGGGGTGAGCACTTCTTCCTGGGAAATACCTCAAATAGGGACTATACGTCCATTTTTTCACCACTGTCACCAGGTTGGTTCTTGTGGCCTTAACACAGGAGGCTCAAGCAGAAGCTCTGAACTGATGGACCCACTGATGGACCCTCAATCTGACCCCACAGCTCTCCCTTCCCCAGTGCACCCTGCTTCTGGGGCTGAATGGTCCCAAGGAGATGGGACAGCGGAGCAAGAGGGCAGGGCATCCATCCATCCATCCATCCATCCATCCATCCATCCATCCATCCATCCATCCATCCATCCATCCATCCCACCCATCCCCCAGGAAACCCAGTGCTCCTGTGCTGCTTGCTACGTCAGCAAAGCCACTTTGTCCTCATGCTTACATGGACAGGGGTCATGCAGGACATTTCTGGGCTGTTTACCTACAGCATGAGCTCAGACCACATCTTCACATCTTTTGTCTCATCTCTGCACGGGCACCTGGTTTGCAATGTTGGAGGGATGGGCAGACAGTTTGGGAATGTCTCACCAAAATCATCAGTGTTTTGGGAGTGGTCCCTTGCCCTGAGCCCCATGAAATTCTCTTTTCAATCCCTGCCTTATGTTCACAGTACTCTTCCCACACATCTTAAACTTAGATAGACCTCACAGGTGAGCATCATACATCTTTTGGAAGTTAGGATGGATAGGTGAATCAATGGATGGATAGAGAGAGAGAGTGAGAGAGAGAAAGACAAATGGATGGATGGATGGATGGATGGATGGATGGATGGATGGATGGACGGACGGACAGGTAGAATAAATAGGTAGGTAGGTAGATAGAATAAATAGGTGGGTAGAGGGAGAGACAGATAGAAAGAACAGATAGGTAGGTAGGTAGATAGATATTTTTCAAACACACATTCTAAGAACAGACCACTATTCTTAGATAACACTGTGGGCCATGTTAAGTTCAACTTCCTAGAAAACACAGCCGTGTTTTCATCATAAGGCGTACCCCAGGAGGTGACGTGGATGGGTTGTCTCCCAGGAAAGACCTAGCCTAACTCCAAGGCCCAGATGTTTCCCTTTCACCACCTCTCGGGTGCGTGGTGTGCATCAGCATCTCTGGATTCATTCCACTGGGAGGAACGTTTCTCTCCTGCAGTCAGTGCTTACCCCCTCCAGCCTTTCCAGGGCCACAGACGAGGTCACTTTCCATGCTCGATTTCTGGAGTAAAATGTGCTTGCAATGCCCTGAGGCAGCAAAAGCTACAAAAAAACCCAAACAAAACAAGGTTTCCTATACCCTTCGCCCCAGCAATGGGGTGCAAACACAACCCTGGTGATGCCCACCAAGCAAAGGGTTGGAGTTTGGCTGTGATACAAGAATTTATTGCAATCTCTAGTAACAGAGGGCAGGCAGAAATTATACCATCACATTTAAGGCATTAAATCAGTGTAGAATAGGGTGATAGGAGACATTTTTAAGAAGGGAAGAGCCGAGTGGCAGCCCTCACACAAAACTCATGCACGTGGGAAAGTGTGGCTCCTCCATCCCGGGGCAGCACATGGACCGTTCATGGATTTTTGGTCCATCAGAGCGACCATCTGCCTGTACATGCGCTGAGGGGCATCCCGACCCCAGTGGTGGTCAAAGTGGTTCCAGTCGGGGAAATGCTCATGGTGAACGAGGTTGGTGATGAGGGGGAGCAAGCGCTGGGTCTCCAGAGGAGGATTCACCCAGTCCTCCCCACCACTCCACACGGCAATTGGCACCGTCATGTCTTCTATCCTGTACAAAGGTGGGGTGGCCTGGGAGGGGGAAAACGCTCCAGTTATTAGTGGGTTCTGACACTAATAGAGCTAATGGATGGGGTGTGCTGGCTGCCTCTGGCATCCCAGAGAACTTGGGCCACGCTAGCCACTGGAGGACACTACCCCCATCCTGGTCCTAACCAGCCTCATCCTCTGCTCCTCCTTCCACAAGTGCCCATTTACCTGGTTGTACTTCTCCTGGTTCTTCTCCCCATAGTCAAACTGCTTGAACTCCCCGGTTTTGGCAGTCTGAAAGGCAGAAGCAAAGGGTTAACCCCATGTGGATAATGCCCCACCATGAGTAAAAGGCAGCAGCAGAGTCCAGGTGAGTGCTCTCTGCCCAGCACAGCCCTAGTGTCTAGGCTGGCACTTGCTGGTGCTCGTCCCCTGAGCTGGAGCAAAGGAAGAGTCCAGAAAAACATGTACATGGGGTCCTTACTCAGAATGGAGGCAGGCATCTGGGTGGCTCTGCCTTGGCAAGCCAGAAGCAGTAGCTAGTAACCGTGGCTTTTGAGACACCTTGGTGTAGCAAATTCAAAATAACATTTATGGGCTTTGTCTGATTCTGCCTCCTTACCTGTCTCCAGGATGAACGAATCAGCATTTTAAAATACCATATTCACAGATTAAAAGAAAAAGCATTGGTTACAGTCATTATAAAATCAGAATCTCTACCTGTCCCCAGTGGAGAAGAGTTTTTACTGATGTATAGTCTGGAAAATGAGCTAGGTATACATCCAGTCCGGCTCTATGGGAAAAAGAAAATATTTTTTAAGTGAGTTGGGAATGATGAAAATCTGTCTAGGCAAAAAGAATCATTCTGTCTTGTAACTGCAAAATAAACTTCATACTCTCCAGCAGCTTTATTCTGTTTAGAGCTAGGAGTAGCTTTTAAAGGTAAATCAGTTAACCACCACTTTAAAATGGAAATACAACTGGTCCAGTCAATTTATTTTTTTTCCCTGTAAAGTTGTTGCATGTCAGCAGAAAATGAGGCAGGAGTTACCTTTCCTTTGCAGACAAGACCACAAGGGATTCTTTCCTACCAAAACCTCCATCAGGTTTAACACCAACTGAAAGAAATCTCCAAATAACCACTGCCTTGAAGAGGGCTTTTCACACCTTATTTTGGTCTTTTTGTGCTCATCATTGTATCTCATTCACTCTCTCCAGGTGTCTAGGAAAACTGGAGGTGGTTGTGACCTAAAGAGGCTGATGCACCTACCACGTTCAAGTTGTTCTTGTTGTACCCGCCAATAAGGAAGATCTAATTTTCGCAGACTTCTGCTGTTAAGACGTTGCTGCATGTCTTGGCCAGGGTGGCTCTCTCCTTCCTCCCCACCAGAGTCAGCTGTTTTGTTCCAAATATTGCCTGTAAGAGCACAAGGAAACAGGTCACCGTGGGCCTGCAATACACCTCCCCTCTCCACAAGAGCCGCTTGTCTCCTGACAGTGCTGACAGGCAGCTCCTCAATATGGTTGTTGACATGTTTGGGCTAGCCAGCCTTTTGAGGAGGTTCACCCATGGTTGCACCTAACTCTCAGAGCAGCATGAAACATCACCAACCTTTCCACGCCATGCTGTTGCCCCCATCATCCTGGTGCATCATCTCTAAGATACCACCTTCCAAAGCTCAGCCTGGGATGGCCAGACTCATACTGCTCATTTGCCACCTCCATTGAGAGGTGCTCCTCAGGAGGAGCATGTTCAGGAAGAGAGCCAACTCCCCTTCCAGCCCTTCTGGAGCAAAGGGTGGAAGGGAGGTTGTGTGGGGCTGCTCTGGGCACCTCCTGGACTATGGGACTGGGGTGTCAATAAGCAAAAACATAAACAGGAATGATAGAGAGGTATGGATATTTTAAACAGCGACATCTGTGTTTGCTCAACTGTGTGGAGAGGGACATCCCTGCTGTTTGGGATCTTGAGATTGCTCATCTCCCCACACGATTCCCCAGCGTCTGCCGCAGGTATGGGCTGAGTGCACAGTGGGAACACAGGGGCTGTGAGTTGCCAAAAGCTCCTGGGTTTTGGTAGTGATAACACACAAACACCTCGTGTACCTTCAGCACCACATCTGGTAAGTACGCTATCTTTAACACAGGGCCTTTGACATGATGAAAGGTGTACAGAGGAACCAGCGCAAAGAAGAGTTTGATTTTCTCAGCCAGGTGTGGCATGCTCGAAAACGCTATGAAACCTGAAAAGCAGCAAGAGATCACAATGATAACCCCAACAGCAGCAGCGCTCATGTCAGACCTCCTGTTTTAGACGCGGGGCCTGAACAAAATGAAGCTGCAGTGCTCCTGGATGTGAGCAGAGCCCAGGTTGGCTGGGCAAGACATGGTGATCCTCTCCCATGCAGAAGGACCAAGAACGCAGGTAAGGAAAGTGGCTGCATGAGCCAGTGCAGTCCCATCCCCAGCAGTCTCCAGTTTGGGACAGATATTGCTGACCGTCTCCCGTAGCATCCCAGCACCCCACTCCTCCTCGTCACTCACCCAGAGAGTTGCCCTGAGCGTGGCCGATGTAGAACAGTTTCTCCTGTCTGGTTTGCCTTAGAATGAAGCCCACCATGGCAGGGAGGTCATACATGGCCATCTCATGGAAGCTGGGGAGCAAGGGGAGAAGCTCGACGAGATGCCCATTTCCCAGCCTCCCATGGATATCAGGTGGTTGGTGCTGGCAGCCTGGCATCCCAGCCCCGTCCTGGTGGCCTTCTCACCTGAAATCCCAAAACTGTTCTTGTTCAACAGAAAGGTTCAGGTGCCGGCGGGACCAGCTGTTGCCCTGGCTGTTTCCGATCCAGACGTCGTACCCCGCATCTGCGAGGATAAAGCCCAGGCTGCTGTTGGGGATGTTGTCCACCCAGTCACCACCATCTAAACTGAACCCGTGCACTATCAAAACGGGTGACCTGGATCCTGAAAGAGTAGAAATCAGGTACTTCACACAAGAAAACCCCTTCCCATGTAGAAATAAAAGGGGCCTGTTCATCTCGGTGTTATTTTCTGCAGTCTCCACATTAGGTATTCCATTTTCCCATTATTTCCCTGGCTCTGCTGGTGATTTTTTTGTTTGAATGACTTTTGCCATCCCTTGCCCTGAGCTATCAGGAAACCTTGGATGAGGGCAATGGGTTTGCTCCAGTGAAGGAGCTGGGTCTTGCTGGGCCGCTCTGCCCCATCCTGCACGCAGTGAAAAACTATGCTGAGCTCCTGCATCCCCAGGGATAGCTCAAGGCACCTGGGAGAAAGCTTCTCATCCCTCTTTCAGCTGCCAAAACTGTGTCTGAAGGCACAGGTGTTCACACTGGCTTCCCCTTGCGCGCTGCCTCATCTCTAACCAGGGTCACGGCTGCTTCACCCTCAATGAAACCAAACCCACCTGAGTGCCCAGAGTCCCCCTTGCTGTGGGGAATCCGGTTGAGGCTGAGGAAATACCCATCCTCCGTCAGCACGTCGTACTCCTCACTGGGATACCCGTGGAAACGGATCTTCTGGCTCTGCAGCGACAACAGTCCGAAGCAAGAGAGTGACCCGGTGGTGTCCATCACTCCACACCTGGCCCAATGACACCCACCCTCTCCAGTGTCACCTCTGCCTGCACACAAGACCTGATGGTCCATCTACGTTAGAAGAAGACCAGAGAGGGGCCAACCTCAAGTTGATGGCATGAAGTGAGTGACACCCATGCAAAAAACAGAATACTCTTGTTACCCCAGGACCCCCGGCTGACCCCCCGGCACAGATGCCAGGGTAAGAGATGGGGAGAGCCTAGCTGATGCCTTGGGGAGGCCTTTGGGCATACTACCTGAGGAAGCCTGGGCCCCACAAGGGGTAGGTTTGAACCCCTGGCACTTACAATGTTCATGAACTGCTCAGGGTTGCCATGGCTGACTCCAGTGTGTGGGACGGCATTGCCCCGCCCCTGGGCCAGGCACAGGGCCACCAGCAACAGCCACATCTCACCTCTCTGCAGCACCTGGGAGATAATGAGATTGGCATAAGCACAATGGTGGGTGTGCCAAGGCACGAGCAAACGCTGTGAAGCTCTGGCATCACTGGCAGCACTGCCAATGCCTGATACTGCAACATGCTTTGCGCGTTTTGAACCCAAACCATGCCAGCTGTGGCACCACATGGGACTCTGCCTGGCACTGGGCACTCGGCAGAATCCTGCAGCTCTGGCTGAAGCCAGGTGAGCAAAAGCACCCAGTGGCACATGGGTGGCGAGGGCTGGGAGTCCCCAGGGGATGCAGGTGATGAAGTGGAAAAAGACCACATCTGGCCTGGGAAGCTCTGAGCCGGGCACAGGTGGGGCTGGCTGGGGCACAGGGAAAGCCATGTCTGCAGCTGCTGTCCTGCCCTTTTCCCCTTCCCCAGAATGTTCCCTCCAGACACTACCAGAGGCTACCCAGATCTCTGGTTTGACCCCACAGAGCTGCTTTTATGGTCCCCACCTTGAGTATTAAAGCCCACTGGTGCTGCCGCTCATCACCTGGCACAAGTGAGTCCCCTCTCCTGGTGGGGGTGGCTGCTCTGTGGAGAGGTGACCAGCCTCTGAGAGCCCACTGTCCACCTGAGAGCCACATCCACACCCTGGAGGTGAAGGGCCACTGGCTTAAGCTTTGTATTTGTAGAGGTGTCTTAATACGTCGATATTATCTCCCACCAAAATCCACCTCCTAACACTTCTCAATCCCTTGGGCAGATAGGAACCCAACCCCAAGCATGTCTTGCTGACCCTCCCCACCTGGCCCTGGTCCAGCTGCAACTGCAGTGTGGGACAAGCTGCCTCCAGCCACTCGCTTTCTGGGAAAAGCATCATTTCGCTAAAAGCGTCCTCCCCCAAGCAGGAGGAGTTGTGTCAGAACTCTGTTCTGCAGTTCTGCAGTATCTCCCCTGCTCCCTCCCTGCCTTGGATGGTTTATAGCTGATCACCGTGTGCTCCTGGTGTGCCCTGCCATCCCCAGCACCTCAGCCCAAAGGAATCCAGACTTCAGGACAAGTCCAGCAAAGTCCGTTTCCCTGGTGATCCTGTTGCAGGAGCTAGAAAAGACTCTCTGCCTCCCAGACGAGGTGTCTGGGTGCATATTCCCAACAACCTTCCAGCATGTAAAGGTCTTCCTGGGCTGCTCAGGAAAACGGGGAACACCTACCCACTGCACACCACCCTGTGGGCAACAGAAAAAACTCACTATCACATGTTAAAACAAAGTGTCTACTCAAGTCTTGCTCTGTGTTCAAGTGCACCACCAACATCTTGGTGCCTACATCTCCCCATGCAGGTGAGGATGTCCTGGGGTTAAATTGCTGTGAGGTCAGATTGCCCTGTGATCCTGTAGACCAACAGCATTGCTAAACCTGATCTCCCCTACTGGCACTTGTCCTGTCCAGCTGCCAAACACCAGTGGCCACAACTGGAGGCTGGATCCATTGGTGCAAATCACCATTTTAAGGTGCTTTTAGTCTGTAGCCCCTCCAAACTGCACGTGGAAGGACAGTAGGAAGGACAGCAGGAAAGAAGGAATTACAGCGGCCACCTTCTCACCAGGCTTAGTTGCACACAGACACAGCCAAGATGCTGCAGGCCCTGCCTGGAGACATATGAGACAAACCAAATTACTGAAATAGCCACTTCCACAAGCAGTGTGGATTACAAGGGACCAAGAAGCCAAGCCTGCACAGGAATAAGGAGATGCCAGAGGGGACCTCCCCACGCTGGGTTTAACAATATGCTTCCCAGCGCTGTTTCCTGTTGCAAAACCCATCCTGAGTTTTCATACCAATTGCATTTTCTTGATGAGCATGTCACTTAGGAAACAGCTTCTTTCCCTTGGGTCTACACCTTGGCTTTCAAGGCTTGCCTGGACAAAACCAGGGCTGGCCTTGAGCTAGCACTGGGGGTGATCCTGCTCTGAGTAGGAATTCGCACCAGAGGTCTGCAGAAGTCCCCTTCGAAAAGCCGTGGCTGGGCTGAACCCAGCCAGAGCGGCCTTTCCCCATCCCCTGGACAGAGAAGTCTCCATCCCTGCTGAGTTCTGCCCCCACAGTCCATCTCCCCTACATCTGCAGCCAGCCCTACACATCATCATATGTAAAAGAACCTTCCACTGCCCCATGATCGGCAACGGCCCGCAATCCTGTGGTTTCTGTGACTCGTGCCTGGCTCACAACCCTGCACGTTTTGTGATGAGGATTTCCTCCACCCAACACCCCCTCATCCAGCTTCTGAGCAGTCACACTAAGATTTCCCATATGTCTTGGAGGTCACCACCATAGCTGAAGGCTCTGCGGCCCACATCAGTGTCATCCAGATATTATGGTGGCACACCATGGCAATCATGACCGGTGACAAGCAGTGCCACAAAACCCACAGATGTCAGTGAGAGCACTGACAAGCGTTCAGCCACTTACAAAAGCAATTCCTTTTGGTATCCCAAGAGATTAAAGCCTTTGTGGCAAAGGAGGAAGGATTAGTCACTGCGCATACCTATGGCATTCAGCAAGCACTAATAGACTCTTAGGTTTAGATGTAAAAACACAGTAGGAACACATGAAGACCAGCCAAAATGACAGTCCTGACCTCCTGCACCTGAGCCTTGGGGTCACACATGTCATCAGAGTTGTGTCCATCCCCAGGTACTCAGCACGGTCAGGAGCCAGCCTGCCATGGAGCATCCCCTGCTCCTGCCCTGCAGGGGAGGACTCGGCAGAGGAGATGTCAGCTCACCACCTCACAGGGGACCTGCCTACACTGCCCAGCAAGCCTTGCCTTCACAGAGCTCAGCCACAGAAAGGCCATCTCCTCCAGCCCCCAAGTGCCCATCTCCAGCTGGTGCAGCCGCATGCTGCCATGCTTCAGAGCTTCAGCACCACCTGATGGCACCCCTAGGCTCAGACCCCCGGGTGTTTTGGATCACTCAACTCAGCTGTGGGTCCTTCCCTCCAGCACCAAGCCAAAGTATGTACCAGAGCACATCAACAACTTCAGAAGAGTCCAACAGCGCCTTCCTCAGAAGAGAGGCTGCAATGTGTCCCATCATCCAAATCCAGAACTGCTATCTCTCGTGGCAAACTGCTGCTCAGCTGTGAGTCCCTGGGCACAGGCAAGCAGGACACAGGAGAGCAGAGATGGTCTCTGCTCCTTCTCAGAGGTGCCATTCCCCACACATCAGCCCTGGGTCATCCAATCAAGCCAAAGCTAGGGATGCTTGGACACCCCATGTCCTCCACACAGCCAAAACAGATGGAGACCCAGGAAAATGTCTAACCACAGCCAGGAGGACTCACAGCACTGCCTCAGCTCACTGGGAAGCACCAGAGCTCATGCTTGCAAAAACGAGGAGCTCAGATGCAGAACTGCAAAGCAGACCCTTCAGAGGACACTTTAAGTGCGACGGTGACCAAAACGCCCAAGTTCTCCAAGCGTAAAATGAACAACTGGAGGGATAATAAAGCCTCTTGACTTGGTTGCAATCCTTTCTTTCAGCAACAGTCTGGGCTAGAAGAAGAGCATGCATTGCACATCAACCTGACCTGTTGCTCCAGGCCCGTCCGTGCAGTCGGGAGGGTCAGCAGCGCTGAGCAAACCTGTCCTCTTGGCTTATAAAGATGCGTGGAGAGGTTGGGACTTGTCTGTCAACATCTGAAAGCCCAGTACCTCTCCAGTCACACCACCTGCTCTTCATCTCCAGCCTGATGATTCAGACGTGGCAACCTGAACCCCAGGGAGCACAGCAGCAAAGCACCACATCTTGACGGCTGATAATGAGCTGTTGGGCAACGTCCCCATCACTGGGAACACCCAGGCCTCGTGGCATCCTGCAGTCAGGAGTTGCATTTTTGGCATACCTCTGCAGAGGGATTCCAGCTGCCTGTCTGTGATACGAAGGGCAACATGCTCTGGGGTTGCCAGACAGGTCACCGGCTGCTGACACTTGGCTTTCCTGGTGTAGGTTCCCATTGGCAATGCATATCAGCTCTGCATGTCAGCAGCAGGCACAGGGATGACCATGCTGCCTAGAGAAGGTGGCACAACCCTGCCTGGGATGAAAGGGAAGAGGCAGAGCTCACCCAGGAAAGGAGGAAGAAATACCAGGTTCACATGACACGGATGGTCTGACTTTTATCAGTGTGGAGATCCCAAGAGTGGAAGTCCGAAGGGTGCAAAGCAAACCTGATATGGACAGGCATGACAGTCAGCCCTCCACGACGGCTCTGTGTCCACAGGCCTCTTCAACCACACGTCTTCCAGCCCTCTCCTGCCAGGAGAGCAATGGTGGTGGGAAGGGACATCTGGGGTCTGCATCCCAGCCTCCCATTCACACAGCAGGAGTGTCACCAGCAGCTGTGGGTCTGTCTAGCCAAAGTGGACTCGTGACTGCAAAGCAGCATCCAGGAAAAAGCCAGGTAGAGGAAAACAAGCATAATCAGCCTGGCATGTGGGACAATCATCCTTGAGCCAGCAATTAATGTATTAATGGTTCCTGGTCTATGCTGTATTTCCCAGCCCCTGTGAAGTGCTCACTGAGAATGAGGACCGGGGCCCCACCTGGGCGTACTCCTCCCATATATCTCACAGTTGGGATATTGGACCTCTCCACTTTCTGCCAGCTGGGGAAAACAGGACACTCAGCATGGGAGCTGCACAAGGTCACAGCCCAGATCCTCCCTTCCTTGCACCATCCCATGGACACTCAAGAGCTTACCGAGAACCTGGGACCCCCTCTTCTCCTGGTGATACGTGGGTATTGATGCACAAACCAAAGCACAGTGGCACCTGCTGACAAGCCAGGGCCGGTGGAGCCCTGGGACAGCAGGTTCACAATTCATATGCCCCAGTGTATCACCTTTGACTATGGTCCCTGCATGTAAGACAAATAATAAAGATCTGAAGTGTTGGCCATAAACGTCAATTTGAAAGTCCTCTCTCCATGCTGCAGATCTGCTCCCTGCTTCCCTGGGCATTTACTGCTAGCCGCCTCTGGAGACACGTCTGCCCCAGCCACACTGTTGTGCCCTTGCTTTTGAGATGCTTTCGGCTGTGACTTTCATGGCAGCAAAGACATTAAGAAGGGTTCCTCCTGCCTGAGGGTTATACAAGTCCCAGGAACTGCAAGTCTGACAGGGGACTCCCAGTTGGTGCCTTAATCTGAATGAGCAACAAATGTGTTTTACCAGTGTCAGGTCTCCACAGGACAACCAGCAAGTCAGGCTCTTTGCAGGCAGCTTCAAGTCCAAAGCCTGTGATGCAGCAGGTCATCTGGATTGGAAGAAAGCCCAGACCAGGACCGAATTGGAACCCACTCATTTCATCATTTCACAGCACAACCATTTGATACTCAAGTCAGGCTGCATCATTTCCAGGGCCAAACCAGCCTGATTAGAGAAGACCCCTTTCACACACAGTGGCAGCATCCACTCTGTGGTTACTTAGTTGTTCTTGAATTAGGGCACCAGCACAAACGGCACCATCCTCCCTGAGAAACAGAGCAGCCCATTCCCATGCAGCAGGAGGATCTCCATCTTACTAATATGTTTGGTCAGTGCTAGCAAAACAAGTAGGTTTTGCTCTTGCACCAGATTGCTCCAAGGTTGTGACTGCAGGCCATATAGAGATGTCCTGCCCTGTTTTCCATGGACCAAGCTTATCCACAGCCCTGGAAGAACAGTATCACCTTGGTTGAACGAGCTCAAGGAGTGAGTGTCCACGTGCAGAATCAGCCCAGCAGAAAACACAAAATCTCGTGACTCTTTTGCGGTGGTATCACTGGTGAGAAGAATATTTCCTCTGTCAGTGCAAAATACATCTGGCTTGGATGGACCCATGCTTACTGTGGTTTTCACCAACAGAATTATCATTTGTTTGTTTCCCTAAATTTAAATGCTCACATGAAAGGGCAGGATGTGGCACTTAGCAAGAACTTTGTTTAATTACAGGCCTTTGGGCACCATTCCCCACACCCAGCCAAGGCCCTGGAGGAAGTGGGCTGGTTCGGTAACTCAGTGCAAGGCCGTAACAGCTCATACGGTGTTTCTCTGAGCACAAATGTCACAGGTCAAATTCAGGGCTCATGGTGCTGATAGCACAGTTCAAGCAATCCAAAAGGCTGCATTTATTTGCCTGCAAACTTGTCCCGTAGCCTTTTTCTAAACTCTTTTACAGTGGCTTGTGCAAACCAGAGCATATATCTCTAGTCCTTCTGGTGGATATAGCGTGTTCAGCAGAGGAGGTTTAGTGCTTTGAAAAATGTGGAGCGGATACAGTGCAAAACTAGTTTGGGTTCGTTTTTTTTTGAGTCACCCGGAATATTGAAGACAATGAAATGAAAACCAAAGGAAGCATAAGAAGTGTAGAAGACTTGCAGGAACACTTCCACCAACTCAAGCACCTACAAACATCTCTGCCAATGACCTTGCTGCTCACCATGCTTCTCCTTGGACTGGATGGCCAAGTTTTCAGCCTCTCCTGCCTTGAAAACAGCTACACAGAGATGGCAAAATACCAGGCTAGGGATGCCCTGCCCTAAGTCACCTTTCAGGCAGCATCAGGCACGGACCTGACAAGGCAAAGGACAAGAAAAGACAGTGAAAACCATGCTGAGAAGTGCCATAGAACAAAGTAGGCATTTAATCATCAGCTTCACCAAGGAAAAGATCCAAGGCTCCTTTTATGTAAGATGTTGTACGTTGCACTGAAAGCCTCAACCACAGGTACCCATGAAGAATGTAAACACAAGTAAAAGGTTAAGAAGTGGTAGGGAAAGCCACCAGCATGCAATAATGAGAACAGAAGACATGCAAGATTATTACTGGCTGCCAAAAAGGGGAAGATTTCGCAACAGTTACCCGTTTTGGGGCAAGACACTTTTGTACTCTAATGACTTCTACCTGTCCCTAAAGCACTACGGGAATGGTATTTCCTGTATCAACATTCCTAGTGTTGTCCCAGGAAAGGTCAACATTATTATCTCTTGTCCAGTGCCCTGCAGAACAAGATCAACAGCTGGTGAAATGTCCAGCGATACAGCCAGATTTTAGGGAGAAAAAAGTTCTCAGCAGATGTAATTAAGCACTGGAACAGGTGTGCAGAGTATTGGTGGGATGTCCATCCCTGGAGATGCTCAAAACTGAACAGGAGAAAGCCTTAAGCAGACTCATCTAATTGGAAAATCACCCTGCCTTGAGACTTGCTAGAGACTAGAGACCTCCAAGTGTCTGTCCAACTTAAACTATGTGCCTGTCTGAGGAAGACTAAAGAGCAGAAACTCAGTAGGAGAGGTGCTTCAACTGTTGATTGACACATACACACACTGTTGGACCAGAGGACTGCTAGACAGATGAGGAAGCCAGCAGGTCAAGGGAGGTGATTCTGCTCCTCTACTCCGCTCTGGTGAGACCCCACCTGATCAGAGGGCTGGAGCACCTCTGCTATGAAGACAGGCTGAGCGAGTTGGGGTTGTTCAGCCTGGAAAAGAGAAGGCTCTGGGGACACCTTATAGTGGCCTGCCAGTATCTGAAGGGCACCTACAAGAAAGCTGGGGAGGGACTTTTTAAAAGGGCATGTAGGGATAGGATGAAGGGTAATGGCTTCAAACTGGAAGAGGGGAGATTTAGAATAGTTATCAGGAAAAAAATTTTCACTCTGAGGGTGGTGAGGCACTGGCCCAGGTTGCCCAGGGAAGTTGTGGATGCCCCATCCCTGGAGGCGTTCAAGGCCAGGTTGGACAGGACTTTGAGCAATCTGGGCTGGTGGGAGGTGTCCATGCCCAGGGCAAGGGGGGTGGGAATGGGAACCCGATGATCTCTTTAAGGTCTCTTCCAACTCGAACCATTCTATGATCCTATGAAGTCTCCTGAGCAGAGTCTTCAGTGGGACTAACACCCACAGAGGAGTCGATCAGGAGATTTGCAAGGTGGAGACAGCCAGGACTGCTCTGCTGAGCCACCCAGCTCCACAAAGCAGGGTCCTGTGGCAGCTCAAGTGCAACAGAGCCTCTTGAAAATACAAAGGAGGGCACATGGATGCATATGTCTGAAGGCATCCATCGTGTGCCTGAGCTCCCTAAGCTCCTCCTGCTCAGCAGAAATGTCCAGCTGTCCTCTAGACGAGCCGTTCCCCATCCAGACATCATCCTCACGTGTGGCAGCCTCTTCTGAGGTTACAAGGCCTCCTGTAAGGCCCTAATTGTGCCTTTGTAGTGTAAAGTACTTGGTGCAGAAAAAACAGTAAGTTTTGTCTCTTCCTTGCTCCGTAATTTGCAAGCATTTCTCCCATCAAATATGCAACATGACTAATGCTGAACGTGTCTGTGTGGGGCTCTGCAGACCCTCTGATGAGTGGTACGTCTCCGCTGGTGTTTTAGGTGGAACAAGAGTGGTGACTGTTCCTTACAGCTCCCCAAAACCTGCAAGGGGAGCCACACCTGCCCAGTAGCTTCATTCAGGTGTCTGTGCCTGCTGAGACCTACATTTGGGATCACTGATGATATCACTCCTGAATCCCATGCCTTCTGCCCATGGGCCAGCTCCCATGCTGACTCACGAGGAAGCTTTGGAAGACCTCATCCCAGCATAGAGTCTCAGCAGCAATGCCGAGACCTCTGCCACATGCTCCCCTCCAGCATATCGCCCATACCACAGCCTTCCTAAAGCTAGAGCTGGCAATGCTGGCCATGCTTTGGTCCAAAGCTCAACCTTCAGGTAACTCCAGGAGCCTGTGCAGGGCAGAGACACCCCTGTCAGTAACCCATTGGTCCAGTGAGGGACCATGACAAGCCGTCTGTCTCAGTAAGATGCTGACCACCAGGTCTAAAGGCTAATCCTTCTTTTGTTCCAGGAGCAAAAAGTAGCACCCAAGAAAGAGCAGATATGTTGGCTTGACACCTACAACAGATCAACAGTTAAATCTTTGGGTGAGATGCTGGTGAGGAATAACTGGCAGCTCCCACCTGGAGGGACCAGGTGCTCCTTGGCCATCAGGAAAAGCCTTGGGGAACTCTGGACCTGTTTCCCGAGCAGAAGTTGTTATCAAATAGCAGGTGATGCCTCTGTCCTTCCTGAAGGAGCTATTTCTTCCACTGCCCTGGTCCCTGTGTGCAGACATGGTGGAGAACCCCTGCTTTTCTGGTGGGCAGAGCGGAAGTGAGAAAATTCACCTTGGAGGAAAGTGGGCAAGGGTAAGACCAGGAACCACAGTGGGGCCAGCTCAGTCTGGGGTGGCAGTGCCAGCTTCCCCAGCACCCCAAATCCTGGGGTACCAGAACTTGCCAGGCACCTTCAGGCACTGGAATGCTGTCCCCAGCTCCTGGGCTGCTCTGGGCAGCTCAGCCTGTGGTCACAGCACAGCTGAGAATGTGCTGAGACCAGCCCTCTTATGAGACCTGTGCCTCTCCCCCCGGACCCCAGAGTCCTTCACATCCCTCTACTGCTTTCCTGGGGACCTCAAGGCTTCCAGCACATGACCACAGCAGTGTGGTTCCTTACCAAGCCAGCAGGTCATGGCTTGCTCTTCTAGGAGCCCACGAGCCCCACAGCAAAAGTGCCTTCAGCGTCCTTTTATTTAGGGACAATATTTGTTAACACTGGCAGCCACCTGCGTGCCACCCAACAGATCATGAGAAGGTGGCCATGGACGGCACTTCATGCTGTTTTCAGATGAAAAAGGAGGGAAGATGTTACAGGGTAGGCAAGCTGCAGAGCTGGGCTGGCACCAGCTCATCCCCAGAGCACACAAGCTGGACTCAGACCACTGTGCATTACTGAGAGATGTGGGGATGTGGCCAGGGTTATGAAGGAAGACTGCATCTGAGGACCATCAGCAGAAGCCAACCATTCCATGCCTCCCTCCAAGGCAGATGGCAGAAGCAAGGAGAGGAGAAGAGATCAGGCTTGGGAATTATCTTCCCCATTGCATAAAGATGGGCTGGAAAGAGCTCTTGTATTTGATCATTGTTCAAAGACCAAGGCACCCCATTAAAACGTGGATCCCAGCCTTGTCCCAACCCAAAACTGCGTTTCCCCCACCATTACCAGCATTAGAGACAGCCTCCACCAGCAGATATGACATGAGAGCCTTCTCCCTTTACTTCCCCACCTCCATGGCTTGGGAATCCAATACTAATCCAGCAACACCTCAAAGCCTTACCCCCTCCTTCCCACCATCCTGGAGCCTGTAATGGCTGCAGGGATGCTCCCCAAAGCCTACTCCTCCCTAGCCCAGCTCACCACCTTCAAGCTGTGGTTCTCTGCGGTGCTCACAAGCCATCCCCAGTGTGATCTGGTGTCACCAGAGCAGTCTCAGACAGAAGAGGCTCCTGAGATGCACAGAGGTCTGCAGGCAGACCTGCACAGACCTTCTCCTTGCAGGAGTTCCCCAGAAGGCCCACAGGTGCAGCAAAAACAGCTTCCACCAGGATGCGGGCAGGGCCACTCCCCACCAAGGGTAGCAGGTAGAAAGGAGTTAGGCTCAGCTCTGTCCGTGCTCCCTGTGTCCTCTCAGGCAGCTTGTGGCCTCTAGGCTCACCTTCATCTACTTCACTGGCTTGCAGCAAAGCTTGATGAGTTTTCCTTGGTCCTTCAGAGGTCCTTCCTTTCACACCCTCTCCAGAAATGCCTGCTCCCCTCCGTGCTTCTCCGCGCCAGCTGTGAGCCCACGACTCTCCCTACACCTGCCTCCGCTATTTCTGCAGCCGCTGCCCCACCTTCTTAACCTCTCCTCCCGGACAGGCTCGGCTGCTCCACAGGAAGGATGACTCCTCACCCAGCCCTCCTGGTCCACTCAAGCCAGAGGAGATGCAGGCATGGATGCAAGCCCTGGGAGGGGGTTATTCCCTCTACTTGGCACTGGGGAGGCCAAATCATGATGCTGTATCCAGTTTTGGGTTCCCAGGGACTAGTGAGACACCCCTAAATTGGAGTGAGCCCAGAGGCACCCTGGTGATGGTGGGTAGAAACCAGGGTGTGCGAGGAGAGGCTGGGGGAGCTGGGATTGCTCAGCCAGAGATGAGGAAGCAAAGGGGGATCCAACAGCATCTCCCCTGCCCAAAGGGGTCCCGGAGATGCCAGGCCCGGACTCTGCTCAGAGGAGCACAGCAAGAGCCCCCCAGCTCAAATGCAGGTATCCACTGGCTGAACAGGTTCAGACGCATTTCAGCGAGTTGCCTGGCAGACCCAGAAGAACGCTTACGGAATGAAGCCTTCGGCTTTTCCTCTTAGCCATGGCAGCCATGTGTCAGCACAAGTGCCTCTTGGCACATCCTACTTGTGAGCATCTCGCAGCCTTTGCTTTGTTATTCGGGGGTGAAAAGCTACTGCATATTCCCTGAGAGCACCCTGTGTGATGGGTGTCACCTCCCTCTGGCTTTGTCTGTCCATATAAGTGTGGTCTCCCAAACACATGCACCTAATCAAGAGGCACGCAGAGCATCTGAGGAGGTTGCTTTGTCACCATCTGCTCAGCCACGACCATGTCTCTGCTGGCACAGTTTAAATGGTACCGAGTGCTGTCAGCACAACCAGCATGTGCGTGGCCAATAATCAGCAAAATCATAGCTGGAGTCAGGATGTGCTTTCCCCCACCAAGAAGAAGCTGAGAGATACTGAGGGGCCTGGGGACACTCTGGTGGGAAGGGATGGAGCCTGGGAAGATACATCTGAAGGGCATCTACAAGAAAGCTGGGGAGGGACAAGGGCATGTAGTGATAGGATGAGGGGTAACGGCTTCAAACTGGAAGAGGGGACATTTAGAATAGAGATTAGGAAGAAATTTTTCACTATGAGGGTGGTGAGACACTGGAAACAGTTTCCCAGAGAAGCTGTGGATGCCCCATCCCTGGAAGTGTTCAAGGCCAGGTTGGATGGGGCTTTGAGCAACCTGTTCTGGTGGGAAGGTGTCCCTGCCCATGGCAGTGGGGGTTGGAACTCAATGATCTTCAAGGTCCCTTCCAACCTAAACCATCCTATGATTCTATGATCTGCAGGGCTGGACCTGCCCCTTGGCCAACACAGCACACCATGGTCATGCACCCCACTGCCCAGGCAGGAGCTTGTGAGGGGGTTTCTCTGCCATTCACAGTCCAGCATCCAGGGGACAACTGCATCTCCTTGAAGTCAATGACATCTTTCTATCCTGCTGCTGACCTGCGGTGGTTTGTGAAGTAGCTTCAGAGGGAGGGGAGGGAGGGGTTAGTCATGTGAGCAGTAAAACGATAAGGTAGTGATGGAACTCACACAGACATCACAAAACCTTGCTTCTCCCCCTGGTGACAAAGGAGGAAAGCAAATCGGAGTCAGAGGTGCCTGAGGGTTTTGGGTTGGGTTGGGTTTCTTTTTTTTTCAGCAGCAGGCTTTACACTCTGCTACTGACAAACCAGAAAAACCTGAGTTCAAGTTTTTTGCTAAATTAAGCTCAACAGCACAGGTGCACACACAAGAAGAAACATGTTACTCCCTCTGTGTCAGAAGGAACACCAATAAGCTTTATAACCAGTTGAAAAACATGGAGGACTTATGGAGGAGCTTACTTCTCCCCCTCCTGCTCCTCCACAGAATCGGAGCGAAGAAATACAGTCAGCCAGGGCATCATGGTGATGCTGGCTGGCAGCAGCCTCTGGGGGTCTGTGGTCCAACCTCGGCCCCCATCAGGGTCAACTTCACAGCTGCAGCAGGTTGTTGAGGGCCTGAAATAACAGCATGTCTTATCAATATGTTATGAGGAATGCAATGAAAACACACCTCTCACCCACCTGAAGCAGCACAAACATGGCCAGTGGCATTACAGTTCATAACATGGATGGTGAGAGGGCTGGACTTGGCCAGACTGCCCCTTCCCATCCTCCCATCAGAGAGGGCTCCATCCCTGCAGAGCTCCCACCATGGATGGCCATGGCCAGCTGTAGAACCACCTCATGAGGTGCTATCTTATGCTTAAGGAGGGTTGGACGACTATTGGGGTCTTTTTAACTATACCGAAATGCTACACTTTCCATGAGGGTTTGGGCAGATCATCTCCCTCACCAGCGCTTTCACAGCTCCCTCTGCTGCCCAGGCTTTCCCTTTTCCTTCAGAGAGCACCATCCCACAGAGAACAATCATCCCAAGACATCAGTGCTTACGAGACCACACAGCAGCTAGCTGAAGAGCAAATGGCACCAAGGAATTTATGAAAGGGTAGAAGAGATTAAAGCAGCTTCAGGCAGTTTGTCTCCTCGGATGCAGAGCCATCGCATTGAAGGGATGGGGGGCTGCAGATGTAGGAAGATAGAGTCACCAGGATGCAGCGACCAATGGCCCCCCAGTGCTGTGCACCTACCCCAGTGTCTTCCCAGAGGTGCTGATATCTCCACAGGAAGCCCCTCCAGGAGCAGGAGGCTTTGTAAATGTTGCTGTCAAATTGATATAAACAGAACAGACTATTTCTGTTGGAAGGGACCTACAATGATCGTCTAGTCCAACTGCCTGACCACTTCAGGGCTGAGCATGTTGTTAAAGTACTTTGTTAAGGCATTGTCCAAATGGCTTTTAAACACTGACAGGCTTGGGACATCAACCATCTATCTAGGAAGCCTGTTCCAGTGTTTGACCGCCCTCTGAGTAAAGAAATGATTCCTAATGTCTAGTCTGAACCTCCCCTGGTACAGCTTTGAACCATCCCCACGTCTCCTGTCCCTGAATCCCAGGGAGAAGAGATCAGCACCTCCCTCTCCAAGCTGCCTCCTCAAGAAGCTGCAGAGAGCAATGAGGTCGCCCCTTAGCCTTCTTTTCTCCAAACTAGACATGCCCAGAGTGCTCAGCCGCTCCTCATAGGAAATGCCAGCTTAGTTGCACTCCTCTGGATGCATTCAAGGATCTTCACATCCTTTTTAAACTGTGGGGCCCAAAACTGCACACAGTACTCCAGGTGAAGCCGCACCAACACTGAGTACAGCAGGATGATCACCTCTGTTGACCAGCTGGTTTTGCTGTTCTTGATGCACCCCAGGATGTTTGCCCTCTTGGCTGCTAGGGCACACCAATGACTCCTACTGAGCCTGCTGCCCACCAGTATCCGCAGATCCCTTCCTCCAGGGCTGCCCTCCAGCCACTCCTCTCCCAGCTTAGACTTGTGCCCGGCATTACTCTGTCCTAGGTGCAGAATCCGTCGTTTTGACTTGTTAAATTTCACCCCATTAATCATTGCCCAATGCTCCAATCTATCTAGATCCTTCTGCAAGGCCTCTTGTCCCTCAAGAGAGCCAACAGCACCTCCCAGCTTGGTATCATGAGCAAACTTGCTAATGGTGCGTTCAACTCCTGCATCCAGATCCTTGATAAATATATTGAACAGCAGCGGCCCTAGAATTGAACCCTGAGGAACACCACCAGTGACTGGTCAACAGCCATATGTAGCCCCCATTGACTAAAATACTTTGAGCTCTGCCTCCCAGCCAGTTCTTCACCCAGCACCCTGTGAACCTGCTCATCTCACAGTTGGACAACTTGTCCAGAAGAATGCTGTGAAGGGCAGTGTCAAAAGCCTTACTAAAATCCAGAAAAATACGTCCAGCACCTTCCCTTCTTCCACAAGGCGGGTGACCTTATTATAGAAGGCTATCAAATTAGTTAAACAGAACTTACCCTTTGCGAACCCATGTTGACTGTACCTGATGACTGCATTATTCTTTAAATGCCTTTCAACAGCAGCCAGTATAATCTTCTCCATTATTTTTCCAGGAACTGAGGTTAGACTCACAAGGTCTGTAGTGCCCTGGTCTTCCCTCATGCCCTTCTTGTACATTGGAATAACATTGGCCAGCTTCCCATCAGCAGGGACCTCCCCAGGCTCCCAAGACCTTTGGTGGATGACCAAGAGGGGTCCTGCCATAACATCTGTCCTTCAGTACTCTGGGAGGAGTCCCATCAGGCCCCACGGACTTGTGAACATTCAGCTCATGCAGCTGATCCTTCACAATTTCAGTGTCCACAAATGGAAAGCCACTGTTCCTGCACTCGTGGTCCTCCGACTCACGGGACTGGGGAAGCCCAAGGTCTATCAGTATTATTAAAGACTGAGACAAAAAAAGCATTCAGCACCTCCACTTTTTCTTCATCCCTATCAGTCAGATGACCATCTTCAGCAAGTATTGACCCATTGTTTTGTCAGACCTCCTCTTGCTGTAAAAGTACTTTAGAAAGCCCTTCTTGTTGTCCAACGCAACGCTGCCCAGTTTCAACTCTGAGCTTTGGCTTTTCATGTCTTCTCCCTGCATATATGAACCATGGCTCTGTAATCTTCTTGCGAAGCCTGACCTCACTTCCAGAGATCATACAGTTTCTTTTTCCTCTTGAGCTCCATGAGGAATACACTGTTCAGCCAACTTGGTCTTCTGCCCTGCTTGCTTGACTTAAGAAACAGTGGAATTGCCTGCTCCTGTGCTTCTAAAAGGTGTTTCTTAAAGACTGACCATCACTTGTGGAGTCCTAAACCCTCAAAAGCAGATTCCCAGGAGACTTTGCTAAGTACATCCCTGACTAGCTTAATGTTTGCTCTCTCGAAATCCAGGGTAGCAACTCAGCTGTCCTTTTTTCTCATTATGCTGACAGTTTTAAACCTAACCATTTCATGATCACTGTGGCCAAGAGAGCCACCTACCATCACATCCCCCCACGAGTCCTTCTTTATTCACAAATAGCAAGTCTGGGAGGACATCTTTCCTAGTTGGCTCCCTGAGTACTTGTGAGAAGAAGTTACCTTCTACAGACTTCAAGAATTTCTGTAACCCGCTCATCACAGCAGTGTAATATTCCCAGCTGATGTCTGGGAAGTTGAAATCTCCCATAACAGCAAGGGCTACCAATCCAGAAATTTCTCCTAATTGACTACAGAATAACTCATCAGCGCTTACATCCTGGCTGAGCGATCGGTAGTAGACACTCACTACAACATCGGCTTTGTTTTCCATCACCCTCATCCTCACCCAGAGGCTCTCAAGCACATCATCACTACCTATAAGGGCTGTATCATCAAACCTCTTCCTTATGTATAGTGCAACACCACCACCTCGCCTGCCCTGCCCACCCCTCCTGAACAGCCCATAGCCCTCCATCCCAGCACTCCAGGTGTGGGACTCATTCCACTGGCTTTCACTAATACCAATAGTATTGTGGGTCTGGGAGCTGACCAACGCTTCCAGTTCATCCTCTTTGTTTCTCATACTGTGTGCTCCGGGCTCCCAGGAGCAGCATAAATGTTCCCGCTAGTGTTAAATGAAGAGCAGGAATGGACAGGAGTCTGAAGGTTGTACCAGGCTCTTTAGTCTTGTAGTGACATCCCTAATTTGGGCACCAGGGAGGCAGCAAACATCCCTGAAAAGAGGGTCTGGTCTGCAAACGGGTGCTTCCGTTTGGCACAGGAGGGAATAACTGATGACCACAACTCACCATTGCTTCTTCTCAGCGCTGGTCTTAATGCAGGTTTTGTCGTGAGGGGTTGGTCCATCTCAACTTGGCAAGGCTGCTTGCTCAGGTTCCTCCTCTGTCTCATTATGCACTTCATCTATCGTACCCAGGACCTCATACCTGTTCTGTAAGGGTACCTTAGAGGGTAAGGAGGGGTTTCTCTTACCACTCTGTGCTGTAACCTCCTGCCACCCCTACTTGTCCCTTGTTGTCATGGTTTGGGCTGGGCTGTTCACTAAACAAATGACAGATGCTCTCTTTTAACCCCTCTCCCTTCCCCAAAAGAGACAAGAGAGAGAATAAGGGAGAGAGGCTTATGGGTTGAAAAGAAAACTAAAACTACTTTAATGAAATATTATTAATAAAAGAAAATATAATAATATAAAGAAGAAAATAATGAAATATATACACAATATACAGAAAACCGCATCAAGCTCTCTGGACGACGCTCACATCACTGACTGGCACTGGGGAAGTCCCAGGCTGGACTCAGTGACAGACAGGAGCTGGATTCCGGATCTGGATTCAGGATTGGGATCAAAGGCAAACAGATGGAATCCTCCTCAGACACCACCATTGAAGGAAGAGGGCTGACCCTTTGATCCCTCAGCTTTTACACTGAGCATGAGGCAGATGTGATGGAATACCCTGTTGGTCAGTTTTGGGTCACCTGTCCTGTCCGCTCCTCCCCACAGGTGGGACCCCACTGCGCTTTTCCGCTTCCGACCCTCCAACGGGACAAATAACAAAGTGAGCTGCCCTGAGGTGTTATAGCAATAACTGTAAGCAAGAGCCTTTCTGCATCCCATGCCTGGGCATCAGCTATCAACATAGGCCTGATCACTCTGAGAGTGGACACTGGAAAAATATGCCGTTAACTTCAGAGAGTGCAGTTAGTTAGAAGAGACTTAACTAAAAGGTAAAATTACTGAAAAGAAAATTGGTTCTGGTCTTTCTCAAACCAGGACACCTGTGATGCTGCCTGCCTCCTGGCACAAAGCGGATCCTGGGCCTGGCTCTGTGGCGACCATGCTGAGTTGGCTTCTGTGCATCAGAGGTAGCAGAGTATGGCTCCACTGATCAATCTCCCTCCCAGACTCTCAAATACTCCTCAGTCTGCCCACCTCCTCCCACAGCTCGGCCACCAAGCAGAGAAGTTCATCAGTCAGGTCACACCTCCCACAGGCTTCCTTGCAATCACTTTCCACCTCTAGGGACCTTCACACATCCCACAGACAGAAACCTGGGTGGTCGTGTGCTTGATCAGGAGCTCTGTCTGTGCAGCTGCATCGGTTCTGCCAAGTGCTAGCTCAGGAGAAGCAGAGGACACTGCTTTCTGCCAGGTGGTCACCATGCTGCTGCTGCTCCTTGCACTGCTCCGGCATCCGTTGCAATCACAGTGCTCCAGCATCCGATGTGACCTGGCTTTTCCAAAACAAATCAAATCTGGCTACAGGTATGTCCCGAAAGGTGAAGCATCTTTCAAAAAATTACATTCCAAACCCAGTTTAAAAAGGCAACAAACACTTTCAAAAAATTGAAAAAATCTAAGGAAATTAAAAATGTACAAATGTTAAAATCTCTGAAAAAATCCATTTCAAAACACAAGTGATTCCAAAGCTCCCTCATGTTCCTGTGCTATCATTCAGGCTGGTAGTCAGCAACATCTCCGGATGTTTCCTTGAATGCTAAGTGCTCTGGTTCACTGGTCCACAGCTGGACAGAAACTGTGTCCCCCGGCCCTATGCGCAGATAAAACCTGTGTGTGGTGGATGTTCACTCCCATGACTCACAGCGTGTTCACACCAGTCCTGTCGGGATCCAGTACTAACAGAAGCACCAATGAGAAAGCGGTCCAATGGTTCACCTTGCAGGTGCTTTTGAGCAACCCCCTCCTCTCTCTCTCTCTCTCTCTCCTCTTCAGTGGGTGTTTGTTGTTACAGGAGGAAAATAAAAACACTTTCAAAACCTACAGAGCAAGCTTGGCTTTAAGCTCAGAATTCTTAATTTTTATCCCAATTTTGTAGATGGATTTTTTTTAATTGCTTTTGGACACATAAGAGAAATATGACAGATAAGTGGGCTGGAGCACCTCTCCAGGCTGAGAGAGTTGGGGGTGTTCAGCCTGGAAAACAGAAGGCTCTGGGGAGACCTTACAGCAGCTTTCCAGTATCTGAAGGGGGCCTACAAGAAAGCTGGGGAGGGACATTTTACAAGGGCATGTAGCGATAGGATGAGGGGTAATGGCTTCAAACTGGAAGAGAGGAGATTTAGATTAGATAATAGGGAGAAATTTTTCACTGTGAGGGTGGTGAGGCACTGGCCCAGGTTGCCCAGAGAAGCTGTGGCTGCCCCATCCCTGGAGGTGTTCAAGGCCAGGTTGGACAGGGCTTGGAGCAACCTGGGCTGGTGGGAGGTGTCCCTGCCCAGGGCAGGGTGGGTGGAACTAGATGATCTTCAAGGTCCCTTCCAACCCAAACCATTCTAAGATTCTATATTGTTTCTCCAGCAATTACCTTCACTTTCAAGCCTGGATTGTGCCGAGGCGCTGAGCCTAACAAACCCCCTACACCCTTGTCAGATGATAATTGGTACGCACGGTGTGCTGCAACCCGTTCCCATTCAGGGCCAGATGCCAGACTGAGCTTGCCGCCGCCTGACATAAACCCCTTCTGCAACCTGGCTCGGGATGCCGACGCAGCCCAGGCGTCCCACCCGCTGCAGGCTGCAGCATGCACCGGTCTCCTTTCGGCAGATGGCAGATAAGCCTGCCAGCAAGAAAATGCTGATGCTTCAAGATCTGATTGTGGCTGTTCTCCTAAATCACTCATGCCTTAACAGTCCATGCAGTAACTCACCCTGAATTGAGGTCATTCTAGGGGCCTCCCAGAGAAGAGGGGGGTATCCCTGCGGTTGCAGTGCTGGCAATAGTGAGATACCATCTGTGATGGTATCTCACAGAGAGTGGTGAGGGGACGGGGCGGGGGGCACGTCGGCATCCCAGTGGTGCACAAAGCCTCAGCGGATGTGCTGGATCCTCTCTGCAGGGTATCCACCCCACAGCAAGACCCATGTCGTGGTCTGCACCTTGCTGAAGGCTCAGCTCCTGCCTTGCTCTCTCTCGATCAGACTCAAGCAATGAGGGAACTAACGTGGCCCCAGACTTGACACAAGGACCAGGAGTGGCCGTAGTTCCACCAGGAGCCTCTCTGATGTCCTGTCCCCAAAAGGGAGGCAAGTTATGTTGGCGTTAATATATGCTGGGAGGAAAGGGGAGTGATTTCTTCTCTCAGCATACTTGATCCTGTTTTTCCACCTTTCCTTCTTTCCTTGCAGGAGAAAAATCAGACTCTAGTCTGAGTCACTGCTCACATGAGGGTGAGCCAGGCTGGGAGAGCTTCTGGTGCTGCCTCCAGCTAGTCTTTAGTAAAGACCAGTCATTAGAGCTTCAAATCAAGGTGGAATTATTTAGGCTTTCCAAAGAATGCATGTTTGTATTTCAGCAAGCGCAGCTTGGCCAGACCTGGCAGGTGTCGACACCAGGTGAGGAGATGGGAGCCCGCAGCATGCAAAGCCAGTGCTGGGTTGCTGCTGTGTGCCAGTGCGTGGGCACATTGGCAAGGAGTGGAGAGGTGGCCTCGAAGGCAGCGCTGCCAAAAACGACACCCACAACCCGCGCCACCACTTGTCATCCCTGCAGGGAGCTCCTCAGCCATCGGGCAGTGGCGGGCCAAAGACATTGCCAGCTGGGAAGAGGTGAAGTCTGTAGGAGAAGTGCAGGATCGGCAAAAAACACCTAACGAGGGCTGTGATAAGTGCATGCAGAAATAATTGAGCAGATGGAGGTAACTGAAAATTGGGTGGGCACAGACACCCAGCAGAGAAAATCACCTCTGGCTGTGGTGCAGACCGTGTTTGGTGAGAAAAGACAGGTCCTCCCACCAAAACTGCACCCCATGGCTGGTGGGAGCAAAAGGTAGCTTCATCCCCAGCTTCCTTCCTCCCTGTGGATGGATTTCTTTTTTGTTTTTTAAAGAGCGCCCCCAGGAGTCATGATGGGGACTCGGAGGTCTTGCATTTCCAGGCAGTGGCTGGTTGCCTACCAGGAGGCAACAAGAAGAGCTGAATAGAGCTGGGTGGGTTTCCCACAGGAGCTTTCTGGGGTGAGCTAGGCTGGCCCCATGCACCCTGCTGTGCCCCATGCACCCTGCTGTGCCCCATGCACCCCGCAGCACCCTGAGCACCAACACCAGCCCCATGCAACGCTACCAGCCCCACTCACCCTGCACCCACACCAGTCCCTTGCACCAACACCAGCCCTGTGCACCAACGGCAGCCCCATGCACCACCAGCAGCCCCGTGCACCAACACCAGACCCTTGCACCAACACCAACCCCTTCTACCAACACCAAACCCTTGCACCAACACCAGCCCCTTGCACCAACGCCAGCTTCGTGCACCAACACGAGCCCCTTGTACAAACAGCAGCCCCTTGCACCAATACCAGCCCCTTGCACCAACGCCAGCCTCAGTGCAGGTGGAGGGCGTTAAAAAGGCTGTATGACCTCCAGTCCGCAGGGGTCATGGGTGACACCAGATGATGCTGTGCTGCATCAGGTGGAAATAAACAATTTGTCGCAGCTCTCAACTCTTCCCTAGTGCCAGGAAAATATTCCCAAGCAAGCCTGGGTGGAAAGGGTGTCTCCTTTCAGAGCAGACTCCAGCCCTCAGGTAAATTACATGTTCAAGATGAAAGGATTAGAGGGAGTGGCGACCCATGACGCTCCCAAATGAGTGGAGCAGAGGGAATAACAGCCCAATGCATGGTGGGCGAGAGCAGCGTGCTCCGTCGGCGGGGACCTCCTTCTTGGCTTCCACTGGGAAGAAAGGGCCCCACGCCTCTTCTGCTGCAGCCCCTGGACCGCAACAGGTAATCCTTCCTCCTTGGGTGCCTCTGCCTTTGCACAGGCTGCCAGCAAGGGGCCATCCCAGGGGACAGCAGGAGACAGCTGTAGGTACTCAAAGAGCGCCGCGGACGGAACAGCGGGGCTTCCCTGGGAGACCTGGGTCTGAAGGGAAGTCTTTTCTGCTGGCAGGAGGGGTGGTGGGAATGCTCAGGGATCAGGACTGTGTTGCTGGTGGAAAAGGATTCGCCCTGCTGCACCTTTTGGAGGTCACCAGGAGCTCTCAAGGTCTGCCGAGCTGAGGGACCGTTCACAAAAGGAGTATTTTTGCAGGTTGGTTGTTGCGAGGAAAGGGTCATCCTGGGCAAGGCCCTTCCCTTAAATTTGCATGCTATTCTTGTGACTTTACGCCACAAAAATGCTTTCTGTCTCTCTTTGCGTTGCTGAAAGGCTCAGTCTTAAAAGTAACAAGACCAGAGCTGTCTGGAGCCAGGCAGCTCCTGGAGGGCTGTGTGGAGTGTGCATGGCTGCTGTCTTTGCTGTGCCTCCCACCACTGTCCGTGTGTCCCAGGCACCCGCGTGCTCCTTAGGAGTGTCCCGTGAACAATCCCTCAACCTCCTTCCCCTGGGGAAGGAGGACCCCACTGCACAGCAGGGATGTCAGCAACAACAGGCAATGCAATGAGGGAGTTCTGGCACCAAACCGCCACCCCGGGGGGTTCAGAGTGGAGGTGAGGAACCCTTCATCCCCAAAACTGGGGAGAAGCCATGGGAGGTGGGGTGTCACCATCCTTGGGGGAGAGTCAGAGCTCTGCTGGGCCAAGCTGCAGCCACGCCTCATGCTGGTAACTCCCCGCTGTGAGCAGGGGGGTGGACAAGGGGTGGGTGTCCTGAGGCACACTCCAGCAGAGAAGCAGTGCCTGTGTGATCCTCCACATACTTGCTCCAGGGACAGCAGAGGGAGCAGGTGGCCTTCTCCCCAGCTGCAAAACAACCTCCTGCAGCATGGGAAGCCGGTTCCTCCAGCAGAAGAGAGAGGGTACGATGAGGGTTAGCTGGAAAATGACAGAAACCTGCTTGCAGTTCTCCTTTCTCTCCCCGGGAAGCTATTTTGCAGGGAAGCAATAAGGTGGATGCAAGATGTCTGGTGCTGGCATCCGGCCGTGGTCTCTTCTTCCTGTGCAGCCCAGAACAGGCAGATGCATTCAGTTGGGAATTGGCAGGGCTCCTTGCTGTGAGGTCCATGCAATTTAACTATTTAAGCATGTCACACAACAGCTGAGGCAGTATTTCTGTTGCAAATTTGTTGTCTCCAACAAAAAATGATAGTAAGATGGTTTATGGTAGGAACACGCCAAAATAGATACTTCAAAATCCTTCCCAGGAAAAACGCTGGGTCTCCTGGGACAGTATATCCCTTGGGTTTGCAAAAACAACTTAGGGGTGTCCCGGGGTCCCTTTCAGTTGTAAGGAGATGCCAACCAAATCACATTATTTGTTTTCATATTAAGAACAAAACCTCCATGGTCCCACAACTTAAATTTGGGTGCGTAACTCCTGATTAGTTCATGTATCAGTTCAACCAAATAATCTATTCTTCTGACCATCCAAGACATTGTTTTAAATGAATAATCATCCCCTCGAAGACCAGATTTGCCTGGGATGGTATATCTGTATACGTACACATGGATTTTCCTGAACACAAGGATCTAATGGAGAATATGTGATTAAAATCTGACAGAGTTTGGACTCTGGCATTGTTCAAGATAAGGAAAATGAGCAATTTCTAGAAGCAATTAGAGGACTTCAAATCTATAACTGTTTCACCTGTTGAGTAGTCAGATTGATATACTAACAGAAGTGTAGCGCATGTCAGGCGAAGGGTGTGCAAGCCCTGGCTTCTGTGCCAGTTCCATCAACGTCTCTCACATTCATCCTGTTGACTGTTTTGCAGAGTACCACGATGTGGCTGTTCATCACCATTGTTTATTTAATGTGCATCAGTGAAAAGTCAGGTGCGAGCCCCGAGGTGTCCATGGATGTTGTAAGTCCTGACTTCTCTCCCTTCTTTTCCTGCTTGGGCGTGCAAGCCACCCATGCTGCCATAGTCTGGGCAGGACCCATGCTCTCTACATGTGTATCTTCACCAGGGTTTGGTACCAGGGTTTGATTAGAGCTTTTGTCTCCCTGTGCTGATGTACGTGGAGATTTATGGCAGACACTTACGGAAGAGTTTGGTCCAAGTCAACAGATTTGGTCAATGCAGCTGTCTCAGGCTTGGAGCTTCACCGTCATTGCTGCCCTGTTCTTCACAAACGTTGATTGCAACATCAAAAGCAACAATGGGTCTTTCTTTACTGGACCTGCTCAGGGAGTGAGGGAAACTCACACCTGCCAAAAATTTTAGCTGAAGTCATGACATCACCACAGCGTTGGTGGAAGGGGCAATTGGGAGGTCCCTACTCCACCCTCCTGCTGACAGAAGGAGTGGCCACCACCGGCTCAGGGCGGCCCACTGTTGGCTTCACCCATCCGGACTCCCTGACATCCTCCAGGACAGAGACCCCCAGCTCCTTGGGGACCCATCCCATGCTATGCTTCCCTCCCGCAGGGTGAAATTGTCCGCTACCACGGGTACCCCTACGAGGAGCATGAAGTGGTGACAGATGATGGCTATTACCTCACCATGCAGAGGATTCCTCATGGCAGAGACAACCCAGGAAGCGTGAGCACCTCCCACAAAGCAGAGGCACAGGGTTCCAGCATGTTCTGCCCCCGTAAGTGCCATGAGAAGGTCTGTCTGCTCCAGAGACCCTGAGAGCTTTGCTGGGCTGGAGTAGGCCACGGTCAGGGCTGCCTCATCATGGGCTGGGGCCTCAAGCAGACAACTTTCCCTGTAGGATTAACCTTGGGAGCAGAAGAAATGCAGGTGCCCACCACACCAAACTTCTTTTTCTGAGAGGATCTGCTCCAAAGAGAAAAGATAAGAATGAATGGGAAAGAGAAATCTTGTCCCAGGTTTTACCCCAGCTCAAAGCCAGCCAGTGGAGCAGCAAAAAGCCATTTGTCAGAATAAAAAACCCCAAACCCACGTGGCCAATCCAATGCCATCTCACCATTTTCGCGCCTTTCTATTCTTCACTTGAACTGCTGTTTCAAAGTGTGTGTGGGGGTGATGCCCCATTCTTGGCAGAGTGTCCCTCTCCTGGGAAGCAGGATGACAGGTGTATGAACATGGCAAATTACTGTCAAAAGCCAGATTTCTATTCAGGACACTTTGCTGTCCAGCTGGAAATGTGGGTCTTATATTGAGGGTCTAAAACCCAACAGAAAAATGTGGAAACAAAGGAAGAAAAGGAAAAAAAGGAAAGGAAAGTCACTTTTATTTCAACCTTTTCGTGCTGCATCCTGTGCTCGCCCGACCATATGAATTCAGATATCCTTACGATGACCCTGTTGTGGCTGTGAAGTTGGACCTGCTTTGAGCAGGGCATTGGAGCAGAGACCTCCAGAGGTCCTTTCCGTAATATCTCTTCCACTCTCTTCCTACAGCACTTCAGGCTTCCTAGTCCTTTGTAAAAAAGATCTGAAGTTTGTTCTAGTGGGGGTGAGACATGCCCATATGACTTAAAGTAGGCAGAAGTGGGTGGAGTAGATGCTCTTGACCCCTCTTGACCTGTGTCTCTCACAATGGGGCAGCATGGTGTTGCCATGCCATGGGAGGTACTTAGACTCTGCTGGGTTGTCAGTGTCTACTAATCAGAGTACCTGAGCCAAACAAAAGGTACCACGAGAAGGGTGGTCTCCATGCAAAGGGCATGGTCAGTGTCCGGACAGACATGAGGCTTGGTTTCTTTCTTCCTGGGAGCATGATTTACTGAGCTTCATTCAGTGTGGAGTCCAACCTTATTTTTCATCTTCGCTATGTCGTTTTTCTCTGCCCTAGGATGACCAAACACCCTACTTCAAAAACAGCTCTCCAAAGAGGCTGAGGACATAGGTGACCATCTCCTTGTACTGGAGTCACTTCCCCAGGGGCTTGGTGGCAAAAGCGATACCTATGAGTGAACAGTCAGTTTTGAGAGTGGTCAGAGCAAATGATCCTCCTCTTCTTTCTTCAGCTCCAAAGCCCGCGGTCCTCCTGCAGCATGGCCTGGTGTTGGAGGGAAGCAACTGGGTTACCAACTTGCCCAACAGCAGCCTGGGCTTCATCCTCGCCGATGCCGGCTACGATGTCTGGATTGGAAACAGCCGGGGGAACAGCTGGTCACGAAAACACAGAGATTTTGAGTTTCACCACCAGGAATACTCAGCTTACAGGTATTTTCTGCAAAACTGAAGGGTGGGCAGGTACCTGGTACCCTCAGCAGTGTCCGTAGGCTGGAGGAGCAGCACCGCTTGCACCACCTGCCAGTGGGCCTAAACCGACATCACCAAGACACCACAGGGGTGGCCATACCTGCCAAAGCCCTTGCCCACTCCCCAGTAGTCATGCCGCTACTTGCCGTGTCCTGCCTGTTGTTCTCAAGGTCAGCAACAACAATTTTGTCACGTGCCCATCTCCATTGCAGCTTTCATGAGATGGCCATGTATGACCTTCCAGCAACGATCAACTATATTCTCCAGAAAACTGGACAGGAGCAGTTATACTACGTGGCTTACTCTCAAGGCACCACCACAGGTACTTAGGAGGAGATCAGACTGCTGTCAGAGCTGTGCTAGCTGCGCACCCCCAGTTTGGGAGTGTTCTCCTGAGAGCCTGGACGGGGAGGGTAACGTCCAGGCAAGTCCAAACAGTGAAGGGAAAAGAGCAGGTAAAAATCCCTGTTTGCTTTAACAGAACAGTTCTGAGCAGTGACAGCCCAAAGACGGTGGCAGCGGTGGCTTTTAGTGCATCCCACTGCTGCCAGAGCCCCAGGACGGGCTTGCCTGAGCAGTCAAGCTGGGAGCTGAACTATCTCGGCAGGAAAGGCTTCAGGTCAAGTCACCAACCGGCTGGAGCCACCTCTGAGGGTCCTTCCAATGGGCACACACACCTGGGATTCAACAACTCCTTCAGAAATAACAGGGCAGGGTCTGCTTCCTTCTCCCTCCCGCAGGTTTCATCGCATTTTCATCCATTCCTGAGCTGGATCGCAAAATCAAGATGTTTTTCGCCTTGGCTCCTATCACCACAAACTCAAATATGAAGTCACCCTTGGTAAGGGTGTTTGACCTTCCCGAGGGGCTGGTTAAGGTACGTCCTTGCCACATGCTTCTCTGGTGTGAAAGGGAAGGAGGGAACGGGAAGGTCTCATCACCGGAGACATGCAGTGATTGTACATCACTTCCACTTCCCTGCCCTCTGTGTGTCCTTTGCATTGAGCAGGTACATTTGTGCCTACATTCTTGAGCCTGCGGGGCATTAAACAGTGTAAAGCAGCCTCCTGCCCAGGCCTAAACAGAGAAGGCCTATTTCTAGATATTATTTTTGGGTCCATCCTCCTAGGAGAAACCTCTTCTAGGAAGATCAAGGCTCTTCCAGGGCCATAGCCATTTCTGAAAAGCCAAAATTACCAAGAACAGCAAAGCTGTGGCAAGGAAGAGAGCCACTTTCAGGGGTTAGCAGAGGTGTGGAGAGCATCTGGAGGCAAAAGAGGAATGTGAAATACACTGATCAATGCCTTTGACTTTCACAGCTCATTTTAGGACACACAGTGGTCTTCGATAAGGGTGAGATCTTGCAGCAAGTGATTTCCAGTCTGTGCAGCTACCCCATCTTTAAAAGCCTTTGCTCCTTGGTCCTTTATTTGCCTGGCGGGTTTACCAACAGCTTAAATGTGGTATGTACACTCCAGCTTACCTTTTAAGTGATCCAGTTTCTCATTGTTTGAGCCCGAGTCATCAACTAGCTGCCTTCACCTGGGCTTTCGCGTCTTTGATTTGTCAAAAAATCTGGCTATCATGTCAGCATTTTGCAATCTGGCCATTGCACTGACCATTGCAATGTGCTTGCATTGGCACCAGAGGGAAGCCCAGAGTGCACATGAGGTCATGCATCCACCAGGCATGTTGTCTCCCCAGCAGGCAGGTTGCCGAAGGAGAGAGTGCAGAAATTCATTCGGTGCTCCAGGGGGTCCCAGGGTTTCTCTTTCACTAAGTGATGTGTAAATTCACATGTGTTTGAGTATCAAAATGGGCTCTTACGGAACAAACTCTTCTTCAATCGGCTGCTATGAGGTGGCCCCTCAGACTCTTCAGTCTGCCATCCCTTAGGACATATTTATCCCCAAATCAAAGCCTTTGCTTGTGCTCCACCACACTGGACACAGACTCAAAGAAAAATTCAGGCTGGAGGCAACAGGGTGGGGGTCTCTGGCTCAACCTTGCTCCCACCAGGGCCAACACTACAGCTACAGTAGGTTCCTTGGGGATGTGTCCAGGTGAGCTGGGTGGCCCCAGTGATGCCCCACTCACACAGGGAAGTGCTATTTCCTTGGGGTTAGTCAAGATTTCAAGGTCCAGGTCCTGCCACAAACCACCCATGTGATGAAAATTGGAGACCATGTAGAGCACCAAGAAATAGTAGCCAGATCATGGATGGAGTTAAGCTGGGCCACTGTTTCTCATGGAAATTATTGGTGTAATTTCTTAATATTCCAAGGTGGAAATGCATTAGAAACAACGTGTAGAGCTGCTGTGATGAGTTGCACATTGTCTTTGCAACGGATCCTGAGCACAAGTTAGAGTTTTACTTTGTTTTGAAAACCACATAGATTATAACATGACCCAGCATCCCATGGGAATTCTTCGGCTTACGGAAAGGATCTCTAACGCAGGCTTCATGCTGCTGTCTGTGGTGTGTGTTCGCACAGCATGTGGCTGAGCTGTGCCTTCACAGAGTTCAGACGAAGCAGTTTGTACAAATGCAAGCTCCAGCTAGTGAAAGACTTGTGTGGCTACTGAACAGGATCATTTTTATTTGTAATGGGATTTCCCTCCATGCAGAGAATAAATGCCTCCAATGGTCTCTTGCAGAGCCGCATAGATGTCTACCTCTCCCGCTACCCTGATTCAACATCTCTAAAAAACATGTTACATTGGCGCCAGGTAAGCTGCACAATAAGATCACATGCAACCAGGGCCCATGTTCTCTTCTCTCAGCTGCCAATGACCTCTTCTTAATGCTTGGGTGTAATCCTCCATTGCTCTCCCTACAGAGCTATATTAGAGAGAAAGGGGAAAATTGATATGAACCACTGGTGCAGATGCAGTTCTGTTGGCTATGACTTTCAACAAAAGATGACCAAGAGTCTTTGGAGCTGGTAGGAGATGGAGATGGAAGCAAAAACTTGGAATAAACCAGCACAGGAGATGCTAGAGTAAAGGCTAAGAGCTGAGGGTCAGTAGAGACAGCTAATCGTACAACTAATCATTGAAAACATGCACAGACTCATATCCTTCTGTTGTAGACATTGACCATGACAGACAAAGGAAAGTTGCCCAAAGGTCTGATTTGTGTCGTCTTTGGGGCTTGCTCTTGGTTCTACATCAGGTGCACTGTGGAGGCTGTGTACCGAGGCTGTGCACTGTGCCTCAGCCCCCAGACATCTACGTTCTGCAGCCCGCCACCCACATGAGAGAGGAGGGATGAAAGACATGAGCACTGCCAGGCGATCTTGCAGGCCATGCTGAGATCTTCCTGGGGGTTGAGCTCTCCTCCCTAAGGACAATATCACATGTAACAAATAGCATCCTCGAGCCTTGGTGGCAGGAGGGAGCAGTGTGATGGTTCCCCGGTCACCTCTTTTATTTTTCATATGGTCCTCTTTTAATGCATGAATAACAAAACCAGCTCTCCTTCTTTTCCAGATCTATCAAACAGGGGAATTCAAACATTATGATTACGGCAGTGACAACATCCTTCATTACAACCAGGTAAGACAAATCCATTCTCATTTGTCAGTTTTAAAAGAGAAAAAAAAAGAAAATGACAATAAAAATATTGCAGTGGCTGAGACTGAATTTTACAGGATTTATGGAATTTACCTTATATGGTCAAACAGGTTTGCACCTTGCTTACAAAAAAGAGGTCTGTGATGTCATTCAGTGATGACTTTTTGACCCTCTGGTGAAAAGTGCAGGAGCCCAAGGCATTAGTCAGGATCTCTGGTGATAGTTTCTGTACCATCTCTCAGTATAGGGGAGAAATTCCAAGCAGCAATCAGGAATACTTTGAATTTTTGGCTTGCCCGTGACCTTCCAGGCTTTCCTTCCTCAAGTCACACTATTTGTCTTCCAGACCACACCTCCCTTCTATGAGCTTGAAAATATGAAAGCCCCACTTGCTGCATGGTATGGTGGCAAGGACTGGATTTCAGCCCCCGAAGACGTAAACATCACACTGCCTCGTATAACTAACATCACATACAAAAAGTACATTCCTGAATTCGTCCACTTTGATTTCCTTTGGGGTATGCAAGCGTACAAACAAGTGTATAGAGAAATTCTTGAACTGATGGAGAAGAGCGCATAGAGTTGGACCAGCAGCAGTAATTGTTGGTTTCTTGTTTGACTTCTGGAACTTCTTTTATCTGAAAAAAAAAAAAAAAGTGAAGAGAAAAAGAGGGGAAAAAGGCTCATTAAACTACTACGCTTGGTTTGGATTGATATTGCTCTCAAAAATGAGGAAAAAAAGCCAGTCCAATGATTGGGAAAGCACATAGGATTTTGGTTAAATAAGTCGAGGTCCTTGCAGAAGTTGGGCATGGCCCTTGGACCCTGGGTCTCCCAGGTGCCTCACTCATGCGGGTTTCCTGCAACAAGCGATTTCAGTGGAATGTGGCTCCTGGTTGCCATTGCGGGCTCTGGCCTCCCTACGCTTGGGTTCCCAGCTGCAAACACCTGGACAGCGGCTCAGCTCCCTCCTGGATGCTGGTGTTTCACGGGAGTAGGTATGCTCGGATGGGACCACATGGTGGGTTGAGCAATGAATCCTGCCGGTGTAGCTTTATCCACCCTCTGGTGACTCTTCCTTGTCAAGAATCCCAACGTCCTGACATTCATTGCTTTACATACAGTCAAAAGGAGCTAGAAACTTTCTGCCTGGTGACAATGAAAAGACGTCATGTTTTATTTCCATGAGAACTGTCTATTTTACTAATGTAGGGAACATCTTTCTCAAATTTGTGTTGATTTGGATAACACTAGCCTTGCTTGTACACAAAAGGGTTTTCAATAAGTTCCACTAGGAAATGCCATTTTGCACCATTTTAAGCAATATTCCCAAGACACAAATACAGCTGGAAAGGTCACCTTTCGCCAGCTCTCAGGAAATGCTTTTGTTTTCCTTATGTGGGAGAGAGAGGAAGAGTCTGGTAGAAGCCAGTAATGAGCCTAACTGTTTTCCACTTCTGGATTACACTTCTTAATAATATATTGATTAGGGCAGGAATTGTGAATTTGCCTGTTTGTGTTACTATATTCTTAAAATATGCTTAGGAGCAAGCAGGGCAAAGGATAAGGTCCTCTTCCCACAAAGATGTACAAATAATAATAATAATAATAATAATAGTGATAATAAAGTAAGATAGGGTCCACTGGGGTCTGTGTAGCTGTACTGCTTTAAACCTCTGGAGGAGTATGGGGGTTTTCAGCACAGACATCTTGCCACGTGCAGGTAAAGAAGAGCTGCTTGTCCAACACTGCCCCTGCTCAGGGATAACTTTCTAGTGTCTCATAACACTGGCAGATGCCCACCACCCACGATGGAACTCACATCCCCCACTCTGTGCCCTTCGATGAAGAGGTGGGTTGCAGAGGGCAGTTTGGAGGGTGAGGAGGGGCATAGAGACCACCACGGCTGCCCTCCGGAGGCAAACTGTGGGTCTTAGCAGCACGCTTTCATCCAAGTGTCTGGAGATGGTGGGACAGAGCTGTTGGTGCACCTCCTTGTAGGACAGCTGCAGTGGGCTCTGTTTGAGTTATCATCAAAAGGGCACCGTCTGTAAAGGTATTTCACTTTCCATCCTTACAGCTAGAATTGACCACAGAAGAAAACAGGACAGGATGAGGTAATCTCAGGGTGTAAGAATTAGGCTATAGGTTAGGTATTATCTATCTGGAGTGGCAGTAATTAGTTACCTTACTTAGTATATTTGTAATGACATCTTTTTCTGTGTAATTAGTTATTTATTGGAGGGCTCTGCCCTGGAGCAGCAGTCTTACGGGACTGCACTCTGTTCATGCCATGGATGTCAATGCAAATGCAAGAGTAATTTTCTGTCTTCACAAATAAACACCCAAAGCTTGGCAAGACGTTTCTCCAAGAGACTTCTCAAAAGCTTGCAAGAACTTACTTATGTTTAGTTAAAAAGTACTAACATTTTACTTCTGAAAATGTGTAAGAACTACAGGCTTCAGTCTCTTTCTGTTCAGGCTATAACGTTTCTGCCACTTCTGTAATTATCTGATGCAAAGTTTGTATTGTATTACCTTCATTCATTAGCAGTCTCCCATGACAGAGTGTTTCAGTGAAGCTCTCTCTAAATCAGGTTCTGGAAGTGCTCTGCTCCCTATGGAACTGGTACTTGCCTCCCATCTCCTGTTAAAGGATCAACAACGGTTGAAGCAGTGTATTTTGGAAGCAAACAGAACGGTAAATAATCAAGGTGCTTGTAGCATAAATATTGTGATGTTCTGACATCTGGGATTGCCTGGTACAATAAACGGATTGAGTTACATGGCAAGCTGTTTTTATCTTGCCAGGACTGGAGTCATTGCATTTCTCAGGTCTATCAGGCAAGCCAAAAGTCATCAGGCATGTCCATGGTGATGGCACAGGCCCGAGGTCAGGCTGAGACACCAGCCCATGATGTCGGGGTCCAGATCAACTCAATCTCTCACCCTTAGACTTCACAACGCAGCACCAGGCCTTCACCACCCCAGTGAATGTATTCATGCAACAGCAGCGATCCCTTTTTATTCTTCATGCGTGAGCAAAACAACCTCAGTCATAGGCCTACACATGAGGAGGATGTTGGTCGTTCAGTCACTTACTTAATTTTCTTGCAGATGTGCTCATGCAAAGCCATTCTTGATCTGCTTACATATGGCACACAAAGCCAGAAGGGCTTAAAACCGTGTCACGTCCCGTTCAAAATACAGTAGTTGCACCATGTTTGCTGACCTTTAATGTGCTATCATCATCACGGTCAATGGAAAAAAAAAGTAGCACACCCATGGACTGTGGAGCATATGATCAGCTCCATGAACTGTCCTGCACAATATCCTCGTCTCTAAATTGGTCCCATCCCTGGAGGTGTTCAAGGCCAGGCTGGGTCCGCCCCAGGATGGGTCTTTGAGCAACCTGTTCTCGTGGGAGGTGTCCCTGCCCATGGCAGGAGGGTTGGAACTCAATGATCTTCAAGGTCCCTTCCAACGTAAACCATTCTATGAGTCTATGATTCTATGATATGGTCAGCTCCAGGCTGTGTCCACACTGGAGAGGTGGTGAGCACATCTACTTGTAGGGGTGGGTCCTTCCCACTTGAGGATTATGCACAAGCACATGCTTAAAGTGAAGTTGCGTTTTGTAAGTTACCCTAGGATTGCTTTCGTGTCTGCTTTAAGCAATGTACTAGCCTACGCTGGTTTTTAGAAACAGATTTATACCAGGGTTAATCTAGGATAAGATTTCATCAAGTTATGTCAGATTGTGTACTGCCTTTTCATGGTTTTTTGATCCTTAACAACAAGCCTGACAACAGTTTCCAGCAGTCGCTGGCGTTGCTGAGTAGATTCAGAGTTTTATGAGGTTGAGGACATGTCGCTTTCTTATTTCTGGAACTATGAGCAATTTCTGTGTTATTTTCTATGTTATTTCCAAATTTTATTTTGAGATTGCTAGATTAATGCTCAAAAGAGAGACCCAGTAACTGTTCTTCGAGACTTGTTTTTTCATATATTGGTACTTTAGGCAGATGGGAGTGGGACAAGGCCATGGAATGTTATGGTTAGCCAAAATCATGATCAGATATAACTACTCTAACATTCTTCACAAGCCTCTGTTGGTGTCCATTCCTGACCTTGGACTATGTTGTGTGGCACATGTTACTGTCCCCTGAAAGTCTCTGATAGCCCTGAGCAGGGCATTGGTTAACCTGAGCCCAGTCAGTTTTTTTTCCAATACAAAGAGCACCCTGATAGCAAATTTGAAAAATGTTAGTGTTTCTTTATTGAGAAAGTTTGCTGAAGTTGGCCCAGGTCTGTTCATGAGCAGAGTAAACTCTTTTAGCTTTAAAATAGTCTTTAAAGACAATTGCACAATGAAGAGAGATCAGAGAAGAAGTACAAAAAGGGCAGGGTTGTTCTGCGTTCTTCTGAACAAAGAGGTGGGGAAAGAATTAGCTGAGACAAACCCCTTGTGACCACATCTCAGTTATTTCACAATCAACATTTAGGAACATTTACGCTTTTGTTGATTCAGTTTCACTAGTGTGAATAAAACAATTGCATGAGCAATTCTAGCAAGGTGCTGTGAAAAGAACTCGTCGTTTCATCAAGCTTCGCTACGTAACTCTAGCATGAGTAAAACCCCCACTAAAAGTGTAATCAGAGCTGCTGGAGATATCCCAGCCTAGCTGAGGGGCTTTAAACCAGAGAGGTACAACCAGATAAGCACTGCTTTGCTTGTCAGGTTCTTGGGCAAGGTTCTCCAAGGTTTCTGCAAAGGAATCTGGCAGGAATTACACGAGAGTTGATGTTCTCTTGTTGCTAAAGCCAGAATGATACTCTCTTTCCCAGTTCAGGATGCCAAGACCAGATACTTACCCTTGTGCTTGGCAAGAGGTAACGGAGAGAAGGTAACAACCAGCATCTTGGACATACAGTCTGGTGGCTTGTATGTGCATGAAAGCACCAGGAGAAAGACCAGATCAGGAGTTAGAGGAATGATATGCAGTGATATCCAAGGACATGATTAACACCAATCAAACTGCTAAGCGCTGAGGAATGTGTTGCTTGCACTGTGATGCACCACAGAGAAGGTGACTCATCAGCAGAAGACCTGCACCTGTTAACAGCAGTCCAGCAGTGGGGATACAGCACAGTTCATGGGCTGTTTCTCTTCCTGTTATCCCAACAGCAGGATGGGTTACAGTCCTGATTCCTCAAACAAGAAAACAAAAGACACCCAGCAGCAATGTTGCCTAATATTTATGAATCATGACGTTAACAAGATGCAGAAGCAAAACATTACGCTATCGTAAATTTTGACTCCTAAAGGAGACATCAAGAAAGAGTTGGCCTTTGGGCCTCAAGCAGAACTCAGAAGCCATATGGAGGACTCAATAGCTGGCAACCCTTGCTTTCCATGTCACACTCGGGTGACCTTTGCCAGACAACTTGGATACACACAGTTTGGGCCCTCTGAGAATGTACGTGTGAGAGTGCTGATTGGTACAGTCTACTTGGATAGAAAGTTAAATAAAATACGTTTACATTTCTAAATGGCCTCGAGTTTTCTTATGTTAGTTCCCACAACAGTACTGTAAAAGCCTCCCGTGAGTGTGGTTATACAGCTTCATTTTAAGGTGCCCATTATAGTCTATCTAATATTTGGTTGTGCACCCTACCATGTATTATGGGGCCCTGACACCATAGGTCAATACTAGTGACTATTTACAATTCTGTTAAGTGTACAGTCACAGAAGTATCATGATGGCATTGCTCTGTCCATCTAAACTCATACCTATGTGTCAAAATACCCAACTGTGGTCTCCTAACTTCAAATAACTCAAACGTCTTAATTTCTTCCTTTGATGAAGCTACACAAGAGTTTCTCGGTAAAACGCTAGCTGCTCTTTGTTGGCAACTTCTCTCCTTTCTACTACAGCTATGGCAGGTACCAGTGCTAAATCATACACCAGCCTCAGCGCTGTATCAGCCTGCTCCAATAGCCTCATCCCATGGCCTGAGGATGCTGGAGGAGTCTCTGCTGCCTCTATCAGTACCTAGTACTAGTACTTAGTACCTCTGCTAGATAACTGGTACTCAGTGGAGGTAGAAGGCAGCAAACTTGACAGCAGATGAAGCAGACGACCATACAAGAAAAAGGTGAGGTATGTCTTGATGAGGCCTGCACGGATGAACAAGGAGCTCCTGGACACACTCAAAAGCAAAAAGGAGGTCTACAGAGGGTGGAAGCAAGGATAGGTAGCCTGGGAGGAACACAGAGAAACTGTCCAAGCAGCCAGGGGGTCGGGTTAGGAAAGCTGAAGCCCAGATGGAGTCATATCTGGCCAGGGATATGAAGGGCAACTAGAAAAGCCTCTATAAGTATGTCGGTGATTAAAGCAAGACTAGGGAAGATGTGGGCCCTTTCTGGAAGGAAAGGTCACTGGGGACATGGAGAAGGCTGAAATACTCAACAACTTTTTTGCCTCAGTCTTCACAACAAATGCTCTATCCACACCACCCAAGTCGCAAAAGGGAAAGGCAGGGACTGGGAGAATGAAGAACTACCCACTGTAGGAAAAGACCAGTTTCAAGACCATCTAAGGAACCTGAAGGTGCACAAATCCATGGGACCTGATGAGATGCCTCCACGGGTTCTGAGGGAACTGGCAGATGAATTTGCCAAGCCAATATCCATAATATTTGAGAAGTTGTGGAAGTCCTGTGAAGTTCCCATTAACTGGAAAAGGGGAAATGTAATTCCCAGTTTTAAAAAGGGTAAAAAAGAAGACCCGGGGAACTACAGGACGGACAGTCTCTCCTTTGTGCCTGGCAAGATCATGGAGAAGATCCTCCTGAAAACTCTGCTAAGGCACATGGAAAACAAGGAGGTGACTGGTGGCAGTCAACATGGTTTCACTAAAGGCAAATCATGTCTGACAAATTTGATGGCCTTCTATGGGGTTACAGCATTGGTGGATAAGGGAAGAGCAACTGACATCATCTACCTGGACTTGTGCAAGACATTTGACACTGTCCCACATGACATGCTGGTCTCTAAATTGGAGAGACATGGATTCAACAGATGGACCACTCAGTGGATAAGGAAATGGCTGGATGGTCACACTCAAAAGGTTGCTGTCAATGGCTCGATATCCAAGTGATGATCAGTGACGAGTGGTGTTCCTCAATGGTCAGTACTGGGACCAGTGCTATTTAACATCTTTGTCAGCAACATGGACAGTGGGATTGAGTGTACCCTCAGCAAGCTGTGTGGCAAGGTAGACATGCTGGAGGGGAGGGATGCCATCCAGAGGGACCTGGATAGGATTGAGAGGTGGACCTGTGTTCATGGGCCTCATGAATTTCAACAAGGCCAAGGGCAAGGTCCTGCACATGGGTCAGGGCAATCCCAATCACAGATACAGGCTCAGCTGAGAATAGATGGAGAGCAGCCCTGAGGAGAAGGACCTGGGGGTGCTGATTGATGGGAAGTTCAACATGAGCCAGCAATGTGCGATCACAGCCCAGAAAGCCAACCGCATGCTGGGCTGCATCAGAAGAAGTGTGGCCAGCAGGGTGAGAAGGGGATTCTGCCCCTCTACTCTGCTCTGGTGAGACCCCACCTGGAGTACCACGTCCAGCTCTGGAGCCCCCAACATCAGAGGCACATGGACCTGTTGGAGTGGGTCCAGAGGAGGCCACAAAGATGATCAGAGGGCTGGAGCCTCTCCTGTGAAGACAGGCTGAGAGAGTTGGGGTTGTTCAGCCTGGAGAAGGGAAGGCTCCGGGAAGACCTTAGACCCCCTTCCAGTGCTTAAAGGGGCTACAGGAAAGCTGGGGACAGACTTTATCAGGGAGTGTAGTGATAGGATGAGGGGTAATGGCTTTAAACTGGAAGAGGGGACATTTAGATTAGTCATTAGGAGAAATTCTTGACTGTGAGGGTGGTGAGGCAGTGGAACAGGTTGCACAGAGAAACTGTGGATGCCCCATCCCTGGAGGTGTTCAAGGCCAGGCTGGATGGGTCTTTGTGGAAGGTGGAAGGTGCCTATGGCAGGGGGTTGGAATGAGATGATCTTTAAGGTCCGTGCCAACCTAAACCATTCTGTGATTCTATGATTCTGTGATTCAGTGATTCTGTGATTCTGTGAAGTAAGGTAATGAAACAGTGAGGGCTCTGGCCACACCCACAGTCAGGAAGATAGCGCCCACACATGCAGTCTCTTTGTGTCAGCGGTTGTGGCACTGATAGAAAATTACAGTCTGCGGGATGGAGTAACACACGCATGTTGTGGGCTGTGTTTCACAACTTGCATACTGCTCATAGACTATGGTGGGTATGAACATTAGAAGTCACCCTAATCCATGGCCAGGAAGTGTATACTCAAGCAGAGCACCTAGCAACCAACTGAAGGCTCCTTCTTTTTGGTGGCTACCAAGCAGTTACAGAAAGGCGTAGGTTGTAGGATTGCGGGTTGGAGGTGGAGAACGAACACCTTTACTCTGTGTAATACCTGTTGCTTCAGCCAAACAGAGGTGTTTCACAAGTTCTCCTCTGCTCTGCCATCCATCGGCAAGACATTGAGATTGGTGCTTTTCCAAAAAACGTTGTAGAGGTTTTGCAAATTGCCTGTTGCAAATACAATACCACTTGGGTGTAAGGGCTGTGTGGAGGTTGCCTTGGCCACTGTCACTTTTGAAGAGTGTTGTAATAGCTGAGTGTCTCCCACCCAGGCGGCCGGTGAAGCCTGACCTGTCTTTGGCGTGTCTATGGAGAGACTGGCATGATCCCGAGGCCTTGTGAAGCTGATGGAGCCCAAAACCTTTCATTGCTGCCGGAGCTCTTCTAAGAGGCATTCCCAAGGGAGTTAGGAAACGGCCCTTACAAAGAAAACCTTTTGACATTTTTTTACTGCAGCTATCACGAGCTTAAGGTGCATCTCCATAGCTGAAATTCCTCACCGCACTACTCCGTCTGCTTTTTGAAACATAATCCTTTGCAAGCATGAAAGTCATGACCACATGGCCAAGCAGAGGAAGTTATCAAAGATATGACAAGCACGCACATCACTTAATTGAAGGTCACGTGATGTGGTCCAGCGTGGTGCCAACGTAGCAGGGCTCTGACACAACGTGCTCTTTTTAACACTGGTGATGATAGAGCCACCACCATTCACACCACCAGCCTGATCAGATACGACAGTGGTCTCTGCCTGGTAATGTATTTTCTTCCACATCATTCAGATTTGCGTTGGAGCTATCCCGAGGGTGAAAAAGCATCGATTGTTTTTTTTCTTGGTAACTTGCCTCTTGGTAATACCATACAGAGGGTTACTAGGAATATTTCAGAGAGCAGGTATGTCTCATGGTGTGGGAGACCCATTGGGAGGAGGAAGAAGGTGGGTAGAGAGTAACCAGGTGGCTGGTGTAAAGACTTGCAACCCATGCTGCTGGGCTGAAGTTAACCTCTAATTTTTAAGAGCCTGGTGAAGCGTTAGAAATCATATATAATATTAACTGTGTATGTTAAGAATAGATCTCTGCTCTGGACTGGAGTCTCTAAGGCGATCAAAAATGTGTCTCTTTTTTTCAGGCTACACTTATTTAATAAATAGCCTTCCTATGAGGCTCTACCAGTTTTAGTTCATAGGATCCTTCTGTTAATGGTGGCTTTCTTGGTGCAAAAGCTAAGCAATAAAGAAACAGCAAAAGTGTAGACATAGTCACAGCCCAGCCAACATAAATGCGTTCCTTGCATAGTGTAAACTCTTGCTTCAGATTAAGTGGCCTGATGGCATTTTCTATCACTTTAGTTCTTGCATTATAAAATTGTTTCGCTTCTTTTTACTATTAAAAATACAAAAATCAGCCTTGCCTAGTACCAGATCCAGTCTGTACAGAGGAGTATGAAGAGTCTTGCATGGACTCTAATGGAGGCCGGAATTGGGAATCCCCTCCGCTTCCCTGGCCCAGACTGTGATATATGGTCTTCACATACAGAAAGAACTTAACCGACCATAACCAAGTAGAAACAGACATTCATAACAATGTTATTTTATAATGATAATGATAATGATAATGATAATGATAATGATAATGATAATGATAATGATAATATTTTACACAGACACAAAATGTGGCTGTTTATTGCAATCCTGGTTTTGATACAAGCACCTATGAACTCAGCAGACGCCATCGAGCAGAAAAAGGCTATAAATCCTGAGACTTTCATGAATGTTGTAAGTCAGAAGTCTGAATTTCCCCTCTGTCTTAAAGTTTGTGGACATTTAGGTGGGGGAGAGAGGGATGGAGGGTATGCATGTGGAGAGGGCTCAGGTCACCACATGTGCTGGTTTTGTCGAGCAGTGTGACATGACATTGCCTCCATACCACCATTAACAAGCCCTGCTTCCTGAAGGAGTCCTCTTCCTCCTAGCGGTATTAAGTGCAATTATCAGCAGTCCAATGCAATCCAGTCGGGATTTGATCAGACATCTTCCTGGAGGGTAGAAAGCTGTGCGTGACTCCTCTCTTTCAGCTGCAGCAGGTTGCTTACAGCGAGTCCTGAAGGTCTCTGAAAGTGGGTTTAGATGGACACAAGACATGGGCAATAAAATTGCTGAAATGTATCCCTTCTGTCGAATGTGTGACAAAGTGACCACACAGTGATGTGTATGCAGGATCACAGCTGGATTGCAGCAGACTGAAACTTCCCAGTCTGTGGAGTTTTCAGCATAAATAAAGCTCAGGCGGAGATTCAGGAGCCTGGTGACAAATCCTACAGGGCTTGTCCTATTGCCCTTCCAGTCAGTCCAGCTCAGCAGGTTCAATATGCCCTGCCATCTATCTGCCCCACACACCAGCTCCCAGCATGACATGACACGTCGTGCCACCGGTGTCGGCTGTCAGTAAATCCCTTTGGTTTCAATCTTTGTTTTTTTGGAAGCATTTCAAATGCATGTGCTGCTGCACACTGCTGCCGCCGAGCTCCCCTCTGGCTCGTGAGCCCACAGCTGAGTGTCTCCTCTCCCCTTGGGCATCTCACCAGGATTCAGACAGACCATCCTCTCTCAAAAAGTCCTCAGCTGATCCAGAGGCACCCCAGGCAAAGCAATGTCCCAGCTGCCCAGCATTTTGGTTTTGCAAAGGCATCCCAGGGGATGAGGGATGCCCTCTTCGAGTCAAATGAGCACCTCAGCGACAGAAAGCTTTCTACCTGGGTTTTTCTTTCCTCAGAGCCAAATGATCTGCCACAGAGGGTACCCCGGTGAGGAGTATGAAGTCCTGACTCACGACGGCTACTACGTCAGCCTAAACAGAATTCCTCACGGGAGAGAAAATCCTAGGAACAGAGGTATGGCTCTATTTCACAAGGAAGCCAGCAAAAAAAACCCAAACAAACAAGCAACCAAAACCCTTAACATAACAAGGGGGTGAAGTGATGAACCTTACCAGGCCAGGGGAGTATTTATTGTAAAAGCAAAAATACCAAATCCACGGTACTTCTCCAATTTACCGTCAAGGCTTTAGCAGCCAGCATAGGAAAGCGTGCGTGCAGCACGGCAACTGCCTTTCGTATCAAGCAGAGACTTGGTTTTAAGGCTCAGAGGGTGTAGGCATATCTTAAGAGGGCTCCTCCTTTAATTTTCTCCCATAAATTTGTGACTTTGGGGCTCAAACAATCTCAGGAATGAGCCTGAACATCTGAGCTTTCACATGGTTATCAGTGGTCACGGTGCTGAGCTTGAGTGAAAGGCTTAGGAGAGACATCTGCAGCCCTCCAGCCTGAGACAACCACCTGGGCAGCCATCATGAGTTGACTATGGCAAGGATCTCTTCACCAGGAAATATCATTAAAATGCACATTTTACGTTCTCTAGCAGTGCAAGAAGGAGGCTTTATTGGCCTGAATGTGGAGTAAGTAGGGAAATCCTGGTTCAATGAAATGTGCTGTTTCTTTCACATCCAGGGGCCAAGCCGGTCGTGTTTCTCCAGCATGGGCTCCTCGGAGAAGGCAGCCACTGGGTGGAAAATCTGGCTAACAACAGCCTTGGCTTCATACTAGCAGACGCCGGCTATGACGTCTGGCTGGGCAATAGCCGGGGGACAAGTTGGTCGCGGAGACACCGGCACCTTTCAGCTGACCAGGCTGAATTCTGGGATTTCAGGTGGGCTGTAGCGGATTACAAAAGCATGGCAAACTTTGCCTGTCACTAACCTCTAGGCAGAGGTGGGTGCCTCCAAGCAAGCAAGTCACAGCACTTAATCCCTGGGTATGGCCTCCCCCAGACCTCCTGGTGATGTGCCCGGGGAGGGTGGAGGTACCTGTGCAGACGTGCCTGCTGACACGGTGCCAACACCTCCCTGCAGCTGCCCGGCCCTGCCAAGATGCCCGCGGGAGGATACCCATCCTGCAGAGACATCAGCCCTATCTTGTGGCCTCCATGGGGACATCGCCAGCCACGCCTCCCCAGCAAGGTGCCTGCAGGCATCATTGCAACCTCCCCTTCTGGAGATTGTCCACCAAAACCTTGTCCCCAAGAACAGCATTTTAAGCTGCTGCTGCCGCTCCAAGTTGATCTTCAGAGCACTCCTGGTTCTCCTGAGCTCATAAACGTGCTTTCAGTAAAAAATGCCGATAAAGTAGGTCTGCATTTCACCACATCATACTAAAAGGCACATGGGCAGAAACTGGTGCTCCATTCCCTTCTGGGAAAGAGCATCTCTAGGAGCAGAGCTGGTGGTGTAATCCTCACGAGAGCCAGCTCCGGGTCTGCAGAGCTGCTGCGTATTGCACCTGCATGCACAGCTAGCCAGGCTCTGCACGGTTTCTTTACCACTAATCATGGTTATGGGAGGACTAAGCCATTTCAGGGAAGGATGAGGCCATGGCAGGAGGGATGCCTTCAGATCCTGTGCGGTTTCACCCAGCGCTGGTCTCTCCCAGCTCATAGGAATTTTCTCTTGGAAAATCAGCCACAAGATGTTAAGCCCTTCAGTATATGAGCAATGCAAGGCAACCAAAATTTACAGCTAAGTTTGCTCTCCTGATGTTGCCTAATAACCAACGCACTACTCCTGTGTTGCAGCTTTCATGAAATGGCAATGTACGACCTCCCAGCCATGATCGACTTTGTTCTGCAGAAGACCGGGCAGAAGCAGATCTACTACATTGGCTACTCGCAGGGCTGCACTATCGGTGCGTTAGAAGGGGCTGTACATCACGTTGCCTGGAGCACCTTGAAAATGTTAATTTTGGTGTTTATAAGCAGAAAGCGGAGAGTTCCCATCTTTGTGGACTGCTGAGCAGGCATGCTAGGTAGAAGGTCTGCCTCACAGTAGGAGGTCCCACAGCAGCCATGCTTTCCATACAAGGCATCTGGGAGGACCAGCACGCTCCTAGAGTAGTAAAAAAGATCCTGGTGACCTCAGTAAGCTCCTCACTGCAAATGGAGCAAATATAGTTCATCCTATAAAACTAAATTGCAGCATTCCACACCAAAACCAAAGGCATTTTGCATGAAGGTCACAGCTTCTCCTTTCCGGGGAAATGCAGGGTGCTCTTTTTCACCAGCTGGGCCATCAGGGGTATGAGATATGAGATAACCTCTGTGACAATGGTACCCTTTAGCAGTGGTTGATGGAAGGTGACAGTACTGTTCCCTTCACCTGATGGGGCAGGACTTCCCATCAGTGGTACTCGTTGAAGTGCCTCATGAGCGACTTCTAGCCATAGGAATAACAGTCTCCTTTTGGACATCTCTAGCACTAACGTTAAGCAGAAAGGCAGCAAGAGATCCCAGATGTATAACTGGAGATAATGCCAGCTAAACAGCTCTGGGCAGCAGGTCCAAGCAAACCCTTGGAGTAAGCACCCGAAGACAGATCGACCAAGTCTCAGGTTGTTTTTCTGTTTTCTCAGCGTTCATTGCGTTTTCATCCATGCCAGAACTGGCTCAGAAAATCAAAATGTTTTTTGCCCTGGCTCCAGTCCTGACAATCAAGCACGCCAAAAGTCCTGTCATGAGAATGTCCTTCCTTCTGGACAGGCAATTCAAGATGTTTCAGGTAGGGGACTACTCCACACTCTCCTCCCCTGAACGCACCAGTGCTAGAAAAGGGAGCGTGCCCAGACACAGTGCCTGGGGCTACCCTGTGCAGCAGAAAAGGGTTAATTCCTGCTAGTTATAAGCAGAGACACAATTCAGGTGCAGGTGCACTCCTGCATGGTCGTTTTGTTGAGAGCACCCCTGCCTTCCATTTGTAGGATTTTCAGATGTTGGAATGGGTCTTTCTATGGGGGAACTTGTTGAATTCCCAGCTGGAAACGGGCAGCTTTGCAGTGTTGAGTTTAATGGCAGTGAAAAACAAATCCAACACTTGAGGGAAGCGGGTGGAAAGAGAAGAGCCGCAAATATTGTTTTCCCTGGCGTGCACTCAATCAGTACCACCTGCTGCCATCCTGTACACATCTCCGCAAGGCAAGAGGGAATGAGGAGCGGGTTTCACTTCTGTGGGCACCCTATGCCACACATCCCCCTCACCACCCAGCTGGTGGGACAGCTCATGGGGAGACGGGCTGGAGGCGGGCTGGGGGAGGCAGTCCGAGGGACGCAAGGGAAATGCAAGAAATCAACCTTGCGCTTCCCTTCTGCAGCTTCTGCTGGGCAGAACGGATGCCTCGCTGCGGATGAGGAAGCTGTGGAGGTTTCTCCCCCAGCTGTGCAGCCACCCACTGCTGCACAAGCCCTGCGCCAACCTCCTCTTTCTGCTGAGTGGCTACAATGAGAAGAACCTCAACATGGTGGGTGCGCCAGCCCGCATGGGGACAAGGGATCTGGAGCCCGCTGGGTCTGCCGACCCCCCTGCCTGCTGCCTGTCCCCTCCCTGCCAAACACCCTGCCCAGCCTGCTTTGGCCGCTCACACCCAGTGCTCATGGGCAAGCAGATGCTGCAATGGCAACGCGCATCCCTCTGACAAATCCCTCCCTTGCTGCTTCTCCTCCCCAGACAGGAAAAGTCCCCGGGCCCTGCTGGGTGGATGTCAGTCGCCAGGTGGCACCTGATAGCATCTCTGAGTTAGGGCTGTCAGTCACCGAGACCAGCTGTACCTCCCACCAGCCACCCCTGGAGTGCAGCCCTTGCTTCTGCCCACCCTAAATCAGGTCTGCTAAAGCAGCATCTGGATGACCAGGGGCAGTCACTAAGGTCACGAGTGCAGTCCCTGAGCCCAGATGAGGCACCCACAGGTGCTAGGGGTACCTCATCCTTCATCATCCATTCTCTCCCTGGAGATGTCTCAGAGGAATTGGTTTTTAATGAAAATTATGTTCCTGAACCTCACCCAACTCTCTGGACAGCGTGACTCAGCAGTGGCTGTTTTGGGAAATGCATCGTCTGGCAACTACAGTTCCTAGCTCTTGTCCGTTGGGAAGCAATGAATATTGGTCTAGTGGAAGGTCTAGTGGTCTAGTGGAAGGTGCCCCTGCTCATGGCAGGGGGGTTGGAACTGGATAATCTTTAAGGTCCCTCCCAACCTAAACCATTCTATGACTCTATGATTCTTTGAATATGTTTCCTTGCAGACGCGGCTGGATGTGTACACATCCCACTATCCAGATGGGACATCTGTCAAAAACATGATACACTGGGCCCAGGTAGGTTGCCTGAAACGCAGATGCTTCACCCCTGGGATGGTACCTTCACTGAGAGTCTGGTGTGCCCAGGGCAGACATGAGAGGTCGGGGATCTTGGACATTAGCAGCTTGTGAGAACGCAAAGACAATAAATTAGACATACAGAAGTGGCACTGGACGCGGGATGAGCTGCCCTGGTCCCTTTGGGGACCAGGAAACAGTGGGGTGTGCGTGCTGGGCTGTGCCAGGCAGGACAAGGGAAGGGATGGGGAGTTTGGGGTCCCCAGGGATCCCCAAGGCAGAGAGAGCCCAGGGAGACCGTGGTGACAGTGGGTGAAGGCCAGGGCATACGAGGAGAGCCTGGGGGAGCTGGGCCTGCTCAGCTGGAGATGAGGAAGCAAAGGGTGATCCAGTGGCATCTCCCTCTTCCCAGAGGGGTCCTGGAGATGCCAGGGTTGGACTCTGCCAGTGAGCAACCCGCTGCAGCTGCTGCATCAGCCCTGCTGGAAACGGGGCCACGCTGTAGACCCCCCACCCTGGTGCCTCCTTGCAGAGCCAAATTATAGGCAACAGGGAAGGCAAGAAAGGTCTTTTTAATCAACGCAACTATTGTGGAGGTATCTGAGCTTTTGCCCCTAGCGCAGAAGCAACTCTTATAATAACTTGGCTCACTGATATCTCTGTGCCCTGAGCCCAAAGTGTCACGAGAAGGTAATGATGAGCCAGTTGTTAAAGGAAAACTCGCCAGTGTGAACTCCTGTGTCAGCATCCTGCACACACACACAGCGTTGCTGGTGATGAGTGGGTTTTCAGAGGCACGAGTGTTGCACCGGGGCAGCCAAGGAGTCACGCGCAACACCTTGGTTCGTCAACCCATAGCTGGGGACAGGCAAGGAGCTGGAGGTTAAAGCATCACCCTGTTAAAAAAGGTAGAAAGCCTGGCTTTGCAGGGATGCCACCTCCTCCTGCGACCTCTTGTGCGAACACCCTCTCATGATGTGGTCCCTCGAGGAGGCCAGGAGATGACGGACCCACGCAGCGGTGCTTGCTGGCCTCCTGCTGCAGATCTATCCTCTCCTCCCAGGTGTTGAAATCAGGAGAATTCAAAGCCTTTGACTATGGCAGCGAAAACCCAACCGTGTACCACCAGGTAGGAGGCTGCAGCGGCAGTTCTGGTGGCTGGAGATGCTGGGAGACTGTCCTGGGTGGTGCAGGGATGGGCTGGCTTGCAGGGGTTGGCCATGACAGCAGTTCCTCAGAGTCCCCTGTGTCTCTCCAGGGGACACCTCCATCCTACCGGGTGGAGGAGATGCCCGTGCCCACCGCAGTGTGGTCTGGGGGAGCAGACTGGGCAGCTGACTGGAGGGATGTACACCTACTGCTGCCCCGCATCACCCACCTCGTCACCTACAGCCACATCCCTGACTGGAACCACTGGGACTTCATCTGGGGCTTGGACGCTCCCAGGCGCCTCTATAGCAGCATCCTGGAGCTGATGGAGGGGTCCTGGTAGAGCAGCAGGCTCCTCTCTCCCTCATCCAGGACTGCCCATGGAGGCAGTGTCCCCTGTTGTTCCCTCCTTCATGCTGGCCTGACACGCTTTGTGGTGCTGGTGCTTTCTGCTCATCCCTTGGTCGTCAGGGTTTGTCCTCCCCCTTGCTTGGGAACTCCTTAAGGACCACTGGCACCGTGCAGGCAGGGTAGTGCCGGGGTCAGCCGAGGTGTTGTGGCAGGCAGGAGCCACCAGCCTGGCAGCCCTGCTGGAAAGGCCCCCGGGTGATGGTGGAGCCATGTCCTAGGCTGTGCAAGGAGGATGCGGGGGACCCTGCCGTGACCCCACGGTAGCTGCCCAGTGGGTCAGGGATTACAGCACCCAACCCACAAAGAGATTGGAGGGAGCTGGGCTTGTTGGGTCTGGCCGTGGGGAGGTGGGAGGGGTCTGAGAGCATCCCTCAATTGCTGCACGGGCAGGGGTGGAAGGGATGGATGAGGCCAAACCCTTCTCAGCAGCGACAGGCGAGGCAACAGGGGGCCCTGGCCCCAGATCACAGCCCAGGAGATTTGAGATTGGATGTGGGGAAGCCTTCTTCCCCCAGGCAGGTTCCGAGGGAGGTGGAGCGTCTCCATCTGGTGTGGGGGTCAGGACTCCCCTGGGCCCCAGGGATGGCTGTATGGCTCAGCACCAACATGCCGGGAATGCCCATCCTCCATCCCTGGGAGCCAGGGGCCCCAAATGCCCCAGGGCCAGGTCACAGGGCCACCGGCCCCCAACAAAGACGCCGCCAGGCTGGTGTCCCATTACAGTGCACAGCCCCCCATCCACCCCTCATATGGTCCCACCCTGCTGCTTGCTGGAAAACCAGAGGTGGGGAAAATCCCTCCGGAATAAATGCTCAAAGGGGATTTCAGGAGCCTGCACTGCAGCTCTGACACCCACGGCTCTTCCTTGCATGTAAATATTTTCGGGGGCTGGGAAGGGGGGCTGCAGCAATAAATGACGCTTGCCATGGGTGGTGGGATGACCCCAGCCACAGTCAGCCGGGCATGCCGCTTGGCAGGGCGGCATGGTGGGTGCTGCTCAGGGGTCCCAGCTGGGAGCACCTCAGTACCTGCAGGAGGTGGGCAGGAGGCAGGGACATCCCCCAGCAAGCACTGGGGCGGGAACGATTGCCTGCAAAGAATCACCAGGCAGCATCGGGGACGGAGACTTTTATTCATGGCCACGACAGCTCAGAAATCACCAGCACTGGCAGCTCTCCCCAGTGCTGCCAGGACACGCACGGCCAGGCCAGGTGGCTGATGGGCCAGATGGAGGCATCCAGCAGCTCCTCCACCTTGCCTGGGCTGGCCAGCCAGGCCACCGGGCAGCTGCTGGTGCAGGACAGGGAGAGAAGAAGTGTGGTGAGGTGGCCCCTAGGGGTGTGCCCCATCCCAGGAAGTGTCCCCTCTCCCACCCTTCCACCTGCAACCTGGCGCTTGGTCCGCTCGCTGAAGCCATCGCCCCACCAGGAAAAACCCCACCGAGCGTCCCCGCCGGCTCCCTGCTTCTGCCACGCTCGGGGGCGGGGCCTGGAGGGGCGGGGCGGG
>VZSZ01006924.1:125176-164820 GCA_013398815.1 Ibidorhyncha struthersii | reverse complement strand
AGGCAGATGTAAGGCTGCCAGGCGAACCGGGGCGAGAAGTGGGTGGGAAGCAGAGGGACTCGCTGCGGCGCCTGGGTGGGAGGGTCTCTCGGCCCTTCTCCCAGCAGGGCCAACGCCGTAGCTGCAGCAGGTCACTGGAGGCCGTGTCCGGGCGAGTCGGGGCATCCCGTCCAGGGACGCCCCGCTCGCACGGCGCTGGGCTGTTTCCTTGGGACCGGCTAGGGTTTCCCGTGCTGCAGCTGTGCTGGTGCCTCTGGGGCTCTCGCTGTTCCCCTCTGAGCAGAGTCTGGCCCCCGCGTCTCCGGGACCCCTTTGGGCAGGGGGAGATGCCATTGGATCTGGCTGAGCAAGTCTAGCCAGCCTCTCCTCATTCCTTACGCTCTTGACCCCCAATCCCTTCAGCAACCCAAGGGGGAACTGGAGGTTGTTACTGGTGCCCAACCTCGCTACTGGGGCTTGGCAGCCGGGGTGACAGGAGGGATGGCTTTTGGCGAGTGCATGCATCCTGCAATAGGAGTGGGGAGTTTGTGGGCTGAAGGTTGTGTTGACCACTCATGGGGAGCTTGATAGGCTGGACAGGTGGGCTTACAGAGACCTTAAGGAATTGGGGAAAAAATGCAAATGCTGAATCCTTGGGGACACAACAGCCCAAATGACAGCAGAGGCTGGGTGACAGCTGGCTGGAGCGCACCTGTGTAAAAAGGGATCTAGAGGTCCAGGGCAGCAGGGTGGATGTGACCAGCGCTGGTCCCTTGTGCCTGCAAAGGCCGGGTCTCACCCTTGTAAGCAAGGACACAGCCAGCAGGTAAAGGAAAGGGAGCGCCTTGTTCGTGACACCACGTCCAAAAGACTCCTGCCAGTCTTGGGGTTGCCTTATGAAATAATTATAAACAAACTGGAGCAAGCCTGAGGAGGCCCTGGCGATGGTGGTTGGAGGCCAGGGCATGCGAGGAGAGGCTGGGGGAGCTGGACTTGCTCAGATGGAGATGACAAGGTGAAGGGGGATCCAACAGCATCTCTCCCTGCCCAAAGGGGTTCTGGGGGCTCTGGGGCCAGACTCTGCTCAAAGGGGCACAGCAAGAGCCCCAGAGGCACCAGCACAAGCTGCAGCACAGGAAATCCCAGTTAGATATTTGGAAAACATGTTTCCACATGAGGATCAAGGCCCCAAGTGGTGGGGGAATCTGGATCTTTAGAGATATTTAAGCTTAAACTGGATGAAGCCCTGCACAGCCTGCTGTAATTTGACTCAGTTTTGGGTGGAGAGTTGGATCAAGGCTTGCAGAGATCTATTCCAGCCTAAATGATTCAATGATTTTAGCAAACCGAAAGTGTGGCCATCTGCTTGATATTCTGCATCTGCACAGGGTGTCACGTTAAACTCTGTACTTGCACGATGCCTTAATCAGACTCTTACTTCTGCGGCCACCGTTTAAGTAACTTTGCAGAATTTGATGCTTGTCTGTTAATAAAATGGGCAGTAGAATATAAGGACTCCTAAACTTGGCAAAACTGCTTTTGAATAACTTCAGGAGCAGCAGTATGGGCAGGCTGCTGAAGCCAGTGATTTCAGCTGTGTCTGCAGTTTGTCAGTACGTGAACCACCACTTCTTATGTCGACTCAGTAACTTTTCTGCTGCCAGTGTGATCTTTGAGATAGAAAAATCCTCTGCTGCCTCACCTACGTTTAAGGTCGTGTTTGTACCAGTACAGTTAAATCAGGCACAATAATGAGTATCTCTGTTTTGCTTGCTTCCTCCCTTGCATGTATTTCTTTATTTTGGTCAAATATTTTAGCATGCCCTGCAGGCTCATGATGTAGTCAAGAAATGTTGTTTGTGTGGGTATAGGTTCATTTGCAGCAGTAAAATAATAACTTTGCCACCTTTGTTTCTGTGTCCCACAGAGCTTGTAGCCTCAGGTAGGAGTATGAGTGAGTTCCGCATTCACCACGATGTCAATGAGTTGCTCAGCCTGCTGCGTGTTCGTGGCGGGGAAGGAGCTGAAGTCTACATCGATCTTCTGCAGAAGAATCGAACGCCTTACGTTACCACGACTGTCTCTGCGCACAGCGCGAAGGTAAGCGTCGATCTGCTATAATCACAGCTGAGATGCGTTTCACACCTTCTGGGGGGAGTGGCAGGACTCCTGAGGCGGTGTGCTGTCTTCGCGGTTGTAGGTAGAGGTTCCATTGGCTCTGAGAGCACAGTCTTCCTCCCTAAGCAGAAATTCAAGATAAACATGCCTCTGCATGATTTCTCTTGGCCAATGATGTGAACTACCTTTTCTTTACTCTTCTGTGAGATAACTTGACTTCTGTGGGCATGGAGCTGGACACGTGTTGGGAGGAGTAATGGCTGTCCCAATTTTTTCCAAGAATAACAATGAAGTCATGTTGATGTTGGTAAAAAAAAGGGGTAATCTGATCTGGAATCTCAAGGTAATCTGACTTGGAATCTCAATTTTGCTTATAAAGTAGAAAGATTATATCAGGAAAAAGATAAAATCCGTGTATCTTGGAGAGGTTGGTGGAGGAACATGAAAAGGGATTTTAGAAGTTGGGGGGGGGGAAGTTTAAAGCAGGAACTTATTTTGTGCCTGTGATGGTTGTTTCAAATTTTAATTAGAGGGGTTGTCCTCTGGAGGAATAAAAGAAGTGAGAAATAGTAACTGTATGAAATGTGATTATATGAACAATACCTGACTTTTTTTTCTGAATATCACCCAGGTATTAGGGATTAAAGCCTAACACTCTCGTGAGCGGGTATACTTCTGTGGCCATGCTGCTTTTCATTGCCATTTTTAAAAGCAAGCCATCAGTCAAGCTATAAGTGCTAGAAAATTGCTAACTCTGTCTGAAAGTTCAGATTTTTGTAGCCTGAAGGGCATCTTTTCACTGATTCCAGTCTTATGCATCATTTACACTGACAGTTCGTAGACTTGTAGAAAGATTTAAGTAGGAAGCGCAGCTGGAGACCTGCAGTCCCACCCCTTGTTCGCAGCAGGGACGGCTTCACAGCTACAGCAGACTGCTTAGCTGTGTTTCGAAGATCTCTGGGAGATTCCTCCGTCTTTCTGGCCATGTCACAGGGTCACCTCTCTCTCCAGAAAGGACTGTTTCCCCAGGGTTGGCTGGGATTTTCCATGTCGCAATTTGTGGCAGTGCTTGTGGTGCTTTTACTGTGCCCCTTGGAGCAAGGTCTGTAACCCTTCCGGGCAATGAGCAGCATGCCCCACCATCTCCATGGCTCAGTCCAGTTTGCTGATGACTCTCTTGTACTAGTGGGGCCCCCAAAATGGACCCAGTGTCCAGATGTGGCTTCGTCAATGCCAAATCCCTTAATAAACCTGCTGATACAAAGTTATGTTGCTTCAGACTGAGCATGGGCAAAGCGAGCCCTGCTACAGATCTTGTGCTTACGTTCATCTTTCCTCTCCTGCAGTCCCTTCTCCATCACCTGAAGTGCTAGGACGTCCACTCTCCTCCAACAGTTGTTAGGAGGAGACCAGTACTGCATCATTCAGTCCAAAACCCATTCCCTGAAGTACTTTGGCAGCAGCAGCCTGTACCTTGTCTCCATCTCTGGATGCACTCCACCAGTGCTCCTTTTTAGAATGCTGGGATAATAATGTACATTAAACATTTAATGTTAATGTGGTGTTTTACAGGTAAAAATAGCAGAGTTTTCTCGAACTCCTGAAGATTTTTTAAAGAAGTATGATGAGCTGAAGTCTAAAAATACAAGACATCTAGATTCTTTGGTTTATCTACTATCAAAACTCACAGAAGACAAAGAGGTTTGTTTATCCTTTAGAACTGGGTGTGTTCTAAGTATTCAGCAGTAGCAACAATGCAGTGATTTTAAGTACAGCATGCTTTCTGATGACAACGTTCAGCGAAATGCATTGAAATCAACAGATAAGCAGTTCTAGCATTTACTTAATTGTTAAAGGACTACTGAGAATTACACTCCTTGATATAAACCACTAAGACATGGGAAATTGGGACGGAAAGACCTGCGGTCTGATTCAGCACACCTGTCTTACAGTCCTGTGTTTTTTGCTTTAGTGTGTGCTGACCAGCGTTCACAAAATCTTTTCTTTTTTGTGCATGTGCAGACACTCCAGTATTTGCAACAAAATGCTAAAGAAAGGGCAGAACTTGTGGCAAATGCAACAACAAGTGGCAGCACAAATTTTTCCATTCCCTCATCTACTTCCAAGATATCTCTACAGGAGCTCGAGGAGCTACGCAAGCAGCTGGGCAGTGTCACAGCCAACTCCAGTGTACAGCAGGTACTGTCTCTTCCCAGGCTTTGGGCACAAAATCTTTCGCTTCAGCTCATGTGTGTAGCTGTGCTCTTAACTTTTATTGTCTAGTGGAATTATAAATGTTCCTCTCTGTGCAGATAATCTCTATCATCTCTCAAAATTTTTTAGGCAGGTTATATTAAATCTTTGTGCTGTTCTTAAAAGGCTTTTTTTCTCTTTACATCAGTTAAGGTAAGTCACGTTTAAGCTGTGACTGTTCTAACTGGCGGAGGTTAATGTAATTTCATTTTCCCATTTCCAACAACCGCTTTAAGCTGTGCTGTGGTTTCCTCTTCTGCCTGTGGCAGTGCTTGCTCAGGAGCTCAGCAGCCATTGTGGTGTGTCCCCATCCTTGTTAGGAGTTCTGTTCTCTTGGATAATGTTAGTGCAATGCCCCACATAATCATTCCCCAAATGGACACAGCCGTTCCCTCTATTTAGCTATTTGAGCTTCTGAAATAAATGCTGCAAAGTGAGCCCAAAGACAAAAAAGGAGAAAGAACTTAACCCACTGTAGAATTAAACTGTATCTTGCAAGACGCAGGCTTAGAAAACAGTTAAACAAGCGTCACATTATCAGAAGGCTGGGAGGCAGGAAGTGCAAAAGGGCGATTATTACTTAAATCCAAACTTCTATTTCCTATGATCATTTGTATAAATAACTATACTGTGATGAGTTGACCCTGGCTAGCCACTCTATCACTCCCCTTGCTCAACAGGACGAGGTGGGGAGAAAAATATGACAAAAAGCTTGTGGGTCAAGATAAGGGCATTTTGTCTGCAGAAGGCACGGGAGCTACTGTGTATGTACAGTTATTTGCACAGAGGTGAGTGATACGCGGGGAGAAGGGGAAGAAGATGCTCAGAGGCCCATTGCGAGCGAGCAACTGGACAGTGTGTGCAAATGTTTCCATTTAAAATTTTGCAGCTTACCTTTGTCCCAGAAGTTTGTTTGTGTTCTCCCTTCTGACAACTGGTCAATAGAAATCTAACAGGGGACAAGCCTCCAGGCTCTGAATGTGACTGTTTCTGAGGATGCTGGCCTGCTTGTGAATGCTCAGAAATCACACGCTGGGCTCATCTCCGTCTGCAGTCTCTGTTATGGCAGTCCTGCACCCTTGCTCAGTGGAGGCATATCTGTGTCTTGTTGGTGCACGGGCTCTGTCTGCATTGGTGAGGTCCACACTTCACTCAGCCGTTCACTCTGTGGCACTGTTGGCCCTGTCTTGGCCACGTGGCAACATTCACTTTCATGATGTGTCCTACCAGCCTTTGCTGCTGAGCTCTCTAGCCGCAGCTGTATGTGGGTTATTGCCCGTGATGGCTTCTCAGCAGATGTGCTTTTGCTCTTCAGTCGGTGAAGATCTTTCTGTGGCAGTGGCTGAGCAGAGCTAACACCTTCCAGGGAACTCCTTCCTGTGAAGATGATGACAGTAGATCTGCTGCCAACTGGGGAGTTTGCTGTGATGGTCAGATCACTTCAGGCCATCACTGGCTAGTGGAATGGACCCTCCGTGTTCAGTGTTTTGGGACACCTGTGGGTTTTCTCAGCTTGAAGGGCTGTACATGCATATGATGGATTGTTCAAATCCTAAAAAGAGAGAGTCTAAGCCCCTCACGCTGTCAGGCAATGATGAAACCAGCCTTGTTTCGCATACACTGTGAAATACGTGTCTGCTCAGACTGTTTGCCTGACTTATCCAAATCCTTCACAGATGATCTGAGTCAAGTGGTTGATTTAGATCATGAAGGGAAGATGACTTTCCAGTAAGGTAACTGATCTTTTTAATAGGATTTATGTGCAGACTTGCTAAAAGAGGAAAGAAGAGGAAGTGGTATTCTGTGGGCTGCGCAGTTCACAACCAAAGGAATTGAAATGGCTATGCAAGCCAAATAAAAAGATTTGTGCCTCCCTGCTGCTCCGTTGTACTTTCTTCAGACTTAAAGAGCTGAAACTCTTATAAAAGGCCCTAACAGGCGGGTGCTCGGAGCCTTTGTGTCGGTAGGGCTGAATCAACTCTCATAGCTGAAATCTCTTGATCCAGAGTTTCCCCTAGAGCCACTTCCCAAGAGGACTGTCAAGTAGTCATAATTGCCATTGATTTATTTCTCCATCTCTCTTCTAGAAGCCAGGTAGTGCACTGGCACAAGCACTTGAGTGATCCTTCACACTGTATTGACGGACGCAAGGGTCTCACTTGAGCAGCTCCATTTGTGATCCTTGTGGTACCGTCTTCATTCACTGGGCATTGTAGCACTAGTGGGAGTAACCGCTGGGGTTGTCCTGTCCGGCCCCCCTCTCACAGCAGAAATGTCACCCACACTAGATCAGGGCAGCTGTCATTTTGCACATCTGAGTCCTGCAGCCCCCCCAGGAGGGAGATACCCCAGCTCCCTGCTGACCCCCCCATGGCTGCTCCCCCTCTGCAGGAAGAACTGTCTCTTTCTGCCTGATCTCAATATCCCAAGAGGCAGCTTGTGTCCATGGCTGCCTGAACCTCTTGCCGCTGCTGAGAGGAGCTTAACTTTGTTACTGCAAACCAGCAGGAACAAACTTTCTAGACTCAATTTAAGTTTAGAAAGCAGGCACTTCTTTATTATGGCGCCGGACGCACAGGGGCTCGCTCCACCTAGTATGCGTACCAGGATGCTCTACTTACAAAAACTATATACAATCAAAATACACATATTCATCATTTTTCCAAAGAATAATTAACATATTCATATGATTTCCAGGAACTCATTAATATATGTAAATGTCCATGACGCATGCACCTTCAGGTACACTGGTGGTCGTCCAGGGTCCTCTGGTGGTCGTTCATAGTCTTCCTCACTGTGTCCTCTGGTTGAACCCGATTCTCACGCATGCTCAGCTTAGTCACAAAATTACAACCCCCCTTAATCTTGGAATTTCCATAAGATCTTCTCAGTTTACTGACCAGGCCTCCAACTTATCACTTCCCTTGACAGTACTTCAAAGCTACTTGTCTAGCAATTAGTTAGATCATTTATCGTCAATTACCCATTATAGGTTTAACTTCCATTGATTAACTTCTTGATTACACATTACTTCCAGTCATCCAGATCATCCAGTGATCTGTCAGTGACTGGAGTTGCTGCTTGGCTCGGTTTTTGCCAGAGAATTATCGAGGTGGTAAAACTTACATGTTCCCTTTATAGCTTAACTATGTCAACTTTTTTGAACTCTGCCAGTTAACAAATTCACACTGGAGCTGGTTGAACTCCCAACAGAAGCTCCCCACCTCCTGTCATCCCAGAGAATGGCTAGTGAAGAAGAACCAGTCCCTTGATGAAGAAGGTTCTGCATTTGTTTCAGGGGTTCTGGCTGCTCCTTTTCACGATCGCTGTATGGAGCAGGCCTCAGGCTCTGCCTTTTTATTGGGGACAGGTGCCACAGCCCATAGGCTGTGAGCACACAGGGACAGAGGTGCCAGCATGCTTCCTCACAGTGTCATGAGCTCATCTCATTTCAGGGGCATCCCTCAGGGACTGGGAACTATTTGGCTTATTCTTGTATGGTAAGGAAACAGGGAATTTTACAATAGGTATTTTCCAGGGCCAAGAAGGAAAGAAGACTGCTAGATGGATAAGGAATTGGCTGGATGCCTGCATCCAAAGAGCTGCAGTCAGTGGCTCAATGTTCAAATGGAAACCAGTAAGGAGTGGTGTCCCTCAGGTGTCTGTACTGGGACTAATACTATTTAATATCTTCATCAATGACTTATGTAGTGGGATCGAGTGCAACCTCAGCAACTTGTGGATGACACCAAGCTGAGTGGTACAGTTGATACACTGCGGGGCCGGGATGCTGTCCAGAGGGACCTTGACAGGCTGGAGGAGTGGGCCCATGTGAACCTCATGAAGTTCAGCAAGGCCAAGTGCAAGGTCCTGCACCTGGGTCGGGGCAACCCCGCTACCAGTACAGACTGGGGGATGAAGGGATGGAGAACAGCCCTGTGGAGAAGGACTTGGGGGTACTGGTGAAAAAAAATATTGGACAATTGGACATTAAACGCCAGCAATGTGTGCTTGCAGCCCAGAAAGCCAAAGCGTATCCTGGGCTGCATCACAAGAAGCGTGGCCAGCAGGTCGAGGGAGGTGATTCTCCCCCTCTACTCTGCTCTGGTGAGACCCCACCTGGAGTACTGTGTCCAGCTCTGGGGTCCCCACTGCAAGAAAGACATGGACCCGTTAGAGTGGGTCCAGAGGAGGCCATGAAAATGATCTGAGGGCTGGAGCACCTCTCCTGTGGAGAAAGGCTGAGAAAGTTGGGGTTGAGAGGTTGGCCTGGAGAAAAGAACGCTGCGAGGAGACCTTACTGCAGCCCTTTGATATACAAAGGGGGCTTATAAAAAAGAGGGAGGGGCCTATAGTGACAGGGCAAGGGGCAACGGTTTTAAACAGAAAGAGAGTAGGTTTAGATGGGATGCTTCATCCCTGGCAGTGTTCAAGGTCAGGTTGGTTGGGACTTTGAGCAACCCAATCCAGTAAAAGATGTCTCTGCTTCATGGCCGGGATGTTGGACTGGATGATCTTTAAAGGTCCCTTCCAACACAAACCATTCTGTGAGTCTCTGATCTGGTTTCATTTTGGTGGTTGGAGACAGGAATTACTTCATGTCTCTGATTTTCCAAGGTTGTATACTCCATTGTATAGTCCATCGTACAGTCCATCGTGTAGTCCATCTCACTGAACTAGCTCTATTTTATAGTACTGTTTTCCATTGACATGTGCTGTTGAGATCTCACCTGGCTGTGTTAGGTTCTGTGGCCTCCCATGCTTAGCACAATGCTCAGAAGCTTTGGGACTTAGATACTTTCTTAGTCTGCTCTCTTGTAAGTATGCGTGGTTCATGGCGATGTTGTGATGGTGAGGTCCATGGTTTGGGGAGCTTTTCTTCCAACTCTTTCCTCCCTGCCATTTGGGAAGATGTAACAATGGCTGCCCTTCTCCTAAGCAGAAGCTTGTTCGTACAGCCGTCTTGCATAGGGCCAGTGCTACAAGGAGATCTTCCATTCCAGGTCTTCCTTTAATGATCTGGAGCTCAAGATGATATAGAAAGCGTGCATGATGTTTTTGTCATCTAGCCAATGTCTCTGTGTCCAGATTATGATGGACAAATAAACTACTTGATACTACAATAGAGAAGTATTGTCTCACTGTATGGGTTTAAGATTTATGAAGGAGTTCAAGTTGTTGACCCAGGTGAAGGACTCAGTCCTGCACTGAGATTGGCAATGTTATGTGAAGTTTAGTCATCTTTTGAGTTGCTGGCAGCTTACTTGACGCTTCATATTTCTCCATGCCCTCCTATGAGAGTCCTGTTTCTTTTAGGGGAGCAGAGGAAATTGAGGTTCTTCTAGCAGATCACACATATACAGCAGAAGTAGGAACGTTAGCGTTGCTTTGGCCTGCCGCTCTGACCTTGGGACATTGTACTGGCTTTGAGCCTGCAGCAAACATGCCCAGAACCAGTGCTGTTTGGAGGAGTGGTCCCACAGCTGATGCTTGTTTGAAGGATTTCAAGACCCAGAACTGGGTGGCTCTGAAAATGCAAAAAATGGCCAGGGCCAACCACAGTGTGCACACAACGTAAGAGTGCCGTTCTTTAAGATGCAAAGCTCACACGTATGTGTGCTTCCTTCTCAAATTCCTCTCTCCTCTGAGACACCCTATAAGAGGAAAGTAAAATGACCCTGTGCATATCCTATTTCACATACACACCTGTGGAACTTGAGAAATGGCATTCATAAGCATGTCCCCTGTGTTTGTGTCATGGGCCTCTAAAAGTTCGTGTGGGTCGTACATCTCACAGGTCTCTCCAGCTGATAGTTGATCTTGCTCTCCTTTTATTTTAGCATCAGAGACCCGGAGCCAGGCGTGGAAAGTTTTTTGGTCTTTAAGAGCTCGCCTCCTTCGCTGACTCCTATTCAGAGTAAAAAACTCTGTCATTTTCCAGCTCTCTGTGGGTGGAATATATGGATTGCATTTGGCACGCAGCTACTCAGTGGGCACTGTGCAGAAACTGAGTTCAGAGGTGTTTGTTAGCCTGTCTGCAAGCGCCCCTTGAATAAGATGTTAGTGCTTACTGCTTCTGGAAGGAGTTTGCTGCCTTTCATGTGGTGCTCTTTGCAGACTAGTAAGCTGCCTGGTGGTTGTGCATGTCCCCATTCTGCTCTCCTATGTGTGCCTTAGCGCCCAGGCTGGTGGGGAGGGGTGCAGAAAAGCATTATTTGATGTACCCTCCAATGAAAAGAAGGCCAACTGTATAAAAAAATCACCTCTGCAGCACTGAGAACAGTAGACTCGATGGTATTGGGAGACCAAATCCTACACTGTGCTACTGAAACATCAGCTGTTCTACTTTCTGTTCTCAAGTTACCAGTTTACAGTGCATTTCTGCTTAAAATTCAAAACTTCTTGTTGGACTTCTGAAGATCTCTTTTTCTCCTTCTTTCTCTCTCTCTCTTTTTCCAACAGCCTCTTGAGCTTACACGAAAAATCCTCCGAGATAAGCAGAACAAGAAGAATTCTGGTCAGCCCATTCCAGTATTTCCATCCTGGGTGTATGAGAGACCTGCACTTACTGGCGATTTCTTAATTGGCACCAGTTTAAGCACTGACACAACAGTACCTATAGGTATGTGATACACAGGGAAAATTGCATTAACTTTTTATGTTTTGTGCTTGTTCAGAAATGCTGTTCAGATTTCATCGCGCTCAGGATGAAAGCAAAACTTGGCTCCTTGCACTCTGCAGATGAAGAGCATGGTTCAAAAAAAAACCCCAAACCCCGAACTTACTTTGTTCGCAGTGTTTTTCCTGCGTTGAATTTCAGCCCTGCTCTAGATCCATGGGATCTAATCTGTCCTGAATTTCCCAGTCCTTTTTCTCTCTTGAGTCCCAGCCTCTGTAAAATCCTACTGTAGGAGTATCGCATCTGTATCCTCAGCTGAAAAATCTGTAGTCGTGCCTGATGAGGGAGTATTTATCAGTCCACCCAGCTCAATATCCTCTCCAGTAAGACTATAACAACCTCCCTGATTTGCTGTGTCTCTTCTCGCCAGAGCAGCAGGGGAGTAATCTCTGCCTGTTATATTCTAGCTTTAGGCTGAGCTATGTATAGTTTCTTCTTCATAAATTAAATTTAAGAACTCTCTTTTGGAAGAGAACAGCTGAGTTAGAAACTCATGTTTCCATTCCCCAGAACTGTGGAGGCTCCTACAAGAAACCTGTAGCTTCTTCCTGATGTGGATTTGGGCTGTGTCTAAGGGGGGGACGTGAAAACATTAGGCTCATTCTTGCAGGTGCCCTTAAATAGCTTGTCCACCAGTGTATTTCTGCCAGACCTTTTGGCATGTGCTGTGAGGGTATGTTCCTAGCATGCTCAGAACCATTTGTTCTCTCACATACAATCGTATCAATGGGGAGGGATTGTTGCCTTGTTTCATGAGATAAGCTTTGCTGTAGTTAGTGTTGTAGCCGCACTGTTCCCCGATCTTCTGATGCGCTTGATTATATTTCGGGTTGAGTTCTTCTTGCAGCTGGTTTGTAGTTGAGTGTACCATTCAGAGATCCTACAGTTTACAGCTCACCTGCAGCTTTTGCTGGGCTAGCATTTCTTTGTATCTGTATTTGAACTTTTTTCTTGATATTTGAATATTTCAGTGGAGGGGAGGTAGGGGGAGTTGTTGACAAGATTGAAGCTACTCGGGTCCAGTATAACTGAGTGCTTTTGGGTGGAAGGATCAGCAGCACAAGCTGTGGATGATGTTCTCTTCGCCACAGATGTCGGATGTATAGCCTTGTCTACTCGGTTTGCTTTGGGTATAAATGAGTAAAGGATTCTTTTTTCTTGGAAAGCAAGGTAGGTGATTTTAGGGTTGACCCTAACCCAGTTTTATTTCTCTGTTTCTTGATTCAGCTTTGTGTGACCTTCCTTTGTTCTCTTTGAATAGTAGTATGTCTTCCTTTCAAGCTTCAGGTACTAGATTGAAGTGATATGAATGATCAGGTAGTACTGTGGCATGTTCTATTTGTGGGGTGTTTTTTGTCTTCTCTTTGAAAACAGGTACCTTGCCATTAGCCTCCCAAGAATCCATGGTTGTGGAGGACTTGCTGTATGTTCTGATTGGTGTGGATGGAAGATACATCACAGCGCAGCCTCTTGTAGGCAGGCAGAACCGAGCATTTTCAGTCGATCCAAACTTGGACTTGTCCATCAAAGAGTTGGTGACCAGGATTCTTCCTGTAGCAGCAAGTTACTCTGCTGTCACCAGGTACGAAGCTGACTTGTGCCAGAGGAGGATGTTCTCCTTTGTAGAACAGAGAATCTGTAATTGTGCAGATGGTAACTTCCAAGCTTAATTTAAACTTATGGGGATATAAAATAAGAACGGCAATGTGTTCGAATTGGTTTTAGCTGCATTTGTTTTTGCTGGCTTTCTCCTCTGTGCTGCCAGTTCACTTTTTTCATTCACCCCACCTTCACTTTGTCCAAACTTGGTCTTGGTAAATTCAGGCAAAGTGCACACAGGATATGTCTGCTTGTTCTGGCTTGTCTCTTCCCACTCTGCTATGAATTTCTCTGTGTTTCATGCTTTTGCTCTCCTCTGGGCATCCAGGACTGAGACAACCTTTGTGTGCATCTGAACAGGAGAACCTACTGCTGCCGAGTTTCTGGTAGCTGCCTTAAGTAATGGTTAAAAGGTCTTAGTATAAGGTACACCTCACTAGCAGCGGGTGTTTGTTGTATAGATGTCTGCATTTGATTCAAAGTCCCTAAAAGATCAGCAAAGAGAAAGAAACATTTTTAGAATGTGATTCATCCAATCTCTTTTAGGTGTCTCCTTCCAGATGATGTCACTTGTGTTCAGAAGCATCTGTCTCTCTCCACTAACGTGTCTGGAGCCATCTGAATCTGGTCAGATGAATCCCTGCTGTGGCACGTGGCGTCAGAAGCCAGCAGCAGTGCTTTGCCCACACGTCTGGGTGCACATTGCTTCCTTTTGAGATCTTTTCCGGTCCTCTAATCTGTTGCTTGTGCGAAGACAATCGCCTTGAAAATCCTGGCTCTCACTTTTTACAGAGTGGTTTTGCAGATAATTCTAGTTCCCCTACAGTTTGCGAGGAAATGTCTTCCCACTACTTTCTGTACTAGGAAATGCGGTGATGGGAAATAGGCAGGGGGGACACAGAGCATATGTGGAACCTGAAACTCCACCTGAAGACTGGTGCACTTTCCAACACATGTTCTACTCCTGTGCCTGCATGGTGTCCTGAAGATAAAATTACTGAAAATGATACAAGGTGCCTTGCCTGAAAGAGTTTCCATTTTGCTTTTTACAGGTTTATAGAGGAGAAGTCTTCCTTCGAGTATGGCCAGGTAAATCATGCTCTGGCTGCTGCTATGCGGACTCTAATCAAGGAATACATGATACTCATTACCCAGCTGGAACATCTTCAGAGACAGGGACTTCTGTCACTGCAGAAACTCTGGTTTTATATCCAGCCCACAATGAGGACCTTGGAGATTCTTGCTTCACTTTGTAAGTTTCAAGAATACAGTCATTACATTTTGACAGGTGCATGACAGGGGCTTCTGAAAACTGTACAGGGTAGCAATGCAGACGGGGGATGTGTCTTTTAAATTTTATGTTATATTAAAGAAAAAAAGGCCAAGGGGAATTGTACTTGTCAGAGCACTGCTCTTTTTTTGAGAGCGGTGGGCTCTAGGGCTGAATCTGCCCTTCAGAGCTGTTTGGAGGCGAGTCCATGCCTTTTAGCTTCACTGCCCTTCGGATCAGTTGATTCCACTACTGCTGTGTCTACTCAGCTTCTTTCCAAATGCCTCTCCAGCTGGGTGTGGATGTATAACTGCAAACCGATTCAATCGGAAGGAACCTTTGGAAGTTTCTAGTCCAACCCCTTACAGCTACTGCAGTTTTCTCAGGGCTGTGTCCAGGCGAGTCTGGACAATCCCCAGCGATGTAGATCCCCTGCCATTCTGGGACCTTTCCCATGACTTCACCACCCTTTTTATGAACATTTCTTTCTGTATCTCCAGCTGGAATTTTCCCTTCTTGTTGCTTTTGTCCTTTTGATATAGTCACCTTGCTCCTCCAAGAGGAGTCTCGTACCATCTCCTCTAGAACCATCCATTGGATAGTGAAGGAATGATTTTCGACAAACTCCAACATCATCTTTTCGCTCAGCTAATAAGCCCAGCTCCCCGAGGCTCTTGTACACCTTGGGCACCACACCTCTGCCATCTGATGGACTCTTCATTTTGTCATTCATACTGGGGACCCCAAACTGAACGCAGCATTCCAGGTGTGGCCTCACCAGCGCTGGGCAGAGGGGAATAATCACTGGCAGTGCAGCCCTGGGTGTGGTTGGCATTCATTGCTGCAAGGACACGCTGCTGACCCATGATGAGCTGGTTGTCCACCAGGAGCCCCCAGTTGTTCTCTGCGGTGCTGCTCCTCAGCCAGCCAGTCGTAGCCTATACCGTTGCATGAGGTTGTTGGTCACAGATGCAGTTACCTCAATGATTTTGGTTAAACTCTTTGGCGTGAGAATACTTGTACAGTTCTCTCTACTCAGCCCAGAGAATTTATCTGGATGTAAATATCTGTTCTGTGTACAATCTGGAGTTGAATGATCCCTCTCGGTATTCACGTTTCCTGAAATCTCCAGTTTTTTTTGAACGCAGCAGTTAGCCAACTGCATCAAGGTTTACTTCGATCCAAAACTCACGGCAGTACTGTATTCCTCTGTCTCTACATCCCTTTTGCAATGGCGAAGTACAGATTTCACTATCAACCTACTTAAATCCTGGTGTCCCCTCGGTGCTGGAGGATTTTGGACTCTTAAGCCACCATGCACCTTGTGTCTACCTGAGCTCAGTTCTCCTTCCCTGGAGGCTTGCGTTTGGTTATTGCTCTTTTTAGTTTGTGGATCATTTGGGTTTTCGTTTCAGGACATTTCAGGATGTAAGGTTTTGGTTGTGTGGTGGAATGGCTTTGCATCTTCATAGCGGGGGTTTACAGCTGACACGGAGATTTGTGACTTAGTGTGGTCACCTAATCAGCTGCTAACTTTATTACATTTAACAGCACAGCTCGTGCAATTAATCTGTGTCAGCTCCGTGTCTTACATCTGTATTTTTAAATTTTAGCTACTTCTGTGGATAAAGGTGAGTGTATGGGAGGATCAACCCTGAGCTTACTCCATGACAAGACTTTCAATTACACGGGCGACAGCCAGGCCCAGGAGCTGTGCCTGTATTTAACTAAGGCAGCCAGCGTGCCTTACTTTGAAATTCTGGAAAAGTGGATATATCGAGGCATCATTAATGATCCATACAGGTAAAGAACAGTTAAGGAATGAAAATTAAATGCAAAAGTCCTTGGCGTCTACTTTTTTTAGTGCACCCATCCCTCTACTCGCTTGGTAGAGTGCATAGCCTAGGGGCCTTGACCTGGCAGCAGTAGGTAGACAAGGCAGCGTTGCAAGGCAGGGGAGCTGCTGGAGGGTGTTTAACTACATTTCTTATTTGATTTGGTGGTTACAGAGTCAGAGATGCTCTAACTTGCTTTATTTTTCCAAATTCAAGGAAATCATATGCAAAAGTCAATGGCATAACAGTTCAAATATGCAGTCTGCTCCAATTCCACCTTACCATGCCTGTCCCTCTTTAAGAATTTTCCTCTCACATCCTCAACCTTTTCATGATGTGGGGGTGAGCCCTCTTCTCATGGGGCACACGTATGATAAATCAGTGAATCTGTGTTAAATGTAGTCCACTAATATGCTAATCTGATAGGAGCTAACAGCACTCTCTGAAGTTTCTTGTCTTTTGTAGAATCATTTGAAACATTTAATTGTTTAATAGTTGATGCAGCATTTCTGTTTCCCATGTTTGCAGAATCCAAAGAGGGGCAAAACTTAAGTTAAAACAGCTAAAATTATCACCTTCCTGATGGTGAGAAGGCAAAGGCCAGCTTCTTCACCTCTACACTGACAACCAAATAATGTTTAGACTCGCTTTGTGAACCCTGTAAAATTCTGTTTCTGTCATAATTGGTTGCGGATTAGCAGAAACGTTCTGCAGAATGCTTCTCGTCTTACTACAAATACAGACTGATTTCAGTTCGTGATTGGAATGTATTTTCATGAGACCTTATTTCTGATAGATCGTGTTACCAGTTTACAGGTCAAAAAAAGTAATCCTCATTGTACCACTGCCTGCTTCTAAACATCTGCTTTAACTGTTCAGTGAGTTCATGGTGGAGGAACATGAGCTGCAGAAGGAGAAGATTCAGGAGGACTATAATGACAAGTACTGGGATCAAAGGTATACTGTTGTTCAGCAACAGATACCCTCATTCTTGCAGAAAATGGCTGACAAAATACTAAGCACAGGTAGGTAAAGATAAGCTTCTGATGTAAGAGGAATCTTGAGACGAGCATTGCCATTCTTTGTGTAAAGATAAAGGAAATGTCATTGTGCTTTGCCAGTTTCTGGGGTTGTCCAGCTGAACTTCTCCGAGGGACAGAAGAATCAGATTTAAAAAGAATCCCAAATCCTATAAATAAAACAACGCGTGGGAAGGAGTCCAGCAGCAAGGGGAGCTATCTGTCTTACTGCTCTGTTTCATGGGTACAGTTTTCTAGCAGCTAGCTAGATGGAGCTAGACAGCTGAGGTTTCAACATGCTGAGTTTTAATTTGGGTGTTTAAATGAAGCATGCAACCTGATGGCTACCATTGTTCTCTTCCTTAAGTACAACCACCCCCCCACTCCCACTCCCCTCCCTCCAAAAGATACTTCTGAAGTGCAGCACCAGATCTTCAAAGTTTCTGGCTATCTGCAGAGATGTTCTGCTACCACTGGAAAAACAAAACCATTTCTAAATCTCTCCTTAAACTTGATACTAGGTGCCTAATTTAGAATTCTGTCTTATCTTTCGAAAGGTGTCTAAATCCTTTCCGGATTAGTAGAACTCAGCGTAAACATTTCACAGCAAATCTTCCACTTGAAGGTAGTGGTCTGAAAGTTTCCCTGTTGGATGTACAGTAGGTATGAATATGGGTCATTCTTTCTTTTTGCTTCTAGGGAAATATTTAAATGTTGTGCGAGAATGTGGACGTGACGTTACCTGCCCCGTGGCTAAAGAGGTCATCTATACTTTAAAAGAGAGAGCATATGTGGAACAAATAGAAAAAGCATATAACTATGCTAGCAAAGTTCTTCTGGATTTCCTAATGGAGGAGAAAGAGCTGGTGGCTCACCTAAGGTTTGATTTATTTTACTAAATGCATGTTAAATAGATTGGTTCTGATAGGGAACATAAGTTCTTGAAGTTACCCCTCTTTTCTCGATATATTATTAATGTATTCTCTCTATTTCCATTAGGAAGGTTGACCTGAAAAAAAAAGGTTGTTTTTTTTTTCCTGAAGAAAAAAAAGAAAAGTGTAAAATCATAGAAATGTTGGGTGGGAAGGGTGTGTGGGGGTCTCTAGTCCATCATCCTTTGGAAAGCTGTTGCCAAAACTAGATCAGGGAATCCGTGGCTTTGTCTAGCCCAGTCCCAAAACCCACCTCAGGTATGGACATCCCCCACCTTTCTCATGACTTGTTCTGCAGCTGCATTGTCACTCCCACCTGGGAAAGGAGTTTCCTAATATCATCTGATATGATCAAGAAGAGTTTCATGTGACTGAGAATAGTTTGATATTAAGCATCTCACCAAATATATGCCGTGGTTACTGTTTGTGCAAACATAGGTAGTTGGAATTGAGTGTATTAGTCCCAGGTTCCAGTACAGGGGTTTTCTTAACATTTTAAAGTTAATTTTAATAACCTGTATTTTGATTCTTGTAACACGTTCAGCTGATAGCAAATGCAAGTGCATTCTAGCATGCAAACTCCAGCTTTCTTGTGTGAATCAAGCTTTTATTTTATTACTACCTTCAGAAAACACTAAAACCAGGAATATTAACTATCCAGAAGACCAAGACAGCAATGAATAGGTAGGGAATTGCAGTTGTAAGATAGTTTGTCATTGGTGTGAGACGTGGTGCTAGAGGTTATGCTTCAAACCAGTGACACAGTGTGAAAGAAAGTGATCTGAGCTTCATGGGACAAACCTGCCAAGTGACCCACACAAGAAGATGCCCATTGCGAGACATAAGCTGCAGCAGTAATGGCAACTGGAGTGAATATGCCTAGCAGTCCAGGTGGGATTGTTTTGGGCCTGCTTTTTGCTAGGTCTGAAAAAGTTGTAGCTACAACAAAGGTGTCTGCTCCAGACCTGGGAACACTACGGCTCCAGCTGCAAGAGGTTGTGGGAGGAGCTGAAGATCCATGTTTCACTCCTTTGAAACTGATATGTGCCTTCCTGGCCTGTGGAAACCACCAGAGAACATGCCTTGTTCCATAAAAGGTTGTGAGAGCTGTCTCAAACCTGCCAGTCGTTAAGGTGATTCTTCCTAGCCTTGCTAATGACTGTTATCCTTCCAAGCCTTCTTTGCCTAATAGGACTGTTCAAAAGACCCTGGCTTCCAAAGTTCTGGTGGCACAGGTCCTCTGTTGGGCCTGTCTGTCACAGTGGAGTTTCAGATTAAGGTATTGCTCAGCCTCTTCAGCTAGGGTTGATCAAAGAATCATAGAATGGTTTAGGTTGGAAGGGACCTTTAAAGATCATCTCGTCCCGCCCCCCTGCCCTGGGCAGGGACACCTCCCCCCAGCCCAGGTAGCTCCAAGCCATGTCCAACCTGGCCTTAAACACCTCCAGGGATGGGGCAGCCACAGCTTCTCTGGGCAACCTGCACCAGTGCCTCACCACCCTCAGAGTGAAAAATTTCTTCCTAATATCTATTCTAAATCTCCCTTCTGTCTGAAGCCATTACCCCTCATCCTATCACAACATGCCCTTGTAAAAAGTCCCTCTCCAGCTTTCAGGTCTGATCTGGTGATGTCTGTGACCTCCTCATCTTTGAAACAGGCTCTCTGCGAGATCCTTCAACAGCTGTCCTGTGCGTATGTAATCCACTGGGGTGCAAGTGCAGGGGCAGCTGACTGGGGAGGAAGCTACCGAGTTTCCAGCACGTGTGTGCACTTTGAGAGCTGAAGTGGGATGGTTGCAATCAAACCCCAGAGACCTGTGACAGATAACCACTTCTCCTCAGTGAAGCGGGGGTACTGACTCTCTCTCTTCACCATCCCAGAAACGTTGCTTGGAAGGAACCAACAACCTCTAGTTCAGCCTCCTGCTTGAAGTGGGATTGTCACCAGCGTTAGGTCAGGTTTTTATTTGGATTCATGCTTTAGAGTGTGTCAGCAGTAAGTGTCTTGCTCCCTTATCTGTTGTGCCCTCAGTTAACCACTGACACTGACATGACTTCCTCATGACTGCAGGAATTTTCTTGGTTCAAGAGAGTAACGACAGTCAGGGAAACAGAGGGGTTGAGCATCGTCCTGAATTGACAGCGATCAGGAGTCTGCAACCACATTGTGTTAAGGCTGTGCTGGCCCTATTTTTGCTCTGAAAATTGCAGTTATCATGCGTGGGCTTTGGCCAAGCGCTAAGTTAATCCTCAAACTCTCCCCTGAGCTATTTCCAAGCTCTTGACCCGCTGCAGTTAGCTCTCCCTGGTGCCAAGTGAAAATTAAAGTTACTGTAGCAGAAGTCAACGCAAGTACCTGGAGTACTTAAAAAACCAACACAGATTCTTGTTCCTTCAAAGGAGTGCAAGGTTCTGCTCTGAATGGGCAACTGCCTCTTGGGTGGATCTGCGTGCTGCGGAGGTTACGGTGTTGTTGAGGACAGCGGTATGAGCCTTTCGCCCAGCAGTGTAGTGTGTACGGGTTTTTTTCCAGGGTGCATTTCTCAAGGGAAGAAAAAGAGCAGCAGCAGCCCTGATCTGATTTCACAAAAGCATGTGGACTGAGGTGGAAAGGAGGAGGGGACATGCATAAAAGACTAAAATAGGTTATTTATGGCTGTGTGTTCTCTATGAAGAGGAACATTTTGTGATCAAACCCAACAGCCTGGCTGAATTGATTGCTTTTGTTCCTTTAGGTTTAATATGGATTAACTTGGGTTTTAAAAAACATAATCAATTGTCCCTTCATTTTCTTGAGCAGATCTATAAAACACTATTTCCTGATGGATCAAGGGGACTTTTTTGTTCACTTCATGGATCTCACAGAAGAGGAACTTAAGAAGCCCGTAGATGACATCATAACTACGAGGCTAGAGGCTCTGCTTGAATTAGCCCTGCGAATGAGCACAGCCAACACAGATCCTTTCAAGGACGATTTAAAGGTAAGAATGTGTGTAAGCAGAAGATAATTGAATTTGACCAGAAGGCCTGCCGTGATTTGGGAAGATCTGTGTGCCTGTAAGAACTTGCCGAATGAAGGAAAAGACAGTTGATGGCTGTCCTTCTGTAGACCTTCTCTGGGTTAAGTCCTCTTTCATCCAGATCAGTGACTGGAAGTACTCACCCTGGACAAGCGCCTGCGTTTTCTTGCTCGAGTCTGAACACAGAGGAGGTGCTTTTGGGTGGCCTCAGGGTGAGATGGAAACAGAAGTGTGTCTCTCATGCTTATTCTCAGCTTGAGTGCTCACTTTGGGGTACAAGAAAATACCTGATGAGAAGTCCTGCCTATTAATGATCGCGTGTTTTACAGATGTGAAGCAGCACAGAGATGGTGCCTTGGGAGTGTGAGATTGAATAGACCTTGCAGAGGCTGAGGACAAGGCAGAGCGGTCAGCAGCTGCTCTGGTGTCTGCCACTGCAGTGTCCCGGTCATACCATTCACTATTTCTTCCTAGGTTGGTGTGATGACTTGAGGGCCGCTCTTGACATTTTGCACTTCTGCCATGTGTTTGTTGCTACGCAGTAGTTGCGAGTATCCCCGTGGCTTCAGTTTTTTTCCTGCTGTTCCTTTATAGATTGACTTGATGCCCCATGACCTCATTACACAGCTCTTGAGAGTCTTGGCCATAGAAACAAAACAGGAGAAGGCCATTATCAGTGCAGATCCCACAGAACTCACTCTCAGTGGCCTTGAAGCATTTTCCTTTGACTACATTGTTAAGTGGCCGCTGTCCCTTATTATAAACAGGTAAAGTATCAATCCACTGAAGGTAAAAAAGGCAGAAGCTTTTGCGTTGGGTTGAAGCATGTTTCCACGCAGCAAAAAAATGGAAAACCTGTATCTTTAAAGTGAGATTATAAGTTGCTGACTAGCAGGGAATGTTTTGGGGTTGTTGACTCCTGCTTGCAGGCAATGGAATATGGATTGTCTCTTCAGCAGAGCCCTACTAGACCGTGTCTAAGGCATGCTTGGCAAGTCAGACTTTCATTTTAAATGGTGGGAATACATAGTTTTATCTATGCTTTCTCAGCCTGGTCCCTGGTTTTACTTGTCACTGGTCACCCTGTTTTCATTTGTCCATGGCTTTCTGAAGTATCTCCCCTGAGACTGTGAACAATCACAAGGGGGTTTCCGTACAAGAACCAAGCATTTCTTAAATGTGGAGAGCAGAAAAAAAAAATGCACTTTCTGGTATCCCTGGCTGCAAACTAGAAGGATACAGGCTGTTGCTAGACTTACTATAGCAAGCTATTTTGCATTTAGTTGAGCTGTGAGGGACTGAATGGTTAATTTTTCTGCAGGAATTTGCCCCCTCTTTCCCTGGAGAGACACTGGCAGACCTGGTGCTGTGAGCCAGGGCAAATGGGACAAGAAGTGTTACATGAACAGCATGACAGATGTTGAATTGTTAATTGCCAACAATTAGTTTGTCCCTTAGTTTCCCCTTTAAAAAATCAGTTGACGCCATGGGACTTTTTCAAGGACGTGATGCTTTTGAAATTATGTTTCTTTCTTTCAAATTGAGTGTTTCAGCTCTGATGGTAGCTATGGAAGTGAAAATACTGTTTGGTAAGGCTTCATGAACTGTATCAACTGGAGCTCTGTAGACACCTACGCTGAAGTGTCTGAATGCAGACCTGAATCCAGTCCCTGAAGCTATAAATAAGCATCCCCATCTGCTTCTGACAGTGCATTGCTGGCGGGGCAGTGATGCCTATAGCTTGGTTACAGCTTTTTCTTCATCTTTTTGGAGAATCCTGGTGAATTGTTTTGGTGATCGTAGCAGTCTTAGTGCAGTGGGTACATGACCGCAGGCATCTCTGTGAGTGACCTTTTGGTGGGTAGCTTGAGGGAATTGGAGGAGGAGGCTGGTGATGTGCACGCTGGCAGGAAATATGGAGGAGGGACTCCTTGGAGAGAAATTCTTTGGGATGGTTACAAATGCGATTTTTTTTTTTCTTTGGTTCAAATTGTTTCAGTGCAGTTCTGTGTGTGTCTGAAGGCGTAAGGAACATATTGTGTAAAATCTCTTTGCCTTTGAGCAGCCTCAGCCTTCACAGCTTAGTCTGTCATCAGAACAGGGCTTAATCTGGATGGGTTTCTCCTTTCTTTTCAGGAAAGCACTGACAAGATACCAGATGCTTTTCAGACACATGTTCTATTGCAAACATGTGGAAAGACAGTTGTGCAACGTTTGGATCAGCAATAAGACAGCCAAGCAATTCTCCCTGCATTCAGCTAAGTGGTATGGCCTTTTTTTCTGCTGGGTCAGATGTGAAGGTTTGGTTTTCCTTCTTGCTAGTGAGATATGTCATGACATGGATCAGATCATTTTGACTTTAATCTTTACAGGTTTCTTACAGGCTGAGAGAGGTCACAATATAACATTTTAGGTTTTGGTAGGAAGTGTCGGCTCAATAATCTTTGTGCTGCTTGGCTCATTCCTCTTTGTTGGCGTGTAGGTTTGAAAAGGAAGAGATGGTCTTTAGGGTTAGATCATTCTACACTGAACAGTTACAGCAGAGGACATCTGTGCGTATATTGTCTTGGTCGCTACTTTAGCATCAGCAAGATTAATAAGGTCCCCAGTAGTTTAAAAGCAACATCCTTCTCTACTGGCCAGACCACTAGCAACAGCTCATGACCTTCACACGGCTTGGCTAATGTTTGGGGTTTTGGTGTGACACAAAATGAATAAGGTAAAACTGGTGGGGTGTTTTCCCAGGAAATCATTCGGTCTTGTTCTGTCTGTGAGCATGCGGTTTCATCTTCGGATCTGCCCTCCAGGTGCTGGAGGTGCCTGTTTGGAGCGTGAGGCAGACCCCAGCGACACAAGGTAGTACCTTCTGCCTTGCCGGTGGCACTTTTGTGTCACAAGGTAACCTGGGCCGACCTCAGCCAACACGACTCTAACTCTGCTTCTCCTGTAATTGTGGAGGTGTTAGCAGAAGAGACCTGTGAGGGTCTGTAGTCCAGCCTCCAGCTTACAGGACGGCTGTGGTCAGCAGGCAACAGGGCAGCTGTGGTTAAAAACCCTTAGGGTGGGTATCCCCCACCTCTCCGGTGACCTGTCCCCATTTGCTGAACTCAGTTCTTAGTTTGCCATCACAGAAGCTGCATAAATTAACATTGAAAGAACCTCTATATAATCCCACCATTCTCTTTTCAAGGTGAAATTGCGTTAAATAATCTAGGTAGCAGGTGATTTGATGAAGTATTTGGATCCCCTGAACGTATTGATGCAAAGCATAGAATCTTTTTAAGTGTGCATTTCACAAGTAAGGCTGGAAAGAAACCTGAACTGTTTATCTTGTTAAATTTTGCCCTGCTAACGAATGCATGTCTTACTGGATACTTAGACTAGTAAAATTGCTTTAATATTTAATACCAAAATTTTAGTTGAATATAATAAAATATTCAAAGTAACTTTCCAGTCTACACCAGGTTCAAAATTCTGACTCCAGTAATTGAGGGAAAGCCATCTGAATATGTGGAAAATAATCAGAGGTGGTTTGCGTTAACTTTATAATCCCTCTCACGCTGCAGCAGTGAATTTGCTAGGACAGAAATATTTAGCTCTGCTTGACTGTGCAAGCCTGGTGATAGTTCTCGATGGCATTTGCTAGCTCTAAGTTGTGTGGGTGTGATTTCTCCCCTAGGTTTGCTGGTGCTTTCACACTGCGGCAGCGGATGCTGAATTTTGTACAGAATATCCAGTATTACATGATGTTTGAAGTGATGGAGCCAACATGGCACATTCTTGAGAAGAACCTGAAATTGGTGAGTGTGTGCAAGAGAAGTTGGAACGGAAGTCTGAAGTTAACAAATTTAATATAGAGAAAAAATGTCTAATTTCAGTTACTGCAGGTGTCTGTTAATTTTGTTGGAGGCCCTTAAATATCTTGGAACTATTGTTATTATCACACTGCAAAGCTCATACTCTGCACCCTGTTACCTAAAGGTGCTGTTCTGCTGAGCATCGTTGTACACAGAATAAATACAACTATGGATAAGGAAGAAGGATGCAGGGTGAAAGGATCGTAAACCAGTCCAGACATCTTCAGTTGATTCCTTGGCTGACTTACAGTGCTCTTAAAAGCCAAGTCCGTGCTTTCTCTTCTGTGAAGCTGCCAAGGACTGGCATGTTAGGACTATCTGTTATAAAACAGGGCCTTCCTTATTCAGGTGGCTATTCGGCATGTATATTCCCACTGCAGGTGGGCAAGGCCGGAGAACTTTTCCACTCTGGCGTTACCTGTGAGAGGCTAAGCTCTCTGCCACTGTTTTTTATGCCTGACAAGGGGCTAGCTGGGCAAAGGATGCCTAGCATCATTTTTGTTCCTTTCATGGAGATGTAATGTTCTGAGCTGTGGGATTTTCCAGGTGTGCTACATAATATTTCTGGTTTACTAACCCAAGTCGGTGACTTCTGTGGAAGTTCTTCACCCTAGCAAAAACTGCAAGAATCAGTTTTTATCTCCTGATGGGCATATGAGATGTCTTTATTATCTCAGAGAGGAACACGTTCTCAGCTAATGCCCCACCTGCCTGTTTTAAACAAAGACTGAAAAGTCATTGGGATTTTACCTTTCAGAACAGGCTGATCAAGAAGCCCGTAAAGGTCTTCTCATATCTGGTTTCATTCATGTCAGATTTGTTGGTTCCATCCTCAACAACTGAGAAAAAAAATCCGTCACCAACAGATCAAGTGCTGTTCTCAGTTTGTCTAGAGCAAACCCATCTCTCCCTTTCTTTTTTACCTGACTGTGGTAAAGATCTTGTCTTTCAGGGTGCACAGTTACTGTGGTAGTTCATTAGACAAGCGAAGGATGATGCCTGAGTGCTGGTGGATCTAATGAAAGCCACGGCAATGCTGCAAATACATGTTAGTCGTCCCTGCCATCAGCCTGGGCCCAGCCCATAGCTTCTTTGTTCTCCAGGAATATGTGCTGGAGCCAGGGGACTGGTTGCCTCACCTCTCAGCACCAGTGGAGCTGCCTGGCTTCTGCTGGTTTCTGGCATACAAACAAGTCTTTGTGGGAGGAAAAAGAGAGCAGAGATGGCATCTTGGGTTAGTTCTGTACTGCTGCCTAAAACAAGGGCAGAGACATAGGCTGTCTGCTCCACGTGACGTAGCAAATGTCTCCACTTGGTCCCATGTGGTCCTATCATATGATGATTTTGTGTTCTTCCAGTTTCAAGTGTTGGCAGCAGTCTGGGGAGGGCTGTATTGTAGCTGTTTTCATAGCATGAAGCTGCAGGGATGTGTTGCGTGGGCCGGGCTGTGTCATTAAGGCCTGTGAAAGTGCTTGAGGGTGCAAAGCTTGGTGGAGTAGCGTTGGAGGGTTTTGCCAAGGGAGGGAATCTGCCCTGCTGCCATCTCCTCCATGCCAGGAGACAAGTTGAGGAAGCCCTTTAGGAAGTGCTGCCCCTGAGCTTTGCATGACATTTGTCTTGGCGTATGGGCTTTGCCAGGCAGTGAATGTGTGTTTAATTAGAGCAGATGATCAGTGATCCCTTCCTCAGAGTCGCTTATTTTGCAGCATAACCTTTGTGATGGCTGTAGTCATGTTCTTTATCCCAAGGGACACTGCGTTCCTTATGGTCCTTCCCAGCTTCCTTACACACCGTGGTGCTGCTGTGTTGGTTCTGATGTTAGGGTGCCCCAGCTACAGTGAGGAAACAGGAGGCAAGAGTACTTACCCCTCATCCTCTTCCCTCTGGTCACCTTGTTATTCTTCCCTCTGGTAGTCATCCTGTGATCAGACGCTTCTGGGTTGCACATCTTTTTCCTCTTACACCGTGAAAAACATTTATCTGAGCCCAATGCTCCTTCTGCTATCTGCATTAAGCCGCAGCAGCTCTCTTGGCAGCTCTCTGACAAGCCTGGTGGATCTTCAACATCAGCTGACCCTGCCTTAGTTTCTGCTGTGTATTGGGGAGTTGTTCTTGGGTCAGCTAACCAACATTTTTGATGCCTTGTCATCCTTTTTCCTGGAGAATTCACAAGAGGTATCACATCTAGGATTGTGAGCATCTCTGCATATTCTTGGGGAGGACTTCTGAACAAGAAGAGGTTGTATGTCAAGCTCCTGGATGATCTGAGAGAAGTGTACTTTCTTCTTAATTTTGTTGTAAGTTTAGGTTTGCCAAATATAATACTCAGTTTACTTCACTTGAATTGAGGCGCTTGAACAAGTTGTCGTGTCCCAGGTTCTTCCATACTGATTTCAGGTAGCACTTTCTTTCAGTCTCTGCTGATTCCAGGTGTCCTAGAAGGGACTGCTAAACGCAATAGGCACGCGGTCTGCATTGACAGCATCCCCTGTTCAGAAGAGACAGTCTCCTGACTCCAGAGTTTTTGCAGAGGCTTCCGGTCTGAAGATGCCTCTCTGCTTTGGCTCTCAGCCATTGAGTTTCTCTGCTCCTTCGGAGATATAGCAGTGTTGAAGCATTTTTTAATTTCAGATTCAAAAAGGAATTTGCCAGTTTATACTATTTCTCAGAGGAGCCCATTCCCAATAAAATTCTATAGACCAAACCTTTCTGATAGCTCAAGTGGGCAGATTTTTTCCCTCGCTATGGAGCATCGGTGAGCCTGCCAGAGATGTTGAGGTAGCAGGTATAAAGTGACTTCGCTGGCACTGGCGGAAGGTGTTTTGCATGGCTGTATGGCAAGAAAGAGAGCTGGCCATGCCTTCAATATACGCTTCTTCATTTCCAAAACCTTGAGGGCTGCTGCAGCGTTCTGTAGAGCATTTCTACCATTGGTCTATACCTGAAGGTCTTCTCCAGGTAATAGTGCAGTAGTAACGACTCGTGATGTGAATATGTACACAAGTTGTCACTTGAAACAGAGCTTTTTTTTTGGCAAGTTAGCAAAGTCTTTGAGACGTAATCCAAATGTGCGTTTGCCTCCCATCCTCATCGGTGTCTTTCAAGGCTTTTAGACCTCTGGGAGATGGAGCACACCCTCTACCAGTGCTGGGGCAGGAACCGTCTGGCTCTAAGCAGTGTTGTGATATGGGCACCTGTGAGTCAAACATCTCAACGGCGCGAGCTAAAGAAGCTGTTTCAGCAACCACTTTGTCATGCAGTCCTTTAAAAGAGCTGCTTACCAGGGATGACATATCTCCAGCTACTGAATAAAATCTTCCTTGCTTTAAATAAAAGCACCGTTTATTTCCAAACAGAGGATGCAGAACTGGCTCCTTAACCTCTGTAGCCTACGCACTAGGGTAGTTTTTTCCTTTCATTTGCATTTTAGGAGGGAAAAGAATGATCCTCACTGGTCTCATGTAGTGCCTTATGCTGTTTTTTTGTCAGACCTCTCTTATGCATTTCGACTTGAAGTCAAGGTGATTTCTTCCTAAAAATGTAGCTAGTATCTTTGTCCTCACAACATCATTGTCTTTATCAACACAACTAGCATCTTCATGGCATTAGAGAGCAGCTTTTAACCCTGTTCTGTACTATTTGCTTAAAAGGTTATGGGTTTTTTTTTGGCATTGATCCCGTTGGAGAACTTTTGGCAATTTTAGTCCTATGGCTTTTTCCTAAGCTTGACTCATGTTCTCAGCTTCAGCACATCCCATCACAGAGTGAGAGGCAGGGTTTAATCTATCATTTAAAACTCAAAACCAAAACAGCCCACTGAACTAGCAGAGCTGGACAAAAATGTTGCAGAATCCTAGCATGTCACAGTTTGTTATTATGCTCCTAAAACACGTTTCTGAGTAACCTGTATGTTTTAAGCTTCATAAACTTACTGACATTTGAGGTTCTTTGATTTACTTTTCTGTTTTTCACTTACTGTAGCTGACTCTACTGAGATTGTGGGAGTGGGCATGACAAGCAGATTTAAAAGCAGAGGAAGCGCATGTTCATAAAGCAGATAACTCCATCCTGAGCCTCTTTTCCAGTGGAGGCTTTGGACACTTAAAGAGAGCATAATTTGGTTGAGAAGGTGATGTGACAAATCAGAGGTAAAAGCCTGTGAAGGGCTGTTAAAGGTAGTAATGCAAATACAGTCTTCATCTCAGGATGTTTCTCAAAGCTGGAAGGTACATGAGAAGTATCTCAACATGCCCTAGAGCGGGTCTGAGGTCACCGTCAGAGCTTTGCTCTGGTGCAGCACAGCTGTCCTGGTTTGGTTTTTCATTATTGTACTGTCCTGTCACAGGCATCTAATATTGATGATGTCCTGAGCCACCACACAAGCTTCCTGGATAACTGCTTGAAGGACTGCATGCTAACCAACCCGGAGCTGCTGAAGATCTTCTCCAAGCTGATGTCCGTCTGTGTCATGTTCACAAACTGCATGCAGGTGTGTACAGCCTCCCTGTATTGACTGCTTTGGGTGCCAGCCAGCTATGACAGTCCCCTTTTTCAACTTGACCCCTCTTGTCCTCAGTGTCCATGGAAGAGCTTCTGTTCCTCCCGCCAGCAGGCTTTACAGCTTGACTACTCAGACCGTCATCCTTCCTCCCAAATGGTTGCTGTGGCTTCTTCCGCCACAAAATTCTTTATGCTCTTTTTTTTCAGTCTTGGGATCAGGTTCATATGAAGCAAATTACCTCTCTTCAGCCAGTCCTGCAGCAGAATTTGAGGTGTAAGTTAGAGTGCTCTGTGGTTTTTAGCATGCTCTTTTAAGGGTCAGGTGAGGACTGGTAATTGCACCCATGGAGACTGATCTCCGTGGGCACGCTCTTGCCAGCATCTCAGGGAGCCCATAGCTTTAAAAAACCACCACCTTCCTTTGAGTTTAGGGAGCTTTGCATATTAACATTGTGAGTTTAATCTTGGAGTTAGTTTCCGTGGCACTTAGGTAGCTGCAGGGCTAGCAGAACTGGGTCAGCCTCATGCTTTGCTGTAGTTGAAAAAATGGGATCTAACCATTTCCCTAACCCTCTGCTCTTCCAAGAGATTCACCCAGAGCATGAAGCTGGATAATGAGATGGACCGGCTCACCTTAGAGCACGGTACAATGCTGGGCCCGCCAACAGAGGAGGAGCGTGCTGAAGAGACTGCGAAGAAGAAGCTAACTAACAAGGTGGGACATAGGCTGGACAGCTGGGCCCTTTCCTCTGTGAATGCTGCCTGGGTTGCAGTCTGGTCAGGGTGGCTGTCCTACCTCTTGCAGATAGATCTTCCTAGTTTCTAGAGCACCTCTGGCCCCAAAGGCAGAATCTTTCTGGAATTGTAGGCGCTTTTGAACACAACGTGAAGCACTGGTGGTGGTCTCGAAGTCTGCTTTGAAGACCCTGTCTCCCACAGCAGTCCCTGCACTTGTTTTTAAGTTTTGTTGTATTTTCAGCTGTGCAGTGAATACCCACATACAGGCTTTCTGAACTTTCTTATTTCCAGAACTGGAATTTTGTGATGGATAAGCCAATAAACTGTCGGATGTGACTTTGCAGCCCATCCCTTTCATATCTGAGGGGTTTGGCTTATCCACTTTTCTCTATCTGGATGCACACATACTAAGCCGTTCATTTGGCATGCTTTGTGGTTAGCAGGCTGCCTCCTGTCCCACTGAAAGCCCCTCTGGCATACAACCAGTAGGGTCCATCACGCTGCAAGGCAATCAAAAGTGCTGCAGAGGTTACAGCCTGTCTTAGGCAACACTCATGTCCTGCTTGCTGGCTTTTCCTCCTGCTTGAAAATAAATAACAACAGCATATATTTGAGGGTAACTCTACTGGGATCTACCCTGGGGTGCTCCCAGGTAGGCAACCACCTTGCAGCTGCTTTGAAGGGTTTATTTTAGTGGCTGAGTGACTGTTAAGTTTTATAGCAGTATTTTTGAGCAGGCTAGGAAATAGGGAAGGAATAATTGCATCGCTTTGGCAAGTGTGAAGCAGCAAACACATGGGGCCACTATCTTTTTTCTTGATAGCTTTTAGCAGAGCATGCCGACAACCTCCACCTGACATCTGGCTTCGAAGCAACGATCAACAAGTTCGATAGCAATTTCTCAATGCATCTGCTGGACCTGTTGGACAAACTGAGCATCTACAGCACCAATGACTGTGAGCACAGCATGCTTAACATCATCTACAGGTGAGCCAGTAGTTTTCTCTCTGTAACGTCCCCTCCTGTGGTTCCCAGATTCAGCGCAGGAAGACTAATTGATGTTTATAACTGCGCATGTCTGCCCTGTTAATGAAAACATGGAAATCACAAGAAATATTGCTTTGCATTTCAACCCAAGGCTTTAAAAAAAAACAACGCATTCCTTTGAATTATGTGAAATTTATGTATTGATGTTGTAAAGGTAATGCAAGTGTTAGGTTTCTTGGGGATTGTCTCACAGTGACTAAGTTGATTCCTGACTACAGCATGAGTGTTCCAAGATGAGAAAACCGTGCAAGGGATTGATCGTAAGTGGCTATTCTGTTTAAAGTTCACATCTTGTATTTATTTAAATAAGCATCCCTTCATGTGTTTTTATTGTGGCCTCACCCATACTTACTAGCTTCATAGAAATCAAAATTCCTCCAGCAATACCTACAAGTAAGGTACACAAGATAAACTGCAGGAAGAAAAAGAGAGAGAAAAAGGAGATCTAAGTTTTGCTGCTGGGTTTGTAACCTCTGTGTTCCTTTTTCAATAAAATGAGATACATAAGGCCTTCTTTGGCACAGTCAACATTTGTTTTTGTTATAAGTCATACATATTAGCGTTACTGAGCTTTTTGAGGTCTATGTTATAGACTGGTGTAGCATGGAGGGACCTGCCCGGGTACTTCTAGATTCGAAGAACCACAGATAATGCTTAAGGAGCATTACCCTGCGTTGAGCACATGTGCTGTGCCAGCAGAACGCTTCTTACTCTGATCCTGCTACTGGGGCTTTAGGAGCAAAACAGAAATAACTGCAACTATGGACTTTGCTGCTGTCAGCAGCTGTTAGTGTTTGTGGCTGGAACGTGTTTTTCAAGAGTTAAGCACCCAAGAAACCCAGCAGCCTGCAGATTGGAAATGTTCAGCTGAGGCACGAGGGTCAGGAGCTGACATCTCTTAATTCAAGGAGTCACCTTGGTGGAAGTCACATGTAAAAGCTGCTGGTCACCAGCTGCCTCACACCTGGCAAAAACTCTGACACTTCAGAAACGCTGCTTGCAGACTGCTAGGCACATACGAAAACCAATTAATTTTTACAGTGACTTATTTTTTTCCAGTGAAGAGGCAGGATGTATATTGCATGTAGGCATAAATTTAAGAGGCTAGGAATTTCATGAATATAAAATATTTCAACACTGATACTTTTTTAAGTGCTTGTTCCATATTTGTAAGTGTGATAGACACATTTGTACTGTTACAGTGTTGCGTGAGCCTAGAACACTTGAGACTTACCTTCTTTGTCGTTGCTGTCAGCTGGGAAAAGAAAGCAAAGCCATCCTAAACATCCATTAGTTTCTTCATGCTGTCTGTAAGCCAGCGTGTAGCCTTATTTTTGTGTGTGAGCAATTGTAATCAGCTTTTACAGGACTAGCCAGAAATGAAGGTCTTTTTTAGGTGTGGATTGTTTCCTTTCATCTTTTTCTGAGGAAAGCCCTTGGTTTACCAAGGAGTACTCCCTATTTTTATGAATGTTTCTTATCTGAAGTTGTAATGCTTTTCAGTGTTAGATATGCTAGAATCACTTGTCGGTTGTGTAATTTTGTTCATAAATGTGCCTGATAACTGGTTAATCACATACATTTTCTTTTTCCCCTTGATGTGGTAGGGTTTCGTGCCCCAAGCCCTTTAATATTTAGTACAGAAGACAGTAGATCCTTATTTAGTTCTTTATAACCACATAGGACTAAAAGGTACTTTGAGCTTTCTCCTAACTTTTCTTTATCCCCTGTTTTGTTTTGTTTTGTTTTATTTAAGTGTAGTCTTATTGCTCCTCTGCTTTTTTTGCTCTTTGTGAACTTTACTTTTTGTTGGTCATTCTCATCCTTTGACTCAATCGTCAGGAAGACCATAAGAATATTAACCTGCAACCATTATGTTCTATTCGTTGCCGTTCCGTACCAGTTGTCTTTTAGGGCTGGCTGATAACTCTTACACCTCTGTTGAGATGTGCTACAGCTGAAAACAGAGAGAGAAAAGGTTGCAGGAATGGTTTTTTGAAGTAGGTTGTTGTCCCCTGCTCATGCAGCTCTTGAAACTTCCCGTTTCCTTTTCTGACAGTGTCTGACAGGGCTGTCCAGGATTTTGCAAACAGTTTTGTGAAGTATTCCAGCAGGAGCCTGGGCTTCCAGTTGTCCTTTACTTCTGAGAACTTCTTGACCAGCAGCTACCGTACATTTCCACAGCCCTTGGCCTCCTGTGTTAGCATTTACTGCTCTATCTGAGATGTGGTCACGTAGCTGAGACCAAGGTTGAACACTAAAACCTGTCATCCCTGCCACCAGGGGGGCTTCCAGGAGTGGAATCTAGCCCTCCAGCTCCCACAGCACTGCAGAGAATTACATGTCTTCTTCCTCGTAGGGCTGTATTCCTCATTTGAGGAGGACAGGGATAGTCACAGGCATCTGAAGGGGAATGCAGTCCCACAGGACTGCTTGCTGCTCTGAATTCTCCTGCTGCCATTCCCTGGCAGGGTAGGAGCTTATTTTCCTACCACCAGAACTGCCCTTGTTGGTTGATACTCAGTCCCTGAAATGGGAAGGTAGGTGAGGATCCCTTCTCTGCAGTCCTACTAACTCTGATACACTCCATTTCTGAAGTGACCAGAGCCTGAGGTCTACTTCTCATCTTGGAAGTTCTTCAAAGACTTTTTTTTGTGGCTGTGAGTGGAGGCCCCAACTATACAAGTGATTGCGGTTCTTTTCAGGACAAACCAGGACAAATCCTTTCAGGAAGTGACTGTGCAGCTTATCAAGGCCTTCTGGACATTTTCTGTCAACCTTCATCTGCCTGGGTGTCGCTGTTTCTCATCATCAGACTGTTGGAGATTGCAGGCAGGATCCATCTTGATAAAGGTGGCAGAGCTGGAGCACTGGGGAGTAAATTCTAATTGACAGGCCAAAGGGATTAAGCTCTTACCCTCCCAGGTGTCACACTGGCATACAGAGTCAAGCTCCATTCAGGGATCAAGACCACAAGAAGTTGAGTCATGCAGGCAAGAACATTTATTCCTCAGTGCTCCAGCTCTGCCTCCTTTATCAAGTGCTTACATTTTATCGTTACCAGTACAAGTTCTAACAGAGAGGCTTTTTTATGATGCTCCGTCCAGGAGATCTTAATGGCAATTAATTCCTTGATCCAGCCACTTGGATATTGTTGCAGGTTGCACAGGGCATGGCCAACACCGTGTTGAAGACCAAGTTGCCTGCTCTTTTAATAGAAGACCATCATGACCTCACCAGTCCTTGAGTCTTGCAAAGAACATGTGGATATCATCCCATTGGTGGGATCACCCAGCTCAGTCCAAGGCTGGAGTTGGTTCTCAGCTTACTCAGGCAGTCAACAATGTCAAGTCCTTGACCAGTCTTTACATCATGGAACAGCAGAAGTCCTGCAGCCTTCCCTCACGCTTTATCACATGTTATGCCAGACACTGATGTAAGGCCTTTTCTGGCTCAGGTGGTGTCCTCCTCCTGGTGCTGCTCCTACAGTTAGCATCAGACGTTCACTTCTTTTATCATTACCTCACTGCCTTTGTGTCAACTTTACACGTCTGCCAGGATGGTGGGACAACCTGATGCTGCACCACAGAGACTGGCTGTGTATCTTGTTTGATTGTGGCTCCATGGCTAGGAACTATCTTCCACCAGATGCCTTTGTGTTTCACAGACTGCACGCGAGTGTTAGCTGTGTCAGGAGGTGGGCAACTCCCGAGCTGTGGAAGCTCTCAACCCAATTCTTCCAAATACGGAGAGGTTGATTTTTACAATGAGTACTTCCTGCTTCAGGAGAAAGGAGAAGTATGGTGATTCAGGCTGGTTGTGAGAAAGCATAACGCTTCCGTTAGCAGTTTGCAGTTAGAGAATGTTGACCTAAGCTTGCAACCAGCTGTTCAGAAGAGGGGCTGAGTTCTTTGCCCCCTGGTGTTTCCATGCCTCAGTTCTCTTCAAGGGCTGCAGAGGGAATACTGGGTCTTTATGCCATCAGGACTGTCATCACTAAAAGTCCCCAGTTTGGACTGTCTGGGACCACATGAGTCTTCATCAAGATGTTGGCCATAGCTGGACCTTTACTGACAGACCAGATGTCCCCATTTCCTTAACTGAAATACTGCACGTTAACAGGCCATGCAACAGAACGTGTCTTTCCGTTTCTGCAGGCTGCTCAGTTATGTTTTAAAGAGTGGAAGTCCCACGATGAATGCCCAGACGTGACATTTAGCTCTCATTCAGTCTGTAGAGATTATTGGATTGAGTCCTGGACTCTATGGCAACAGGAACCCAAGCACCAGAGCGGAGACAGTTGCCATCTGAAATAAAATGTTTGACAGAGAGATGAAAGAGTTTATAAGACATACCGGTCTTTTCTTATAAACGATAACCTTTTTATATGACTGCTTTTCAAAGGTGATAGTCTACGTGTAAGATAAGTAACAAAATATCCCTTTTCTTCATCATTCTGGTACTGTGGCTTTATTTATTTGATCCTGGTTACTATTTATGCAGTTTACAGCACTGAGTAACTGAGGCACCACCATTGTATTTGTAGCACCAAACAACACAAGACAGAGACCCAGAGGGTTTTCTTCAAAGCAGGGCAGCTTGCACATGACTCTCAGATCTTCAGCGCGCTGCAGTCCTGCTTGGGTGCCTTGTCTCCATCAGTAGCAGCACTGACAGGGGGGCTGGCAACTGCAGAAGATCTCCCGAGTCATACCTTCACATCCCGGTAGTGAAAAGGAGAAGAATTACAGCATAGAGGACTTAGTCAGAAAGATTACTTAATTCGAAATACTTAGAAATCATACCCAACGAGTGCTGTTAGCATTCATCAGATATCCTTCCGTTACCAGTTTGAAGGAAACAACAATGACTGAGCTTAGAGTAAGACCGGTAGGACGTATGAAGTGATGCAAACCACCGTGAATAAAGCTTCCAGCCACAAACCAATAAACTGAAGTGTAAGCAGAGTTTGAGGAAGCACTGCACAGATTCTTAAGAGGTAGTTGTCAAAGATCATGTAACCCTAAAAACAGAGCCGAAAGGGAAGCAAATGGAAATCTGCACTTCAAAAAGTTTGTAATAAAGCACCTTTAGAAATGGAACAGAGCCTCAAAGTGAGGATAAATGAGATTGGTAAATCTGCCCGCCACAGTGTCAGGTTTCATTTCCTTAAAGGATGAAAGAGATGTAAGCTTTTCAACCAGGAGAGAGCAACAGATAAATTCCATCTGTCGAGGCTCTGTTTTCCGCCATCACCAAAAAATGTCAAGGAACAATTTGTTGCCGTTTGTGTGAGGTTGTTAAGCAACATGAAACTCAAATATTGTGCCTGTTCATTTAGTATTGGAGCAACTCGATTTGAGAAATGAAGAGGGTAACTTTTGTGTGATTCACGGGCCTATAGTGACTGTCGTTCACACTAAGGGCACGTGTTTTTAAGAGCTGCACGTGTCTTGGTTGGCTTCGTGTTGCAGAGATCTGCCTAAGGAAGGTCACAGCAGGCCTGGAGCTGGGTGGTTTTATGGCATCGTTTTGGATTATCGAGGAAACAGGATATTGCTGATGTTGCCTGCTTTGGAGAGGCATTTGCGAGTATCAGCAGTACTTGCGATTTTGGCTGAGCATCTTCCAACCAGTTACTCGACTTCTTGAATCATGAATCTGTTTGAAGCATGGTGGTGTTGGCAAGGAGGCAGTGGTAATGGAAACTGCAACATTTCGCGGTAGTCATGGTGGACAAATACGGTGGATTTCATGTGGGGATAAACACTGGAGTTCAGCAGTGGTGGTTAAGGAGTAGTGGGAAGTGGCTGGGAAGGTGCGGAGACTCTGAGGAGCCCTCACCCTGGCCTCCTTGTCCTCGAGTGACACCTGTGGTCAAACTGTGACTCCGAAGAGCCATTGGTCCTTCCCAATGTATTTTATACACCTGTAAAGAACAGGTGAAATTTAGCCTGTTGTCAAGGGACGAGCCCAGAAGAGGTGTCACCGGCAACGCCTGTGGCACAGTGCAGATGTCCCCATCTTGCTCCGAACAAGCTGGGGCAGTCCCATGCAGGGATGGCAGGTCCCGGAGCTCACTGCGCTGTGGCCTGGTTCAGCTGATGCCCTGGGAGATGTTTCTCCTCCAAGGGCCACAGTTGGGTAAGAGCAAGGCTATTGCTCAGCAGGGTGGGTACAGGGACTGCGGCTGCTTGAGAGGTCTGTGCTGTGGCGCAAGACCCCGTGCTGCACAAGCGTCCTCCACTTCTTCCCTCAGTGAGACTTGCTTTGCTTTTCTTCGCACCCCTCTTTTCAACCACCTTTGTCTTAAAATTCGCCTGTCTATATACACCACCAACTTGTGCATTTTTCCACAATAAGATTTGGAGAAGAAAGATGGAAATTCTCAAAACTTGCAGAATGACATCTGCAAAGATGACAGGTGTAGGAAATGGAGAGAGTGGTTGGACTCGATGATCTTAAAGGTCCCTTCTGACCTAGACGATTCTATGAATCTGTGTATTTTTGGTTGCCTTTGAGCCCTCCAACAAACACGTGCGCTGCGGCGCTTGCAGCACCGAGCTCTCAGGGTGTGGGGGGGCCTTGGCAGTGCGTTCGGCATGCTGTGTGCCAGTGTCTTGGGTATCATTGAGCCAGCTGGCTGCTGAAACATCTGCATCTTCTCTCTCGCAGGTTGGACTTCAACGGGTTCTACACAGAACGCTTGGAGCACATGTCTGCCGAGCGCAGCCAGAAGGCAGCTCCCCTGCTTCCCCGCCTGGCCGTACCTGCCCAGTGAAGCCCTTTCAGCTGTCACCTCTTCTCCTCCAGCAGAGAACTGGACACTCGTTCACTTCAAGCTAAGAGTTCTCAACCCTCTACATTCACAGTGTGAGCTGGAAACAAACTGTAAGGGTCATCCCAGAGAGACAGGGGGAACATCCAGTCTCCTGAAATGTATGTAATGGATTTTCTCTTCTGTGAGGCTTTCATTAAGTCTTTTTTTTTTTTTTACTGCATTGTGAAATTATGTATTTGTGTGTTGTAAAATAAATTTTAAAAAAATAAATAAAACCTAGGGTTTATTTTTTACTGTTAAAAGAACGCAGGGTGCAAATTAGTCTTCTAGGTGACTAAATTTTGGTCAGGTCACCGAGATCTGGCTCAGCTGCCCTGTGGTGTTATTTGGAGGGAGGGAGGAGGACAGGGGGAGCCTAATTGGGCGTTGCTGGAATGAAGCTGGCCAGCTGCTCTAACTGATGAGATGGGGTTCGCAGCTGATGGGCAGGAATGTGATGTTCATATTGTGTTGGCCGAGTCCTCAGTGGAGGACTTTCAGGGCGTCTTGCAGAGTTGTGCAGCTGTAAAAATTGCTTGAGCCAATTTGGAAGGGGGTGTGGTAGAAGGTGGAAGAGAAACATCTCCCAGGAGCAAGTGGTAACCAAGATGCGTGCCAGAGACCCAGAGGCCTCAGTGGCAAGTGTGTGAACCTGGGGAGATGTGGAAGGGCTGAGTGACCTGCCCTTCCTCTCCCTCACCTACTCCTTTGCAAAGACCTAGAGCGCGTTAGAGAAAATAACTGGGTTCTCTTTGCTTTGGTGGCCTAAAGCTGGTCCTCCAGCTTGGCGGAGGAAGGGAGACCCAAGGAGAGGATGGAGACCACCAGTCCTGGGTCTGAAGGACTGAATTCCTTCAGCTGAATGTTGAGGTTGAGGACTGAGACCTCAAGCCAGCATCATCTGGCTCTTCAGGGAAAGGCCTTGTGCGGTCCATGGGGAAGGGGAGGTTTTCTTGTTCCCACCACTGAGGTGGCCTCTCAGTCTGGGGAGGCTTGGAGACATTGACCTGCCATTTCCATGAAGTTTCTGTGGATCTACAGACTTTAGGGCCCTTCCCTTGAGCTCAGAGTGGAGAGGCAGAGAGGGGCCCAGGTCCCTGGAAGAACCTGCTTGCTTCTCAGTGCCCAGGATCTCAGGCTTGAGAGGCTGCCCTGGCACCTCACCCTGTTACCGTTGGGGTCACACAATTTTTACAACAATGAGCAGCGTAGTGGCTGTTGCAGAAAATCTCCGTTCACAGAGGTTTCAATTAAATCAGGATCAAAGCTGTGTATGGATTAATAGCATGTAACTATCCAGCAATTGTGAGTCTCAGATGAAGCCATAGATACTTCTGAAATGTTCATTTTTAAAATCCACGCCAAATTTCTAAGTGTCCCTCTGTGACTAATCCCAAGGAGTCCCGCTCACACATGCAGAGGGTTATGTGCATCCCTCTCGCAGCTTTTTTTCTTGGGGTGAGGGAAAGGCACCCTTCTCCTGGGAGGGGGATTCCCCTCCCTTCTGTGGGAGATGGGGGTGCTCCACCTCTATGGGATCCCCTGCTGGGATCCTGACTGCTTGGGAGGAATACAAGAATGCTGTCAGGGTATGCAGGGAGGAAACAAGGAAAGCCAAGGCAGCCTTGGAATTGAACCTAGCGAGGGATGTCAAGGCCAACAGGAAGGGTTTCTTTAAGTATATAGGAGACAAAAGGAAAACTAGGGAAAATGTGGGCCCGCTGTTGAACGAGACAGGTGCCGTGGTGACAGATGATGCAGAGAAGGCGGAGTTGCTAAATGCCTTCTTTGCTTCTGTCTTCACTGCTCGGGCCAGTCCTCGGGAAACCCAGACTTTGCAGGTAACAGAGAAAGTCTGGAGGAAGCAAGACTTTCCCTTGGTTGATGAGGAGCAAGTTAGAGATCAGTTAGACAAACTAGATATCCACAAATCCATGGGGCCTGATGGGATGCACCCTCGAGTGCTGAGGGAGCTGGG
>VZSZ01006924.1:110223-122172 GCA_013398815.1 Ibidorhyncha struthersii | reverse complement strand
CTGGCCGTGGGGTGGCTTTTTTGGGACGGGGCGGGGGGCGGGGGTGTGTGTCCCAGTTCGGCAAGGTTTCAGCTGCTTCGTCGTCCCCCGGGGGTCACTGGGGGCTTTAGGTGGGCATCGCTGGCGTCGCCTCCCCGAGAGCATCCGAGGGCAAAGGGTGGCGGAAAGGGGCTCAGAGGACCTGACCAGAGGGATGCTGTCGGTGACCTCCTGCCCCACCGCCATCCCACACAGATGGGGGGTCCCGCACCTCGGCCAGGAGGCTCCTGCGAGCCAGGGGAAATTTGTCACCACCAGCCTGCAGCATGCTGGTGCGGGAGAAGGGGGGGGGCCCAGTGACTCAGCCAACCGAGGGGGTGGTGAGGAGGCTCCTGGCTCCTGATCGGGTGCCGTGGGAGAGGATCACTGGGCACCCACCACCTCACCGGGGCCTCCACTGGCCCCGTCTGACCCCGGGAGTATGGGCACGGCTGCGGTGCACGCTGTCAGTCCGGGGCTCCTGGGGAAGGTGAAGGGTTTATTGTGGAAATGTCTTCCTTCTGACATAAAATAAAAAAAAAAAAAAGAGGATGGGAGGAGGGCTGAGCCAGCCCAGACACGAGCTGTTCTCCAAAATACAACCCCTGGCAGCTGCCAGGCGCCAAGTCACAAACTGTGGCATCAAGATGGGAAGCAGGGGGAGCTGAAAAACCTCCGTCTTTATCTGTCCACCAGGGTTTCAGCAGGGTTTTCCAGACTTGAAGGGACCGCTTGCACATGGGTGATGCTGAGCACCCTGTGGGTGCCGGGGCTGGGGGAGCTGGAGCATCCCTGGAGCCTACCAGTTGTGTTCCCAGTGGGTATTTCAGGACTTGCTGTTTTGGCTCTTCCCCGTGCTTTCGTGTTGGCCGCTTCCATTCTCCCCTGCCTCGGTTGTTTCTGGGCATCCCCTCTCAAAGCTCTTTGACCTTTCCCAGGCGCCACTGCCAGGCTGGAGGAGAAGCTCGCCCATGTTGAGAAGTATGAGACGGTCACACCACACAAGATGCCGATGCCTCGGGGGAAGAGGGACATCTCTGTGCCACCGGTGAGTAGTGTCACCTCCCAAATACTGGCTCAACACAGCTGCCCTTGCTGCTGTGCAGGGGTCCGGGGAGGGTGTTGCAATCAGCAGAGACCCTTGGCCCACCACTGGCCTTGCAGCTGGACCCCCTTGGCCCTTGGCTCGCCACTGGCTCAGAGCCAGACCCCCTTGGCCCACCATCAGGCTTGGAGCTGGACCCCCTTGGCCCACCACTGGGCTTGGAGCTGAACCCCCTTAGCCCTGTGCCAGAAGAATGTGACCTGGTGCACATTTTCTTGCATTGCTTCCATCCTAGAGGATGGAGACCTTGAAGCAGTTGATCAGACCAGCTTTCCTGGACTGTTTTGAGCTAAAACCTGCCAGATGGCAGGGTAGACTCTTGGAGGGGGAGGTGGTGGTGTGCTGCTTTCTCCAAGGCTTTCTTTGGAGACATTACCCAGCGGTGCCACCTCTTGCAGCGATCTTGTGACATCTGGTCTTTGCTTAAGGAGGGATTTGGAAAGCCTCATTGAGCTGTAAGCACTTTTCTTGCTGTGTTGGCTGAAGTTTTTTTTTTTTTTTTCATCCTTTGTGACAGGGAAATAAGAATCAGAAAGTTACAGGAACCCACATGAAAGAAAACCAGTGTTATTTTTTCTTGGGAAACCTTGTAATTTGGGGGAAGGAGTAGGGTTTGACTCAGGAGTTTTGAGCACTCGGGGCTGACATCCATAGGATGATGGCCTTAACCTCAAAGATGTTTTCCTCGCTGCCTTAAAGTGAAATTAATCCAAACACAAGGATTCATTTTCTAGGGCCGAAAAGCACCGACTTTAGCACCTGATGAGATGGAGGGGCAGGGGACATTTATTTCCTAGTAAACTCTTCGTACAGCATGTTCATCTGTGATTCAAACCCTTCCTGATAAACTAGCTTCAAAAACACTTCCCAAAAGCATCTGTTTTCTCTGCTCTAGAAACCTAAACTTGTCCACGAGATAAACATTCCCCAGGCTATTTAGAGACACCATCTGTGCCGGGCGTGCCGGGCGGCTCTGCACCGATCCCCCCCAGAAAGGGGGGCTCACCCATCTCGGGGTCCCTCTGCTTTCCACAGCACAGGAGAAGACATCTGCCTTGAGCTGTGTGTTTTGGGACAGCCACAGGCGATGTCTGCCAGGTGGCATCTGGATTCGGTCTTGGATTGGGCAGTCCTTGGACCTCCTAAATCTGCTGTGTTGAGGGTAGGAGGTCTCCTGCCTTTCAAGCCATTTTTCTTCTCTTCCACAAAAGTTGGGTTTGCTTGCCCAGTAACCTTGGTGGGGAAGAGATTCTCAGCAAGGCTTGACCACCACCAAGGCCCTCTTTGAAGTGGAGGCAGGTAGCTGTACAGGCGTTTTCTGCTCCAGCTCCTCCTCTGGCTTTGCATTATTGGCCTCTGGCTGGGATGGGCACGGGCCAAGAGCTGGTTCCTGGGTCAGAGCAGTTGGGACACATGAGGTTGGTCTAGCAGAGCGTCTGCCAGGTACGGTTTGAAGCAGTCCCCTCTGGCTTTCCTTAAATCAAAATGTTTAGCCCTGCAGACGGGGTGGAGATCTGGATCCTGCAGCACAGGATCTCCTGGGATGCCAGCCTTCCCACAGGCCATGGTCTTCTCCTTCCACCCACCCTTAGCAGGAGTGTGACAGGACATGTGGCAAACCTTCTTGGTTTCTTCATGGAAAGGGACCTGAAAAAAGAGCAAGAAGGGCCTTCAGAAAGAATTATAATCACACGCTCTTGACTGCAGAAGCGACATCTCTCTCGTCCCCATGCCCCAGCGTTTCAAAGAACTGTATTGCAACGGGAGGGTAGTTTCCAGCCAGTGTAAGAGCCAGTGTTGGAAGCTGCTGGCTTCTCCCCCAGTGCACCTGCGCTCACACATCCCTGCTGATCTCCGCCACCGCATCCCCACTTGATGCCACGAGGCAAGTCCTTTGCCTGGCTGGAGACAGCCAAGCTCCTGCTAGCCCAGCCTGTGGCTCTGCAGGAAACAGCAGGATGTTGCAGGGCGAGGGATGGGGCCGGATGGAGCAGGAGAAAGGGACTGCAGTGGCCCAGAGACCCACGTCCTCTTCCTCCTCTCTTGTGCTGCAGCTCCTCTGATGCGTAGCGTGATGCCAGGAGCCCCATCCCCACCCTCCTAGTGAGACCCGTCGCCTCTTCCCACCCAGGGGAAAAAATACCCTGTGCTGGGGTGGGACGACGGCATTACGTCCCGGTCCCCTGCAAGCTCTCTGGGTCTCTTAATAAGACCAGCTGGAAGAAACCCCTCTTTTCTGTGTGCTGCGGCCACGGCTCTGCTTTGCTTGCTCAGCATGGTCATGGGGTCAGCAGGGCTGAGCTGCCTGTGTTTTCAAAGCCATCCCATCTGGAGCCCTTGCAAAGGCCATGTGAATAAGGAAGGGGGTGATTCACAGATGCTTCAGTGGGACTTTTTTATTTATTTATTTTATTTTAACTTGCCCTGCGGTTGTCTCCAAGAGACAGTCCCTGACCCCCACCCCACCCCTTCCAAGTGCTTTCCTGCCATTTCTTAAGACCTCTTCTGGCTCCGGCGCTGCCAACAATAACAAAGAATCTCTTTGTCGGCGGACACGGGTTGGGATGGCCACGCCAGGCAGCAGACGCTGTTCATCAGAGAAGAATTTTCCGGGGACCCATGAGTGCGCCCGCATGTCGGCGGTGAGCCCGGCTGCCTGGCAGGCTTGTTGCAACCTGCTTGGCATGCGGGGAGGATGTTTCGTGGCTGGCAGCCTGTCACTTCAGATTGGAAATGCAAACTGGGTAGAATCGAGGGCGACCAAGCGACAGGCAAACCCTGTTACCTGGCCCTGCTGGCTCTGAGTCAGCAGGACTTTTGGCTCAGCCCCAGATCCTGGCAGGTTGCAGATGATGCCCTGGGAGCGCTGAGCTGTTGTATGACAGCAAGTGCGGTCATCCTCCCTGGGGAGAGGCTGCACACCTCATCCGGGAGGAATGCTGGCCCTGCAGGAGGTGCTTTGCTTTGCCTTTTGCTCAGCTCGCCACACTGGGATCACGTAAGAGTGAGGATGTGCCCTCAGGAGAGGTCTCTGTGCTGCGGTGGTGAGTCAGGAGGTTCCTGGTGCCAAGGGTGCAGCCCGATACAGGGCACCATGCAAGGGATCATCGTCTTTCTTGGTGGCCCTGGTGGGATGGGACCTCTGGAGGTCTGTGGCCCAATCTCTGCAGGTGGAGATCACAAAAACCCTTCTTCTGGAGAGACATCTCCATCCTGGAAGTTCAGGGCTCATCTAGGCTGAGCCGTGGCCACCCTGACCCAGGCATAGTGACCGCAGGTTGGACTTCAGATGCCTGGAGGTCCCTTCTACCAGCACTAGGGTGATGCTCAGGGGATCTGGCACACGGTGATACTAAAATCTGCTCTCAGTAGCAGACGAGAACTGAGACAAGGTTATTCTCTCAACCGTGATGTTGCACATTAGATCAGTCAGAGATAAGGAAGTCTCTGCTGATGACAGCTGTTGGACACTGGGATCTTTGTGGTTACCCTGTGAGTAAGTGCTGAACTCAGTCCCCATAAATGGAGTTTTGTGATTGATGAGTAGGAAACCTCAGTTTCTGGCATGGCCATCTGCAGTCATGTGTCAGACACAGGAAACCAGGCTTTGCTGACTCTGTTTCATTGCTGGTGACCTGTTCTTTATCTCAGGATGTGCTGGTGATTTGTGTTATTGCCCATGTGCTTTCTTTCTTCTCTTCTGATTTCCCGTGTCTTCGCCAGATGCCTCCAGGGTGAGCAGCCAGGCTCCCTGCCCTGCGGCCGCCTTCCAGCGGGGTGCATGCATACCCCTTTCTGGGCCGGTCCTCCATTCTGTAGCTCTTGCTTCTGGTGACGGTGGGTCTGTGATGTTGTCTTATCTTTCTTGCAGAGCACCTACCCGGACCATGTCCTCTACAGCATCCATGCTGAAGGCAGGGTCTACCTCCTGTGGCTGGAGAAGAACAAGTGAGTGTGGGTGGGACAGCCAGGGAGAGGCTCAATTCCCACCCTTGCCACGAACATAACTTCTCCGAGGTCTGTTGTCACCACACCAGCGACCTAAGCCCTCAGGCCAGACCCTTGACAGCAAAGTATCGCGTTTTTTTTCCCTCCTTGCCAAACCCACCAGGGGAGGTCATGGGCCCACCATACCCAACCTGACCAACCTCATCCCCAAAGATTTCCATCCTCACCCCAAAACCGGGGTCACAGCTGACTCCCCTTCCCCATCCTGCAGGGAGCTGCTGGGGCAGCACTACACCGAGACGCACTACTCAGCTGACGGCACGGAGATCACAGAGAAGCCAGACGTTCAGGTACGGAGCTGGCTGTGGGGAGAGCAGTTTTCCCACTCTTGCGGGGGATCCCGCTGTGCTGACATCTGGTGCAGACCGCCTTTAACACCTCTTCTTTCTCTCGGCGGCAGGATCACTGCTTTTATCAGGGCCACGTGCAAGGATACACCGGCTCAGCAGCGAGCATCAGCACCTGTGGTGGGCTCAGGTAGGACCTCTGACTCCCCCAGGGTGCACCGCGGCTGGCGGTAGGACAGCACCGAGCCTGGCCTCGGTGCACGCCATGGAGCTCAGTTTTCCCCCAAGGCAGAGAAGACTTTTTCCCCCTGGCAGCGGGACTGCTGACCTCCCTGGCTCAGCGCCTAGCAGGAAAGGCACACGGCATTTTGCAGTTTTGCACGGCGGTTTTGGGGGGGGGTTGACTCGTGGCACGGGATGAGACTGGAAACCCTGGGCACAGCGGAAGGGGTGCCCTCCCTGGGCAGCAAGGCACGGCTTGTGCTGGATCCGTCCTCTCTTTCCAGGGCAGACTGGACCAAACTCACTCTGAGTGCTGCAGCCAGTGGCACCAAGGTGTGCTCATGGTGATGCACCGGCTTGCAGACAGCCGGCATCTCCTCTGGGCCATGCCGAGCTCCGAGAGCTGGTGGCCAAGCGCCTTTCTGAAAGAAAAGGAAAGCATACAGTGCATCAGGCCAGCTGTGTCTCCCTCTACCCGCCTACTCCTGGCCGTGCTGTTGCTTGTTCCTCAAAAGCTGCCTTGGGTTTACCTTCATTTAATGGCAGAGAGCATCCTTGCAGAGTAACCCAAGCCACCAGGTCCATGCAAGGTGGCTCAGTTCACCATGGAAAACTCTGCCATTCTCTTTCTTTTAAGATCAGCTGGCACCCAGACACTGCAAGCCAGGGAGGAAGGGGTCCCTCACAGGGGGATGTATGAGGAGGGCAGGCGGTCCCTGGAGCACCCAGGGACCTGCAAACATCTATTTGCAGGAGAAACACCTACTGGAGCTGTGTGGCAGCCATCTCCTTCACTTTGAGAGAAGGGCTTGTATCTGTGGAGACCTTGGCTCGCGCAGCTTGTGCATACATGGGACACGATATCCTCGTATAGTAGGAGGACAAGATGGGCAAGGGCAGGACGGGAGACAAGGACAATACAGACAGGGCACATAGGACACCTTACAGAAAGCATCTTGAAGGCCAGAGCTTCTCAGCAGAAATACTGCATTAAACCTGGCCCGGCAGTGCTGGGCAGTTCTCCTTGCTGAACCCTGGGAGATTTCTGCTGCCCAAAGTACAGGATACTCCCCTTGCTACTGGCCACAGATGCTGTGCCACAGTTTGCTCCCTCCCAGCCCAGCAGCCAGTCTCCAGCCCCCTAACAGTCCTTTTGTTCAAGTGGTGCTTCCGCTGCCTCCCAAAAGCAAATGCTGTGGACGTGTTTCCTATTGTGCCCCATGTCCCAGCATGCCCCAGGTCAGCTTGGTCCTGCTGCACCTCCTGGATGTGCTCTTGGCCCGGGTGAGGTTGCAGGGAAGATGCGTCCAGTCCCTCATGTTGCCGTGAGCTCCTGCACCCCATACCTCTGCACAGTGGTGTGGGGCTTCATGCGCTGCCCAAGGGCTGCTTGGGGCTTTGTATTGAGTGTGGTTTCATGCATGTGGCCAGAAGGACCTGACCGTCGTGTCCCGATAGCGGCCTGTAGCTCATCCAAGCTGCTTATGGGAACCACGAAGGGGTTAGGGTGGTTTTCTAGCTGGGATTTGGCAGCTGTATTTTGTATCATGGGCACTTGCGGGGTCTGCATATCGTCTGTCCATGTCCTGCCAGACATCTCCCCAACCTGATGCCCACCCTTTCTCTCCCGGCAGTGGGTTTTTCCGGGTGAACGAGACCACCTTCCTACTGGAGCCACTGGAGGAGGATGCAGCCGGCCAGCATGCAGTGTACAGAGCAGCTCACCTGCGGGGAAAGCGCGGCACATGCCAAGAGGCTGGTTCCACCCTGGAATATGACCACAAACCAAAAATTCCTGCAGCCATGAAGCTCTACCGCTGGGTTAAGGATTGCATTGATTCTCCTTGCTGTAGCTGAGTTTGCAAAAACCCTGTGAAGTCCAGGAGAGGAGTGGGGCCATACCGCCTATCTCGGAGATGCTCCTCTCCCGTGCATTGTTGGTTGGGTACCCAAAGACGGGTTGCTTTCAGTGGCCTAGCTCCTGGTGGGAATAAGTCCTCAGGTCCTGTACCATTGACAGGAGCACCCTCCTACCCCATAAGCTCCATGATCGTAGAGTCATAGAATCATAGAATGGTTTAGGAATCCTAAAGATGATCTAGTTCCACCCCCCCTGCCCTGGGCAGGGACACCTCCCACCAGCCCAGGTTGCTCCAAACCCCGTCCAACCTGGCCTTGAACACCTCCAGGGATAGGGCCTCCACAGCTTCTCTGGGCAACTGGGGCTGGGGGCTTACCACCCTCACAGGCAAGAATTTCTTCCTCATATCTCATCTAAATCTCCCTTCTTCCAGTTTGAAGCCATTACCCCTCATCCTATCACTGCATGCCCTTAGAAAAAGTCCCTCTGCAGCTTTCTTGTAGGTGATGACCACAGAGCCTCTCTCATGCCTTATCCCAGTAGCAGGCTTGAGTTTTCCCTTGTCTGTTGGAAGATGTCTGAAAAACCCATCAAAGTAACATCAGCATGCAGAGCTAGAAGACCTACTAACCTTCAATAACATTGGAAGATGCCCCAGGATCCAACACAGCCCACAGCAGGGTCAACTGCAGGGCTTGGCAAGCTGCAGCACTCAGCCCTTCTTTGCACTCACTTTCTTCCTCCCTTCCAGAAATCAGCTCCGTTACACAAAGGTCACCGATATGTGGAGCTGGTCCTGGTCGTGGACAACGAGGAGGTAAGAGCCGGGGCGGGGAGCCAGTGCCTGTGTTTCTGCTGTCATCCGCAGCAGGGAGGAGGTAGAAGCCAGCCTGGAAATCTCTCTGTGTCCTTCCTGTAGTTCAGGAAACACAAGGACTTGCGCACCGTGCAGAACCGCATGAAGGAAATCGTGAACCACGTTGACAAGGTGAGCCCAGGTGTCTGGATCTGCACTCCCCGCTCCCACACGTGCCCCGCAGTGCCAGCATGGGCATGAACGCAGTGGAGGAGAGTTAGGCATGGTGATGAGCTGGAGCTGATCTCAAGCCTGTAGGTGGGCTGCTGCAGGGTGACCAACTCCCTTGGCCAACAGGGTGTGCAAAGTGGACATGAAAAGCAGCTCAGCCCTGGGTCCTCATGGGACGGCTGCCTCCCAGCTCTCTCGTACGGGAAGGGGGGAGAAATTTCTTGTAAGCCCTGGGAGCATGTCCCATGGCCACTCTCAAGCTGGAGCGGGGGCTAACAAGGGGAGGGTGATGGATGCAGTGCACCAAGGCTGGGTGGGGAGGTTCTGTTTGCCTTGCTTTAGCCTCACTCCTTGGTCGGCAGTGTGGGAGCAGCATCCCAACCTTCATCGGCCAGGAGGGACCCCAGAGGTCCTGGAGTAAACCCTGTCTCCATGGTCACCCCATGGTGTTATTTATTGAGGGTGTGACAGAGCTGATATTGCACAGTGAGGTGGGGTCCTGGGCTTGGTTGAGGTTCCCCAGGGGAGGTGGGACCTTCCCTCTGCTTGTGCATCTCTAATCCAAGCACTTCCTCTGGGCTGTCTCCCACTGCAGCTTTATCAGCCTCTTCGCCTGCGGGTGGCCTTGATCGGCTTGGAGGTGTGGAGCCACAAGGACAAAATCATGGTCAGTCCTAACCCAGAGGTGACACTGGACAATTTCCTCCACTGGCGAGAGGTGGAGCTGCTGCGGAGGAAGCCGCATGACAATGCCCAGCTGATCACGTAAGGATGGGGGGCCACCACCTTGCCATCCTTGCAGCCCTGCTGCCACCCAGGCCACATAACCATGGTGGCCCCTCAATCCCACAGGGGCATAGACTTCCATGGCACGACTGTAGGCCTCGCCAAGAAGCTTGTGATGTGCACCAGGGACTCGGGTGGTGTCAATCAGGTAGGTCCCTCTGCTGCAGCATGCGCTAGGAGGGCAGCGGCAGTCCCACTGTCTGTGCTCCCTGCATTGCTTTTTCCAGAACGGGTGTCTCCTCTGCTGGTCTCCAGCTTTTCCTCTGCAGTCTTAGGGCTGGATCTGGTCCCTGACATCTCCAACTCTTGAGTGGCTGACCCGCAGAGAAGTGTTGGGAGCCTCAGGGGAAGGGTAGCTGTGGAAACCCAGCTGGGTGCCTGCGGGGGTGGCTCTGATACACCTGAGCCCTCCCAGAGCAGCTCTGTGGACACAAGGCTTCTCCCACCACCTGTCAGGTGGCTGAGACTTGGTTTGCAGTTGCTCCTCGGCCATCCTGGCTGTGCTACTCATCACTCCCCAGGGAGGGCATCCTCTGCTGGAGCGGGAGCCATGGGAGGCCATGGGACCTGCGGCTATCCAGACCCACCACAAAGCATTGGTTCAGGGCAGCCGCTATATCTAAGCACACTTACACCCCTGAGTGCACGGTCCAGAGGTCCTCAGGGGCCATGGGGCCAAGTCCAGCTTTTGTCTTCCTTTACCTCAGCATGGCAGCATTAAGGAACGAATTGAAGACAGCAGTGAGACCTGGCACTGAGCGGTTTAAGAGCCCCAGTGGGGCCCATGGAGATGCTGTGGAGAGAGTTTGAACCACACTGCACTTCTTGTCCCACAGGACCACAGCATGAATCCTATCGGTGCTGCGTCCACCATGGCTCACGAGATGGGGCACAACCTGGGGATGTCTCACGATGAAGACATTGCTGGCTGCCGCTGTCCTGTCCCCAAAGCTGATGGAGGATGTGTCATGGCGGCGAGTGTTGGGTGAGTGAGGGAGAAAGGGGAATACCCCTGGCCAGCAAATGTCTTGAGATATCCTGCGGCACTGTTGTGATGGGGTGAAGATGTGAGATGGTCAGATCTGGGTAGACACTTCAAGTTGCACTTCAGAGGTCTGTTGGTGGCCCTCCACAGCTTCTCCCTGGGCTGGTGGCTGTGAAGCTCCTGGGCTCTCATCTCTGCTCATGACTACCTGTTTTTGTGCCCCTTCAGCTTGGTTTATCCCAAGCTCTTCAGCCGCTGCAGCGAGCAGGACATGTGGCAGTTCCTCGGGGACCCCAGGACCAGCTGCCTGCTGAACGTCCCCAGGGCAGATGAGCTGTACGGGGGGCCGGTGTGCGGGAACCAGTTTGTGGAGCGGGGAGAGCAGTGCGACTGCGGCACGCCGGAGGTAGGGATGCTCTCTGAGAGCCCAGGGAGGAGGGTGGGCGGCAGGGACCTGAGACCTGTCATTCAGATTCAGAAAAGGTTGTGCAAGCCTCTTCCCTGGTCATTGTGCTTTGGAAGACTCATCTTCCTTATGTTCCTGATGCTTCTGCTGAAAATAACTTACGGAGGATTTGTTAGCTCGGATGTGTGCTGCCCTCCCCTTCACCAAACTGGAGTAGGAGCATGACAAGGAAAGATGGACATCCCCCCAGCATATCATCCAAAGACATGATCCAAGGAGGGGGACATCATGACATGTTGTTCTTTTGAGAGCTATGCTTGGCGTTTCTTCATCCATAGCGGCCCATCACTGCATCTCAGGGGGGAGATTTGAGACAAATGGCCAGGTGATGTCTGTGGGATAAAGCCCTGGGTCACAGCCCTGCTCTGGGACCTGAAGGCATGCTTCCCTGATGCAGAAAGCACAGAGATCCTCCTGTTTTCTCCTTCCTGGAGATGTGGAAGGGTACTACCAAGGAGCAGGGGCCCACGTCAGGACCCATCTTCTGGTAAAAAACCAACCAACCAACCAACCAACCAACCAAAAAAAATCTCTTCTTGTCCTGTGGTTTGGTGTTGGTAATGGGGGTAAAGAGGCAGCAGGAATGGTTCACACCTGGGATGATGCTGCAGTTTTGCCCCATGGTGGCTATGCTGCCATTGGCACCTGGTGATGTGGCAGCTGGCTCACCCCTAGAAAGGAAGGAAAGGGTCTTTCAGGGGGCTTTTGGGAGCGTTTCAGTCCCTCCCTGTCCTGCAGGAGTGCTCCGACCCCTGCTGCAATGCCACCACTTGCCAGCTGAGAGAGGCAGCTGAATGCGCCCGGGGAGACTGCTGCCAGGACTGCAAGGTACTGCCGCCGGTGAGGGGACCAGCTTGGCAGGGAAGGGAACTGGTGGGTGCACAGTCATGCCCCGCGCTCCTCTGGTGCTTCCCAGTAGAGGCAAGGTGTGTCCATAGCCTGCTGCAGAGCCTGGAGGACTTCTGTAGCAGCCTGCCCAGAGCCAAATGCACCCAGTGGTTTGGGTGGGAATCATGCTTTCCATCTGATGCCCTCACCACACGGACAGTCAGCATCTTGGGTGGGAAGTGATTGGGAATGTGAAGCAGCCTCTGTCTCTGGCATCCTGGAGCCCAGGTTCCCTGGTCCGTTTGGTTAGGTGCAGGGTGTTGAAGAACTGGGCAATGTTGGGAAGAGGTCAATGT
>VZSZ01006924.1:84582-107700 GCA_013398815.1 Ibidorhyncha struthersii | reverse complement strand
TGGGAGGTGTCCCTGCCCACAGAACAAGATGATCTTTAAGGTCCCTTCCAACCTAAACCATTCTACGATTCTCCTCTCCTCCAGCAGGCGAAGCCGAAGCCGCCCAGCAAGCCCCTCCCAGCACTGAAGAGCAAGATGCCGCCATGCAGGGGTGAGGGGCTGGCAAGACCAGCCCTCCTTCGCCCCCCACCGACAGCCCCCTCTGTCTTTCAGCAGGGCATGCCCCCAAAGGTGGCCATGAAGCCACCCCTGGCCAGGAGGTAACCAAGGATGCTCCATCCACCACCAGCATGGCTGAGGAGTCGCTGGCTCTGGCACTCGGCTGGCAGAGCTGGGGAGCCACCATCTCGCTTCCACCCTTACTTGAATCACTTGCCGGACCCTCCCCCCTGGAGGGCACCAGTGTTTACAGATATTTGAGTTGTGCCTTAACAAACAGCCTCACAGCTGGCCCAGGGAGAGCCATCAGCTGGGGCTTTGTGAGGAGACCAGGAGCGGGGACCATGCCAGCTCTGGTTCTGAGGCCAGCCCCAAGCTGACCCAGGCTCTCCTGCACCCTGGGAGCTGCTGCCTGCTCTCCTGACATCCTGAATGTGTCCTGCTCCTCATGCCTTCCCTGCTGGGGCCACGGCAAGGAGCTCCTGGCATTGCTCACCACAGCAGGAACGCTGAACTACAGGGACCATGCCCCAGTGCCACCATCCGGCCTGGGGACAGTCACACGGGGCAAAGATGAGGGGAGGATGTCTTGCCAGTGGCATTGGCAGGTCCAAGTCGGGCTTGGCTTCCTTGCAGGGCTTTTATCTCTGCAGTTACCACTTGAGTTACTGTTCTCCTGAAATGGAATTTCTTAGGAGCCTTTTTACTGCAGCCATTAACTTATATGACCCTTGAGTGACCATTTTGAGGCATCAGTTGTGAAACCAGGCCTCCCTGTTTTTGATATAATTTAGGTTGAAGGCTTTTATACCAATAAAGACTGAAGGTAGCAGTCTCACAAGGTGTCTCTTGGCAGGAGGGTGGCAGCAGGGCAGGGAGCTGCCTGGGGCTCAGGGTGGGTGTGGCACAGGTGGAGCTGGGAAGGGGGGGCAGAAGAAGGGCTTGAACTGAGCTCCCAATCATCTGCCAGAGCCACGGGGGACCAAACAGCAGCCCACGGTCCCAGAGGACACCACTCACATGCACCTGCTTGGGAAGTGCTCCTGCACTGGCCACGTGCAAGCAACAGGGCAGCTCAGGTGGGGGCCTGAGGGCCAGCTCCCACCACGAGCTTCGTAGGATGACAGAAACAGACCAGGACTGTAAGCGCTGACCCTGCTGCTCAGCTCCACCATCCCATGGTTTTCTTTGAGCCCAGGCTGCTTTTGAGGCTCCCAGGGTGCAGTCACTGCAGCTGGGGACAAGTTGTTATAGTGAGGGGAGAGGCACAGGTACCCCCCCACCCTCCTCCTGTCTACAGTGACAATGGCCCATGGACACATAAAACCACCAAGAAAATGATAAAATAATTTTATTCTGCTTTATCAAAAGAACTTAACACTGTGCATGTAAACTTGAACGTATGTATTGTGTTTCCTTAAAGAAGGTGCAGATCCAGTAGCCGACCCCTTTTGTCACACAGGAGAGAAAAAAACAGTCCAATCCCACGTTCCTGGTTGCACCCACGCTCCTGCTTCACAGCTCCCAGCTTGGGAGAGAAGCAAAGCCAAGACTGGGGTGTTAAAGCCGTGGCGATTCCCTCCTCTTGTATGCCCGTTCAGGCTGTTGCAGTAGTGGCTGGGGAAGCAGAGAGGGATGGAGGCTTTTGCAGAAGGCACCGAGCATCACACACACGTCCCTGCAGGACTTCCAAGCTGGCAGAAGCATCCCCTGGTGTCCCTCGGACCACGTGGGTAGGAGGTGGTTGACACGTACCCAACCAGAGCAGGATGACATTTAGCCAGAGTGACAGCCACTAATGGCAAAGTCATGCATCCACCTGGACTACCGCAGGGAGTCAGATCTAAAGAGAAGAAGCCCTTCCTGCAGTGGCCTGCAAGGTTTTCCCACTCCCTGCACACAGATCTCGCTCTGATCACTGCAGGAGAGCTGTGAGCCGCCTGGTTATTGCTTCTAGTGGTTTCCCTTGTGCCCTCACTTCTTGTCATCTCCAGGCTGGCAGAACCTACCCTGTCCAGCCAGCCTGATACCCAGGGTTTGATGCCAGCACTGAGTAGTGCCCAACCCTGGTGAGTACCACATGGAGACATGTCTACATCTCCTCCAGCAGCGCTTCTGTTCTAAAAAGCCTGCCTTAATCTCAAAATTCAACCAAAGCTGCAAGCCAGCAACACCGAGGAGGTGGTGGGGGGGGTGTCAAAGAGATACGACTCTAAGGGCTCCTTCAAGTCCTTCCCACAGGAGAAATGGGACCTTGCAAGTCAAACAGTACTTCCAGGAGACATTTCAAACATCACAGCTATGAAATACCCTACCATCCCCGTCACCCCGGCAACACTTCCCCTCCAGAGGGCACTGCAGGGTCTAATGGGGCTAATGCTGTGCCTGTTCGCTCCTCTCCTGTCATCAATCACGGGTTTCGGCTCTGCCCTGCCTGAGCTGCTTTCCAGCATGACGCGCAGACATCCTTCCTGCTCCTGTGCCCACCGGTGTCCTTTGAAGGTTGCTCTTTGCTGCCAGGAGGGCACCGTTTGCTCAAGCTTTTGAGACATGAAGACATACCCCCCTGCTCCATGCATAAAGCTCGGCTTTGTGCTCCCCAGGTTGGGATCTGCAAGGCACGTGGCCATGCCACAACCCCTGCGCACCAGCAAAAACTTGAGAAACCTCTCCTCCTGGTGACAGCAGTACCCTTCCTCTCATCCTTAGAGCACGACGAAGCGCACCCACTCACAACGTCCCTGGAAGCCAGGATTGGTGCTCAGCACCTTCAGCTGGCCCCTCATTGGGGCAGGGTCCTGGTCTCCGGCTCCTGGCTGGGTTTGAAAAGGAGCTGGTATCCTGAATCACAGAATAGTTTTGTTGGAAAGGATCTTTAAAGGTCATCTAGTCCAACCTCAAACAGAAGGAGAGCACCAACTGGGCCTTGGGAGTTTGCAGACAGATGGAGGAAAGACAGACCACCTGTAACTGCTGTGAAGTCCCACAGTCACGTACTACCCAAGCTGGCCAGCAGTGGCAGCAGGAGAAGCAGGGTCAATCCATCCCTGCTCTACCCCAGAGATGGAGGAGAGGCAGCCAGGGAAGGAGCTGAGACACCGTAAGGCACCATGTTACCAAACTTCCTTGAAGAGAGACATTGCCATCCTCCCAGTCAAGCCACGGAGGACAGGAAAGCAGCACTGGAAAGCCTGACGCCCACACATCTTGTTTGGGGAAATCATTAGCAGAGGTGAAGTTCAGGCCATTTGTTTTGGGTTGAATGCTTCACCAAGGCAAAAACTAAGCACATTCCTCCCCTTGCCATGAGGATGCAGACAGTGCCAGTGACAGAAGATCTCAACGTCAGCACCAACCAGCCTGTCACCACCAACGAGCCCGTCCAGTGAACGGCACCAGGGCCCAGAGCTGCACATGGATGCCCCCCAAGGGGACAGGAAAGCAGGATGAAAACGCAGATATCCCACAGTGGTGGCGGAGGAGAGGCGGTCTGTTAACATGTAGTGGGTTCAGAGGCAGGCAATGATGCAGTGCTACCAGCTGGGGAAGAGCGTTTCAGTTCGAGCTCTTGCCAGTTGCTTCCCCAGCCGTCGTTTTCCGGGGTCGCTGCACAACACAGGCAAAGGGGAGGACAGAGGAAAAGAGGAAAGCAGATCGTACCGGCCTGGCCGGTGAGAAGAGGACCAGCAACAGTCTCCCCAGCACAGCTGTTCATGGCCACACAAGGCAGGTCCCACTTCTTGGAGCAGTGGATTTTGCACTGGGGAACAGGGATGCCTCACCTACTTTGCAGCTGAAGTCTCAAACATCTGATCTGCTGCAGAGTGGGGTCCCCTTCACTCTTCGCTTCCCGTTCACTTCGCCGGCAAGGCGGAGCAGTGGAAATTGAGCCCCCTTTCCCCGGTGAAAACACCGACAGGGAGGCTGGAGTCTGAGCAAAGACTTCCCAGCTCTGTTCCCAACCAGCTGCTTGGAGGTGCTCCACGCACTCTGGAATCTGGTTTAGGCTGCAAGGCGAGACCCAGCTGTCCAGCTGAAACGTACTACAGTCAGTCATGGGTAGCCAGCGTGAGGCTCTTGCTTGGAGACGGGGGAAGTTACAGAAGCCTGTTAGAGACTGCTTGCTCCGAGTCGTTATCTAGTGCCACTGCCTACAGAAAACAAGATGATTATGACTATGCAGATCCTATTCAAATAACCCATTCCACACCAAATCACTCCTCTCCAGGCCTTGCCCGGAGCAGGAACACACAGCCTCCACTGGCCGAGGAGAGCCCGCTCCACTGGAGTCCTTGAGGAGAGTTAGATAGTGCCGATAGAAACCTGCCTGGGAGTCCACAAAGCGAAGCTTCATCGGCAGGACAAAGGAAACCTCTTCACTTGGCCTCAGCAAGGAGCACTGGGGAACGACCAGTGTGCAGCAACATAGCACTTAGAGCCACATCTCCTACCTCCAGAGTAATACTTGCTAAATAATTGTACCTACTGTGGAAGGCGTTCCTGGTGCCTGTCTTTTAATATTCCAGTATAGGTATGTTAGTACAGGATTATCCCTCATTTGGAAGCACCAATTTAATGGGGGAAGAAACGTAAGAGGCAGAGCACTTGCAATGTGTTGCTAGAAGAAAATCAACCCAACTGCCACCTATATAACAAGATGTCCACGCATGCGCTGCATCCGCCCCACCAGCATGGGGCAACATCCCCATTCACAGCTGGCCTAGCTGTTGAGCTATACCGGGTATTTTTCTACCTCTGTCAGCCAGTGCTTTCCTTTGCTCTGAGGTGGTTTTCTCCAGGGGTCTCCGGGGCCTCCCGTGAAGGAAGGCTGGTTTCTTGGGCAGTCCTCAGATTGGCTTGCTGGAAGGCACAGGAATCCAGAAACATGTTTGGGATGCGGTCACCAAAATACAGCTTGCTGTTCGCAGCTATCGCTTGGTATTTCATGAGTTCCAGATACTCAGGGGTAAGTTTCATCTACAAAAAGAGAAACCAGAGACTGTAAGAGACAACCTTCTGGGCCACGCATCATTAGATTTTATCTCAGGCAGCTGCGTCCTGGGGTGTGGGCTGTTAAATCAAATGTTTTTTTCCAGTGCTGCCCACCTGAACCTAATCTTCTGTGCAGAGGAAAAGAGTAAGTCCTCTTCTGACCAGCTTTCAAGTGCTCACCTTGTTGGAATCAGCCAGCTTCTGAGCAGTGTAGTACTCTGCATCAGCTTTTGCTTTCTCTCTTGCTAGGAACGCAGCATCTAACACAGCAACAGAGGAGGGACAGGAAAAGAAGTGTTAGCCCCATCACATGAAGCACCTGACCTGTCCCATGGGGACAAACTGACCCAGGTGTGCCCATGTACCTGCGCTGCTGGCTTCTTGGACAGGTACCTGCAAAGGGGAGGAATGACCCCAGCGCATAATGTTGCGCCCTTTATTATTTTGCAGGATGGCAATGCCCATCAGCCCAGTTCTGAAGTTCCTCTAACCTGACACCCCCCTTAGCTGAAAGATGACCCCAGCAGCATGCTAGCACCAGAGTTACCTTCAATTTCAGAAATTCGCTTCTCTGTTTCCTTCTCCATAATCTTCTGTTGATAGTGAATCTTGGCCACTTGAGCAGCCTTCTCTGCCTCTGCAATCACAACAGGCTCAGCTCAGACACTGACTTCTCAGGACTTGAGCATCAGCAGACCCCAGCACCTGCTCGCAGAATCTGCCACGCCAGTAGTTTGCTCTCTGCTGCCTCCCTTTCTGCTGGGATCCTACACTGCCAGTTTGTACTCGAAGCAATACAGTTACAGAAAGAAAACACACTGCTGATGTTTCTAGAGTTGCACTGGCTGACTTCCCTTTTACAATCACAAGTCACCCCAGCACAGGGACATTTAGCTTCAAGCCCAGGTAGCTTTTCTGACAGAGCTGTTACCTCTTGGCCTGCTGTAGCAGGAGCCCTCTGCTGTAGGACAGAGACGTTCGCTGCTCTGCTGCTACAGGGAGGGAGGTGGGACATAGATTCAGCAGCACAAGCACTCATTTTCTACATGACTGTTGGTGCCTCCTTCAAGGAGCTGTCAGCAATGCAAGATAACAGCCTATCCCAGCTTACGGGGGGGATGCAGAATGGAAATTCAGTCTGGCTCCCGTCCACTGGTACTCCCAACTGGTGACATACCAATGAGCGCTTTCTTCCGGTCTGTCTCTGCCTCCTTCTCTACTACCTTCTGCTTCTGGGCTGCAATCAGCAGCTTGGTCTTCTCGGCCTCCCTGCAGGGTAAGAAATGGTATCACAGGGAAACAGAGCTGGGGAGCAGCTCTGCAAACCAGGGCATGAGAGGCCAGGGGGACAAGAAGCCAACCAGTTGCCAGCATCATGTGCTTACAGCATGAGAACTAGCTCTGTCTTCAGCGGTATGAGCACATGTGTAGCCAGCAGGTCAAAGGAAGGGATTATTCCTCCTCTTTATTTGGCACTAGTGAGGCCCCATCTGGATGCTATATACAGTTTGAGGCCCTCAGGACAAGGAGCGAGTCCAGTGCAGGGCTGCTGCAGATGTGGGGTGAAGGCCAGGGCATACGAGGAGAGGCTGGGCTTGCTCAGCCAGACCCACCAGCATCTCTCCCTGCCCAAAGGGGTCCCGGACTCTGCTCAGAGGGGCACAGCGAGAGCCCCAGAGGCACCAGCACAACTGCAGCACGGGAAACCCCAGCTAGTCTCAAGGAAACAGCCCGGCCCCATGTGAGCGGGGCATCCCTGGGATGGGGCCCCAAGCAGTGGGGGATGCCTCGACTCGCCCAGACACGGCCCCCAGTGACCTGCTGCAGCTGTGGCGTTGACCCTACTGTCCAAGCCTCTTCCCAAAGGAGATCTCCACAGGTATGTATCAGACTAAAATCTGCAATTCTGTGAGTTTGCTGGAGGGGAAGCTTATGGGTGAGACATCAAGACCCCTGAGCCCTGAATTCAGATTATGAGTCTTCTACAAGTTCTCTATAGCACATCAGTGTCCTCTCCACATAAAGGAGTAATACGGACTCTGTACGTATAACAACTATCTTTGTGAACGGTTGAAAGGCTTCAACGTAAAAGAGCTATGGAAATGGAGAAACAGAATGCACAAGTGCACCTAGTCAAACACACACTGTCTAGAGCGCACCTCTCATCTTCTGAGCACTCGATTAGAGCTTTCTAATAGCATTATGCCTGGGCTGGACCCCCAAAACCAATTCATACAATTTTATATACTCACATTAGCTCAAAATTTCTTCGAATGGCTTCTGGGATTTTGGGTTTTGTAACACGTACAGCCTATGATAAAAAAATCGTGAGTGCATTTTAAGTTAAACATTTTGATGCGAGCTGCATAACTAAGAAATGTCTTTGCAAAACCAGCTGTAGTGCTCTGGACACCTCCACATTGATCCAAGACCACACATAATGGTTCCCAATCCTGTTGCATAACACAGCTGAGCACAGCTACTCTCACAGAGGTGTCTCACATTTGTATTTTCTGTCTTTGCACCTTTTATGGCACCTAAGTGATCAAGTAAGGCCTGTAGAACAGGCTGCTAAAAGAGGTCCACCACCTTTGTTGGAAGGAACTCGGTTCTCTACTCCAAGCCTTCAAACATCAACAGACAACACTTGCCAAAATACTGCTCAAGAATGGGGTGCACAAACCTGATGAAATTAAACTGCAGGAGTGAGACTTGCAAAACAGAGGCAGGGCTACAAGCTTGGGAATGGGTTTTCCAGGAGACAAGCTTGCAAAAGTGACAACACAGTTAGAGACATAGCTGTGAAGATGGGGTAGAGCAGCAGGACATGGGCAGCAGCTGTTGTTTGCAACTGCGGGTCATCAAGAGTGACGCGCATGGCGATGCTAACACCACAACTCAGCTACGTGCCAGAGACAGCCGCTAAGCCTCTCTGTGGAGGACTCTTTCTGAAATATGAGTGAAACACCTCCAGAGGCACAACCAGGAGCTAATGCTGCTCAGCTGGCATGTTGTGTGGCTCATTACTGGGCTTTGGAAGATGTGGATTGACAATCCACAGATGTATAATTGCTCCACAACTCTCCAGCTCCATCTCCACTGTAGATCTACTGCTGAACCTGCTGCTTCTCTCTGGCACCAGTAAGTCTGCAAAGAAGCAAGGGGCTTCCACAGATGGGAACAAGATGTGGACATGTCCAGCCAAGTCTTCATAGGCAGTGCAAAAAGGGAACTGTTTTCATGTGACAGGCACCCTGGCCTTGGCAAACACAGCCTGCCTGGGCAGAAGGAGCCAGCCTGTCATCAGAGCAGGACACTTTGGAATCACAGAATGGTTTGGGTTGGAAGGAACCTTCCAAGATCATCCAGTCCAACTCCCGCCATGGGCATACACATCTTCCACTAGATCAGGTAGCTCAAAGCCCCATCCAGCCTGACCTTGAACACTTCCAGTGATGGAGTGTCCACAACTTCTCTGGGCAACCTGTTCCAGTGTGTCAACACCCTTATCGTAAGACATTTCTGCCTGATATCCAAGCTAAACCTACCCTCTTTCGATTTGAAACCATCGTCCCTTGTTCCGTCACTACAGGCCTTGGTAAAAATCCCTCTTAATATATCGATAGGTGGCAATAAGGTCTCCCTGCCACCTTCTCTTCTCCAGGCTGAACAACCCCAACTCTTTTGCTTCTCTGAGCAAGCAAAGAAAGCAGATTTATGGGACATCAGACCAGAACATCCTTCAGTGAAAAGATTTTTCTAAGCTCCTACCAAGTGGCTAGAAATGCAGAAAGCTCACCTCACCAGCCACTGGAGGGCATGCAGGGGGGTATTCTTTCTACCTCCATGACACCCCCTGCACCAAAACAAAGATCAGTTTCCAGAAGCATGGCTTTTCCAACACGGGCAAAGATTCCTCTGTAATCAGGAAAGCCGCCAGGTCTTTGAAAGTCTCCACTAGCTGCTTCTTTTTCAAGCCAATGGCTCCATCTATTTAAGGGTGAAATCTACTTAAATCTACCAGATGGAAACATTGCTGTGCACTGTCAATACATTAATAATCAAGCGTTAAGGCATTGGGAGATGCTGGGACCAACCAGCTGAGCCATAGCTTCGCAATAAAGAGCATGAAGGAATCAAAAGATAAGCTGGCTATATGACAGCATCTTTTCCCTGTGGCCGCAAAGTCCAGCCACATCCTGAGCTGCACTGGCAAAAGCTCAGCAGCAGGTTGAAGGCAATTTTTATTCCAGTGTGGGGAGCCCAGTATAAGTGATACCAATAAGCTGGAGAATGCTGTTGAAAGTCAGCGAGATGGTAATGTAAACGTTGCAGAGAATGGGAATAGGCTGACGGTACGGTACTTCTTCTCTCCTGTTGATCCTTCTTCTATATGGGTGTGACACTTGCCCATTTCCACTTATTAGGGACCTCCCTTGACCACTGCCAGCTTTCAAAGATAAGAGAGTGGCTTCATGATGGTGCAGGCCAGCCACTCAGCACCCCGGGATGCATCCCACCTGGTTCCACAGACTTGTGTGTGTCCACCTGCTCAGTTGTCCTCTACTGTGGGTAATGCTCCACCTCTGCAGATGCTGCTGCTAGGGTAAGGAATGGGGAAGCCCAAGGGCAGAACTTGCCAGAGAGAAGTCAAAGAAGGTGTTGAGTACTTCAGCTTTTTTCACATCCTTGGTCACTATGTGCCCTGCTCCACAGTTTCCTTGGCCTTCCTTTTGCTGTGGATGCACCTCAGAAGCCCTCTGTGTTGCCCACACAGCCATCACTAGGTCCGAGGCTAGCTGAGCTTTGGTTTTCCTAACTCTGTCCCTGCGCCCTCAGTTCAACTAGCTTTATTCCTCCCAGCATATCTCTCTCTGTTCCACTTTTTGCGAGTTTACCTTCTGCTTTTCAGTTCAGTCAGGAGTTCATCTGCACTGGTCTCCTGTTTCACCTGCTTGACCTTCCACACTTTGGGGTGTCCTCAGCAATGATGTGGGGCCTCCCGGCCTCCTCTGCTGACCATGGCAGCCTCCCACGGGACCCTGACAAGCACAGTTTGCACAAACGATTCTGTTCTCCTTAAGCCCAGGCCCATAACTCTCCTGTTCACCTCGCTCCTCTAAGGACCTTGAACTCACCACATACAGCTGCTGCACCTCACACTGCTACCAGACTTCACCTCTCAACCAGTTCTTCCTTTTTTCTAAAAGGTCCAGCAGAGCATCCCCCCAGTCAGCTTTGCTCACCACTGCCAAAACCTGTGTTTAACACCCTTCAAGAAACATCCAGCATGGCTTGCGCCGAGCCCTATTGCCCTTCCAGTGGATACTGAGGTGGTCAGAGACCCCCATGAGTACCAGGGTCTGTGATCATGAAGCTTCCTCTGGTCTTCTACAGGCAGCTTTACCTACTTCATCTTACTAACTGGGTGATCTGTGGCAGACAAGGATCATGTGGTCCTCCATGCTGGTCTGATTCTTACCTATATTGGCTCTTATCTCGGCTGTTCCTCATCCATCCCAAAGCAAAGCTCCATGTGATTTGAGCCAGCCCTTTGCAGGCAGCACGACCCTGCTGCCTCACCTCAGCCCGTGCTCCCTAGAGAGCCTGTACACATCCACAGCAGCACCACACTCATGCGACATATCCCACCAGGCGCCAGGACCACAAATGCGCATGGATTTCCAGTTTCTCAGATTTGTTTCCCAGATGCATTTCTGTCCAGCCACTTGAGACAAGCCCCAGGGTGTGCCACTTTCACAGGGAAAGTGCGGGAGCCTCCCCTGTGACACTGTCCCTAGGCACTTCTTACCACCCACTGGTCTCCACTTCTCTTCGGGCTGCAGCCACCGTTCCAGTTAGGAACGAATTTTTTGCATCAGGCAACTTGCAGGACTTGTGAAGGTTTCCTATACATTAGTTTTAATAAGCCTAGAAATAAATGCTGTTAATCCCCTCTAACAGCACCTTTTCAATAATGAGTTGTTTTCTGTGTCACTTCTTTCAGAAATGAATCGTCAGTGATCTCTGAAATACTCATGGTTGCAAACATGCTCTTCAAGAGAAAAGCATTACGCCCAAATACGGAATTATTTCCCTTAGAGCTCACAAAACAATTCAATTCTAGGTACAGTTAAGTTAATCTGGGCTACACAGCTGCATGTAGAGAGTTTAAAGCTCAGCTCTTCACTGAAGGAGCAGGGTATTTCCTGACAAGAGACACAGCAACATGGCAGAGTTGTATGCTGAGGCACAATTTTACTGGAGGCAAGGGTGCAGCTCTGTTTTGAAAGGGAACAATAGCAACACGAGAGCAGGATCACGGTGTCTCTTAAGTAATAGAGACGAACCACTTCCCTCCCTAGTTATGGGACTGCTTCAAACTGCTGGTCTGGTGAGCTCAGTCTGGGCTGATCAGGCAGGATATTCTTCAACTTTTGACTAACAGTGAAGACTGGGCATGCCAAATGGAGATGGAATAGTGGATGCTGAAGATCAGATTTAGCTCTGTAGTTAACATCTCCCAGCAAAGAGCTGTGAGCTTTGCTTAGGCCCTTTCATACCCTGAGATCAAAAAAGGCCTTTATGTTATGATAATTTTGATGATGAACTTTTGTAGGAAATCTCTCTGCAATGTACAGCGCAAGTTAACTTGGATATTTGGCAGAGCAGTGTCACCTCAACTTCTTTGTAATAAGACACTGCCTGTGGCTTACCCTCATCAAAACAGAGTGAACCTATGCACAAATGAGCCACAAAGCAGAACAGTACCCATCACAGCATTTCACGTGCTGTCAACAGGAGGCTTTCCCTCCCTGCACACAGCCAGCCAGTCTAGCTAAATGTGGCAACGAGAACGGCAAAACAGATTTGGTCTCACTCTTCTGTACAGTGGAAATCTGCAGAGATTTCCACCTTAACCCTTGTGAGGGGTTTTCCCCAGTTGGTTGCCCAGAACTTCAACGTGCCAAAAAAACAGTATGTGCCATATCTCAGCTAAGATTAAACATGATTTTCTAACATTAAGTGTAAGCAGAAAATCACTTAAGGTATAACATCTTTCCCTATCTCTGGTACAAGGGCAGCAAAGATGAAGATCTATTTTCTTTTGCAATTACCTGTAGGAACTGTGCTGGCACGCTGGAGTGCCCAGCTCTGCAGGGGTGTCAAAGGTAGTTTAAAGAAAAACACTTTTGCTCTTTGCAAATTAAATCCAATACCTGCAGGTCTGTGGCCAAAAAGGTCCTTTTCTCTATCCTGCAGGTCTTCCCCTAACATAAAACTAGCATTTAGAAGCAGTCACTGTCATACAGACAGCCTTCAAATGACAAACCTCAACTCAAAGCTCAACTGTTTCACGTATGTGGAACACCGAAGCAAGAAACCTCATCAATCTAGTGAAAGGTGAGCAAATGAGAGGTGGAAAAAAGAATCATCTTTGTTAAGGAATGAACCTACCTGGATAGTGAGACCTGGTGCCATGACATTGAGATCTTTCTGCAGGGCCAATTTCAGATTCTCGTCTATCTGATCTGTGTTTGGAGGACAAGAGAGAGACCACTTAGCTTATCATCATTTCTCCTGCAGCTTGTGTGGCAGAGTTAGCTGGCCTTGAAGAGTGGGTGTCTCTATGGTGCAAGATAAATATGCTTTTTGCGATCATTCAGTACACCATTTCCCTTCCTATACCTCCTGGAAGAGAGAGAAGAGTCACATACTAGTGTCTCTAGAAAGGTTCAGCTATTGATGACTCGTGGTACCTGAGCTAAGGGTAAATGGCTTTCAGCATCTAAGCAAGAAAAATCATTCAGAGCTTGCAGTAGAAGTCTATCCCTTCCTAGCTGGAGCCACACCAATCCTGCTGCCAGCAGCAAGCTCTGCCTTGAATTTCTAAGGACCTGCAGGATCCAGTATTTGCTACTGAAAAAAACCCATATTTTGTAGTTTCCAAGCTCCAGGAAGATCATTCCACAGAAATGGCCAGCTATGAGGGGATTAAGCTGCACATACTACCAGGAAACTCCTCTCTGACTGTGGGTATTTGGCCAGTCTGAGTACAGCATTCAAAGACTGACAGTCTCTTAATATTAAAACTCTGACAATCCATTATCTTCCACAAAGCCATTTTCCCCTGCTCTGCCACTCAAGGAGGAATGTGATGCTGTTATGTCTTTGGGGGCACAGGTAGGTACCAAGGAGCAGAACATTAAATTTGCTAATTCCTGAACCACTGCTACTCCGTTGTAAAAAAACTAGAGCATTGCAATGAATGGAGAGAATGTTCCTTCTGGCTCTCACTTGCTAAACACAGACAGAAGGAACTTTTAAAAGTAAAAAAAGTCAATTCAGCAACAGAACGGGGGCCTAAAAGTAGAAGTAGACAAGACAAAACCATCATCACAGTGAAGGCAACAGGCATGACTGCATGCAGAAGAGACAAGTGGCTAGTCTGTGTGGCCAGAATTCAGTCCTAAGTGGAAAAGGGCTGAAATCAAATTCCCACGTGCAGGCGTGGAAAGACAAAGAAATCCGAATCATTAAAGAGTAAAGTTACATGGGAAGTGACATACGGATATATAAGGATCTGGATTCTAGAATGCAACTCAAGCACAGAGGCTGTTTGCTCACAGGAGCCTGCTGTAACACGTTCCGCAGCAGAACAGGTAGATTACGAAGCCCTTAGTGGGTGCATCCAGCTGCCATCCACTTACCAAACAGCTCAATGTATACTTCCTGCAGAGTATGGGCACTGCAGAACTGATTCAGCTCATGATGAATTTTATTGAAGATCAAGGTCTTATCGTAGTCTGCAGTGTAGTTCCTCACAATATCATACACTGAGGAAGTAAGAGAATTATCACAGGTCACCACTGACATGTACTGCTTTCTGCAATGCTACAACCACAACACAATAGCTTGAGGTATTGGGAAAATAGTATGACACTGGGACAGGTGGGTAGGGGATCTCCATCCTTGGGAGTTTTTGGGACTCAGCTGGACAAAGCCACAGCTGCCCTGCCCAGCTCTTCGTCAGAAGCCTGCTGTGAGTGGGAGGGAGATCAGAGGAGAAACCTGTAGAGGTCCCCTCCACCAGCACTGCTGGGATTACATGATTTCAAAGAGCAGAGTAATTAAAGCAAGATATACTGCACGGTCCTGTTTTCTGATCTGCATAAACAAATGAAAAGGTAAAGCCCATGTAGGGCCCGCATACATAGGAACAGGTACTACTATAAAGTGAAAACAAGTATCATTCCCACAATTATAACATGAATTCATGCTTCAACACCTCAGTAATGCTAGCATTTTGCATTAAGCTATACTGCTGAAAAAAAAACAAAAGCAGCTGTGTGGGTCTTTGGTTCGGCAGCTGGTGAAATAAGAAGGTAAGAGGCTTCTAACACAGGCTTTGCCTTTGTAATTTTCCCAGGAGCTGAGCTGGCTAGCACCTGGGGACTTTGTCCTGTGTATTTAGTTTCACAGGTGGTCTCCCCTTCAGCAGCAAGAAATAGGACAGCTGGAGCACCCATCACATTTCTAAACGTACTGGGGAGAAGCAATCCTAGCATCTGTTTTCATCTTTGCAAATCTGTGGCTCTGAAAAGCTTGCAAACCTGTGCATGAAACTAAGTGCTATGGTACTGGGAACCATAAGGATAAGAAGACACAGAAAATGGAAGTCTTGCGAAGCAAGACAGAGCAGCCACAGGATGAGTGAAGACAGTCAGAGTGCTGCTTGCTGAAACAGGACAGGAAATACCTGCATATGGTGCCAATTTATTCACAACTTCTATTCGGTCAATGTAGATCATAACACCACCACTGTAAGTGAAAAACAGAATGAATATGACAACTGTTAACCGTGGCCCAAATTTAAACAAAAGTCGTCTTTTTCCCCTCTTTTACTAAATTCTGCTAAACTTACCCAGAACAATTCTGACTTCTTGAGCATTTTGCAATTAGATGGCAGCAAACCCCAGCTTTGTACAGACCGGTCCTTCTCTCTGCATAAATCAAGTGTGCTCCAGCAAGTCTGCAAAGCACTTTTGCTTCCCTTTGTTATCTCCCACTTTGCCAGCAAAAGGAAAACGTTTTTGAACGGGAATGTAGCTGCAACTATCAGAAAGGGGGAGTCCAGCACAATGAAGGGAAGGCAACAACGACAGCAGATGACACCTGCAAGCTGCAGAGCAGACACAAACTGCAGACACACAGCAGCTCTTCCAGGCAGCAAATGTATTTTAGATAGAAAAGCCCTTAGTGTAAGTTCATGCATTTACTAACTCCAGCACAAACCTGACAAGGACCCTGTTAGAATGAAAGAAACAAACTTTAATTCACGTTCCCTGCATCAATGTCATATTGCAAACCACTCTCTCTGCAACTGTGCACACGTGCCCAAGCATGTGCGCTGTCAAGAAGCTCCAGGCACCTCATCAGAAGAAGCCTGCAGGCAATCTTCTCCCCAAGGGATCATGTGCTGGATCCAGCAAAGAAAAGAGGGAGGGCTTGATCCCAGCCTGTGCTCTTAATGACGTGACTTTCAGGAAGTCATGCCCACCCTCGGGTACCTGTGGCACCGGGCAAAACCACAAACTCTACAGTGAAGAAAAAAACACCCTAATTTTCAACAGCTCGTAAGTCTCTTGAGAGCGTACTTTTAAAGCACTGTTGCAATTTTCTCCACAGCGCAAAGGCAAATCACAAATGAGAAGCTTTAGCAAAAACTGTTTAGAGACAGCTGACCTCACACATTTCCAAACTTAGTCTCTGTGCTGTTTTAACTCAAACGTATCCCCATTGCAAACCTTGTTTCTTTAATTTGCAGATCTTAATCTCTGGCAGTTGAAAGCTAAGTCTGTGGAAATATCACCTGGACTTGCCCGTGTCTGTGCCCTTTAGAAAAGGTCTCCCAGGCATAGTCTGCGTTCACTCTGCAAACCTGCCTGCTTCATGGCAAGCTACGAGCTAAAAACATTGGTAATGGACAGAGCTTACCTGCTGGAAGGGACAAGACAGCAGAAAAGATATTTGTGGCTAGAGAGACATTTCCCAGCGAGACACTACTATTTAGAGTATTAATCTCTTTTTCACTTAAGATTTCTCTTAAGGCCATGGTCATTCTTGCTGGCTCTCTCTTAAGAGCTGTTACTGTTATCTAAAATAAGATAGGGTTATGGGTCCTTTATGGGTATGTCAGGCTGCACAAGCAGTTACAGTTTTTCTCCATCTCATCTGTTCCACACTCTAACTGTCCCACCACATCCAATAAAATGACTATTTATCATTACATGAGACATCCAACAGCATTCCTTGTGATCTTCTGAACCTGCTTTCATCCTCCTGATTTGTTCCAGTCACCTTATGACATCTCCAACAGGATAGGGAAACCCAGATACCATCTTGGGGTATCTTCTAGATATCCTGGTGAGAAACCAAATCAGAGTGTGTGGGCTTCTTCCAACAGAATCTCCTCCACTGCACGTCTTTGTGTTGGGGCCCTTTTGGCATTTCAATTTTATGGGGACGTTAGAAGCAAAAAGAGGGCACCTGAGACAATCCGCCTCCTAAGCAGCCCCTCATCACCTCACATGCAAGAAAGGCTGGCATCTCAGATTAGAGAGGACTGCCTGCTGCCTGCCTGACTCTACCAACACTACCCACAGCAACCCTGCCAAGGATCTCAACCAGCGTGGGACATTATGTGAATTGTATCAGTCCTGTTGGTCAGACAATGGCTTGGAGGAAAGAGGTGCCACTCAGAGCCCAAATACGCTGGCCACCCATTTCCCCGCTGAGGGCTTAAGGTTAAACCAAGCCTACAGCCAGCCAGCCACTGGAGCCATTACCATTTCACATCATGCAGCGGGGATGGCCCTCTGGACCTTGCTGCTGTAAACCCAGGAGCCAGACTGAACTGTAACGCTCTGATCTAGAAGTGAGCATCTCAGACAACACATCTCTTTAACCAATCTGGTCCAGAAGACGTTAGTTAACTCCTGGGGTACAGGAGACACTGTCCCGGACAGTTTTGGGACAGTTGCTCTGCCAGAGCTTCATACACTGATTTGGGGTGATTCAAACACCTTGTTGACCTGGAACTGTACAAACACTCTCACCATCCACAGCTGCTTTACTTGCCCTTTGACACCTACAGCTTAAACGCTGGCTCAGACAGCACTCTTTCCATTTCCACAAGCCACTACCACTCTCAAAAACATCCTCGTCTGCCAAAGCCTGCTTCTTGCCAGATGCACAGCAGGGTGACTCCCACGGGGAGATTTCCAGTGCTTGCAACTCTCCACTGCAGTTTCCACAGCCTTTCTAACACTGGCATTTGCAGCCTCTGTAAGGGCTACTCCCACCATCACCCGAGGTCCTCACTGCAGAGCTGCTCACGAGGCTGGTCAGGCAGAGCAGCACTGAGTTGAGCAGGCTCTTTGGTCGGGGAGAGAGGAACAGGAAGAAATCCATAGGAAGTCTGAAAGGAGGATCAACACATAGACTATGCACACCTGGGAGAAGTTTAAGCAGAATTAGACAGCAATAGTGCCTAAATTTACAGGACAAGGTGAAAGAGTACAGGGGACTAACATACACTAACAGTCATTTCAGTAGACTTTAGAAAGCCTCATACATTTCAGGATTTTCGCTTATGCCAGGCCAGGAGAAGACAAGGGAAAAACTGAAGGATGTTGCCATAAAAAAAAAGGGACTGTAAAAAAAGCTGAAGATTTAATGCTTATTGCTGGAGCTGACCACAAACAAGTCCAGACCAGGTTAGGCAATCAGAGCATGTAAAACTTGGGCTTAAAGGTCAGATCTGGTCTGTCTAGAGACAGAAGGATTAACGCAATACATCCACTTCCAATATTCATGACACATTTTTCTACGTGGCTGGCTAACAAGCAGGGATCTGCCCCAGAACAGCATTCCTCCAGTGCTCCATTTGCATTCCTGCCAATGATCTGCAGCATGAGCACAAGAGGACTCTCACACCTTTGTAAATAAACAACTAATGCTTGAGCAAAATTACTGCTTAGTGTCCTGGGTATTTACTGTCTCTTGGCATTGTAAAAACCTGTACAAGATTTAGCATGATTCTTTCCAGTTAAGTTTATAAGAAAAATGCTACTTACCTAATTGTCTCATGCAATATTTGCACGACACCATTTTTAACCCATTTATCGTATTCCACAATTAACGTATGCGTGAGTATATGAATTCTCGATTACTTCTTTGAGTCAGTCCTTTGGAATACTTTTCTCTTCTAAAACTAATTTACTGAGCTGATTTTCCATCAGTTTTGGGGAGATCAGCACACCTGCAGTGAGGAGACTGCTGAACTTTCCCAGGAACTCTGGACACATTTTCTTGTCAGGGAAAGCCAGAAATCTCAAACACCAGAGGCAATTCACAGCTTAGAGTAGATACGTATTCTACCTGATGTAATGAAATGGTTTTTGTCTCTAGGGTGACAGCTGTTTTATAAAAACCAGTCATCTAGTGCCAAAGTATTTAAAAAAATCTCTAATGTATCCAGTTAATGCTGTCAAGTATAAACGGGACAGGTAAGGCAGAAACTGGGGATGGGACACCTACACAGCCATTCAGAAGCTTCCTAATGCAGATGACAATACAGGGAACAGGAATATGAATACAGGAGAAGAGAAACCCAGCCTTTACAATCTGAGGGTTTAATATACAATTAAAGAAATTTAAAGCGTTTAGGATCTATTCTTGTAACGAACTTTGAACTGGGAGAGCGAAATTTCAGATTTGATCCATTTGTTATTTATAAGCTAACATTTTGTTATGGAAATGTGGATTCAAAGCTTTGGCACAGAGCCGCTGCAGACTTTGACTCCAAATACAGCAAATCTAAAGGCTCCTGCAGTAACACCTTGAAAATGAACAGGTCTACCAGGACCTTTAGTCTGAAGCGTATTCAATTATTAACTAAGAACGGCTTCACCTGCTGTTTAGTGTTTTGAAGTACGTTTATTACCTGTAACTTCACATCCACTCGTATTGCACAACTGAATCCTGCCATGCAGAAACGTAACAGGAGCTTAATGAACTAACTATACAGAATTAAACTGAATATTTACCTCCTAAATCACAGACGCACAGAACGGTCAAGGCTGGCCGGGACTCCTGGGGGTCATCTTATCCAACCTCCCTGCTCAAGCAGGGTCAAAGCAGCACAGTTTAATTTTGACTGTGTTAGCATGTCTAATGTGGTTAAGCTTCAGTGGAAAGCTTTGCTTGGTGTGTTGAGAAGGCTTGCAGGACACCATCCCTGGCCCAAGCATGCAACGCTGTTTTACAGCGTCCAGCAAGTGAAGTATTACTCCTATTTATGCTACTTATGAGCTAAAAGTTGCCATTAAACACATCGCTAAAACTCTGCTGACTTATTTTTAACTTTGCTGTTTAAAAGATACAGATATAGAACACAACGAGTCTTACTCCTCCTTCCTGCAACTACTTTTTGCTTGACCTAAAGTCTCTTCGCTTGACCACAAAGCCCTGGATGCAGAAGTTGAACACTAGCGTTATTTACGGACACTCCTGAAAGAGTTTTGAGATGTAAAACTAAAACCAGCCCACGAGAACTTTAAGTTAATATTTAAGCCCAATGTGATGTCTGATGAGTTGCTCCAGGAATAATTCCAAGAACTTATTTCAATAAGGGCGAAACCAGATCGAAATTAACTCTGTCTTATTAATGTTGTGACTAATGTTCAACCTTTAATTTCAGCATGGTTGTTACGTGTCATCATTCAAGTCATACTAACTTTTTTAAAATTTTTTCTTAACAGAAATATTGTCAAGTACCCAAGATCTAAAAGACAAGAAGAGTCACTGGTTTTATTTTTATCCTAAAGAAACAGATACGGTCATCACTTTAACTTGTGAATGAACCAACACAACAGGATTTGCAACCCAGTTCAACTAGCCCTCTCCTCCTGTTACTGCTCTGCTTGTTAAAACTATATAGATCTGTGCTGCAAAAAGGGTCAGCTTAATTATGAAGCAGGCGGATGCCACCCAGGCATAGGATTCTCCTTTATTCTTTCTCACTCTCTCGTTATATCAGGTGAAACGTCAATTCCAAAAACACCCAAGTGATTCCAGGAGACTCATTTCCTTGAGCTGTTTTTGACACAAACTGTCTCCCACCAAGGAGGATTCCCATTCACCGTTTACTTTTGCCCACTGTATTAGCCACTTGTCAACGCTTGTATTAGCCATCAAATTCAGACCAAAAATACTGCAAAACAGAGGGCAGACCAACGCACCAGCAACAGGCTATCAGAGTAATCAAGGGAAGAAATCAAGAAAAATCAAGAGACTATCACTATAAATGCAAATACCCCAAGAACATGAATTCCAGCGAAAGCAAGAACATTCCTTTACATACCTCCCGCACTATTATTTCCAAGCGTGATGTATGTGTGTATGTTTGGGACTAACTTTAGGCTGTGTACCTTTACTTTTCATCCTCTGTATCAAAGCACTGCAAATGACTAGCTTCAAACTACATGATAGAGCGCATTTGCTCATTACCAGAAAAAATACAAAGGAAGAACATACCTTGTCCCACAAGGCACATTTTTCACTTCATCGGTCTGCAACGTGGTCTGAAATAAAAAGACAACCAGTGCTCACAAAACCTCTCCGTTCTCCAGGAAGATCATGCTTGTGCCCAGGCTCTCACAACCATTACACAGGAACACAGAGCCAAAAAAACATGTCCTCCACCTCCCTCCTGTCTTCTGCAGGTGTGGGCAGAAGACAGACTTCTTTTAAACTTGCCTTTTGGCAGACAGAAAGGCAGCTGTGCTCATTTCCCTGCTCTCAGCTCCCGCAGCTCTCCTGGGAAACAATTAGGGCCACAAACACAGACTGTCCTCCCAGAGCAAGACATGTCCTGTCCCAAGCAACACACAGAGGCATGTTGCGGAGATTCCACCAAAAGGACAAATCCCAGCGCACAGCTGGGTCTGAAGGCACCTAAGGCAGAAGGAACAAAGGGCTTCCTAGGAGTTGCTGCTCTGACTACCACATTACTGAGCCACTCTGCAAACACCACTTGCCCAAGTTGCCCCCCATCCAGCAATATCCCTAATGACATCTGCTCCCACTCACCCTCTTCCAAGAGAAGATACTAACCTGTACAGATTTGAACGTGGTAATGAAGGGGAGCATGATGTGGTAGCCTGGCCCACTTGGACTAGATAACAACGCACCACCCCTACAGAGAGAAAGAAAAATAGGGAAAAGGCTCAAGCAACCGGCAAAAGTAAGTGCTGTCTTTGAGAGTGAGCAAGTACATTCAAACCACCAGAGGTCATAGCTGTGGTAGTGCAAATTACATTACTCACCTACATCAAATTTGCCACCAATTCTCCTACAAAAGGACCGACTACAGATGATACTCACCTGCTACAGTCAACAATCATTTGCTTTGGGCCTGTGAGCAATTAACTTAGAGAGCAGGCAGATATTGCTAAATTCTTCCCTCATTGCAACATTGTAGAGAGCTTCAAGATCACAGATTTTCCTCTCTAAACAGTTCACTGGTAACCATGGAAAAATCCAGCAGTTGATGCGATACCGCTGGTTTGTATTGCCACAAAGCATTCAGCACAGCCCCTTACCCAAAGCAAACCTGCAGCCTGTTGTGGGGTGGTTAAAAGACAGGAGACAGAGGAGAGCTCTAAGTGATCGATCCTCACAGTGCAGTAAAGTCTCCTGCAGCGTCCCACAAGGGCTCATGCTGTTCAAAACACTCACAATTAAAGGAAAGAGCAGTACCAAGGAAACTGGCCCATGGCGGTGAGTGCGACGGGCAGAAGAGATGAGACAGAAATATAGCAGAAACTGGAAAAAATGCAAAAAGGTGGGTGCTGAATTTCTCTGTTCCTTTAATCAAATTTGAAGCAAAATCTAGTCAAGAGGTGCCACTAAGTGACTGTGACTGCTCACTGATAATGAGATGCTCTTACAGATGCTATTCAGGCAGGGCAGCTACGAGCTCCACGTGAACCTCAGCCCACAGCCAGGGAAAAGATCCATTTAAAAACAACAACGCGGGGACTCTGGCTAGCTGGCAGTCCTGGGACGAAGGTGACAGCCCTCAGTGTAAGAGGGAGAGATCAACAGATACAAAAAGACTAGCTAGACCGAGAGTTTTGGTCCCACAAGCTTTGAAATCCAAACGGTGACCCAGAAAAGGAGAGGAAGGAAAAGCGTCAGAAGATTCCAAAAGACCAAAACTCATAAGGATTCTGCACAGAGCCAGGCTACCCGGGCCCACGTCGTTTCTGATGCAAGAAAGGGCAGAAACAACACTGTTTGCCCACCTCGGGGTGAAACCTGGAGGGAAACACAGGCGCATCCCGAGGTGACCTGGAGCCACGGATGAATCCCAAGCGGAGAAAGCAGAAACTCAGGGAAGGCTCCAGAAGCCATCACGGCACTGGCAGGGGACAACCATACCTGTAATACACAGCCAGGTGCCCCTCCTCAACCTTGTGGATGGAGGAATAGAGGAAGAAGATGAGGAGTCCGGTGGCAGCTGCAACGAGGGCTCCAGCTTGGGCCATGGTCATCCTCGCACCACCTGCGGGGACACAGGCCGTCACCCCACTCTCCCTCCTCCTCTGACCGGCCACCCTGCCCCTTTTTCCTCACAAAAAAAAACCCAAACCCTCTCAACTTTTGAAGCCCAAAAGGCCAGGGAGTAGCCTCAGAGCACCCAGCCGACCTCGCGCCGCCGCGGGGAGCGGCTTACCCCTCCCGCTCATCACGGCGACGTCCGGCACAGGCACAGACAACCCCCGCCCCCCGAGGAAGGCCGCGGGCATACCCGGGGCCGACCAACCGCCCCACGGAGGGCCGGTGACCGCCGGGCAGCTCCCCGTCCCAGCTCCCGCCTCCCCCCTCACCTCAGGCCGC
>VZSZ01006924.1:50742-84384 GCA_013398815.1 Ibidorhyncha struthersii | reverse complement strand
TACGGAAGGGCGCGTAAGGAGCGCGCGCCGGGCGGCGCCCGCCGATGGCGTCACGGCGCGGCGACGGCGGCCGCCCAGTCCCCGACCCCCCCTCGTTGCCCGGCGACGGCGTGGGGGCGCAACGGCCTGCAGCAAGGGAGCACCACCACAGCCTCTCCGCAGCATTTATTGCAGTTAATTCCCTTTAAAAATAGATATAATCTATACATTCATATTCCACACGACAGCCAGTCGTGACAAAGGGCGGGGTGGGAAGGGGAGGAGGAGGGCGTAGGGGCCTGGAGGAAGCGAGGCTGGGAGGGCCCCAGCCCTGAGGCACCCCCAACCCTCCTCTCTCCTCCCTTTCTCTCCAGGGGGAGGCGCCGCCCCCGCCTTCCCCCAGGAAGACGCATGGCCCATCGCAGGCACGTCTCCAACGAGCAGGTTACTTGTTTAGTGGAAAGCCCAACTCGGCACCAGCCAATGGTGTATCCGCTACTGCCCACCACCTTTGTAATCAACTCTGCTATGGTTTACAAAACACAAGGTATTAGATCAATCAGTCCCCTCCAGCTCCTCACATCGAAGGCTGCCAAGGCCTCTGGCAGCATGCAGGCACTTTGCAGGTAGCAGCATGTTGGCTCCTTCGGCTATTTCAGCCAGCTCCAATCAAAACTCTGAAAGAAGAAGCAAGGAAACAGCTGAAGTGCAGGAAACAGCTACTGAATGTACATTTCCAACGTGGTGACAAGAGGATGCTCAGTATCCAGCATCTCTTTCTCCTCCAAGAATCAAGGGCCTGGGGGTGTTGGTCAACAGCTGACTGAGTATGAGCCAGCAGTGTGCTCAGGTTACCAAGGCAGCCAATGGCATCCTGGGCTGGATCAGCAATAGTGTGGCCAACAGGACTGGGGCAGTTCTCAGGCCCCTGTCCTCGGCACTGGTGAGACACCACCTCGAGGGCTGTGTTCAGTTTTGGGCTCCTCACGTCAAGAGAGACATTGAGGTGCTGGAGCATGTCCAAGAAGGGGTGAGGGGTCTGGAGCACAAGTCTTATGAGGAGCAGCTGAGGAAACTGGGGAGAAGAGGCGGCTGAGGGGAGACCTTCTCACACTCTACAACTACCTGAAAGGAGGTTGTGGTGAGGTGGGGGTCGGTCTCCCAACTAATAGGTGATGGGACTAGAGAAAGTGGCCTCAAGTTATGCCAGGGGAGGTTTAGATTGGATATTAGAAAAAATTTCCTCACTGAACGGGTTATCAAGCATTGGAATAGGCTGCCCAGGGAAGTGGTGGAGTCACCATCCCTGGAGGTATTTAAAAGGGCAGACGTGGTGCTGAGGGACACGGTTTAGTGGTGGTTTTGGCAGTGTTAGGTCGATGATTGGACTTGATATTAAAGGTCCCTTCCGACATAGACAATTCTATGATTGAATGTTGATTTAACAGCTGAAAAGTAATCTCACAATTTCACCACTTGGTTTGCCCTGATAGAAACCTCCCCCTACTTATTGCAGTGCTCATGCATGACACAGACTGCACTCGCTTTGGAAATTACATTTTGTGCCTGCACAAAACCTACTGCCTGGGTTCTTAGTGCACCATGGGACATACTGGCAGAGCTAGAACACAAATGAAAAAGAAAGGCTCCAAGTCAAATGCATGCAAGAATAACTGTAAGAATCTTTTCTGTGTTCATTCTTTTTTTCCCTCTTTTTTCCCTAAGTGAAATGAAAAGGACAAATCCCATTTTCTGCTGCTTTCCTCTTGCTTAACTTCTGTCCCCTGATTCAAGGAAAAGGGGAAATAAACCAAACATAACAAAATAGGTGCTGATATGCAGAGCGTGATTCCACAACGACAAATAATCTTTCTGAGCTAAAACATGCCAGAGAGATGCTGCAGCATGGAATGAGATACAGGAGATGACAGAGACATGGATGATTAAGAGGTAAGAAGCCAGTCATATGGCATCTCACTCGTCTCCAGCCACAGCAAGGAGACAAGAGGGAAGACTGTATTACACAACTGATACCAGCCCTGTCTGAACTGAACTAAGACAAATAAAGCATTCATCAGCCAATGGGTGACAACCAGAGTATGCATAATGAAGGCTGTTTTCCCCACTAACATAATTACTTTGCCTTAATCAGTAGCTAATTTTACTTCCTCATTCATATTGCTCAATCCCTTGTTATTGTAGCGTCATCTGCAACTCCCACTAATAAGTTTTCATTTTGCTATCCCAAATAACTGAGTACCTCTGGTAAACTCTCAGTTCACTGTTTATGATTATTCATAAACATTAGAACATATAAACATTTTAATTCATAAACACTTTAAGGAGCTCCATTTCATCAACCACCTCCATTTCCCCAACCTTCTTCCTTGTTACTTCAGCATTTACAACTGGTAAACAGCTTCAACTTTTTTATCCCATGAGAATGGAAGTAATCCCTAAAGAGGCCTGTAAGCAGCTTTTTGAAAATCCAAGTTACAGCATATCAGTGGATCTCTGACTTTACAGGGCTGCAATAAGTTTGTGAGACAATCTCATACTAACAGAAGCTGTATTGACTCTTGTCCATTATAAGCAGGTCAATCTACCTGCCTAATTGTCCTCTTCTGATTATATTTATACAGGTTCTTCTACGATACAGCCCGTAAAATTAGCTAAGACCCTCTTCTAAAAGACCAGTATTCTGTGGTGCATGTCATTCTCCTGGTAACTGGGCTCTTTTGAGCAGTAACTTCCTGGTCTCACTTGGGAGTTCAGGAACAGAGTTTCAGATTGCATCAAAACATCTGGGTTATTGTTATTTACGTTTGTCATTTCTTGCTATTTCAAATACCAATTTGCACAAAGAACCTTCTTCGGACTCTCTGAAGCCCCACTTCTGCCCTAAGGAGAGCATCAGTTAATGATCATGAAAGGGCTCTGGAAAATGGAGAACCCACAGAGAACCCTGCTCCCTCCAGCGCAGGGACACAAACCAGGACTCTCCCAGTTGAGAACACAACCAGCATTCAGAACAAGCCCTGCCAGCCAGGGGGTCCCGTAGAACAACCTACTCCACCACACGCACTGCTTGGCTGACACTAGTGCTAAATGCTACCTTCCATAACAACGGGCACGTTAGCAGAATCCAGGAGGGATAATAGACATCACACGCCAGCCACAGCGATTCACATCATCACAAATGACCCTGTTTAAGGAGTTCTCCACACCCCCAGAGGACCCTGCTGCAGCTCTTAAAAATCAGGTCCTCAGAGATACATCAACAGACTTACCATCATGCTGCTGTTCTGCTCCTGTCTTGCCTCCTGCAAAATACTGCTAAAGAGTTCAAGGTAATTCAGATTCTCTTCTATCACATGGACAAAATTTTCCCTGCATGGAAGGGAACACAAAGTAACACCAATGTCAAAAGGCTCTGCCCTGGGGAAAAAAACCCCAACCAACGAACCAAACCAAACCCCCAAACAACCCAAAAAAAATGATTTATAGTTCTCTGCAGTTGTAGGAGCTACCTTGTACGGCACAAAAACATGCCCTGAGGTGGCATTCTGCAGATTCCCACCCTGAAAGTGTGGATTTGCACTCCTTCCCTACAGAGAAACTGCACAAACCACACTGAAACTCAGCCTTTACAGAACCTAGGAAACGAGCTGAGCACGAGGGGCCTGCGATCACTGTCCGCTCCCCATAAGGTTTTCATCTCCTGGCTCTTTGTACAGTGCCTTGTACAGAAAAGTCCTGATTTGAAGAGGAGCTACGAAGTGATCCAAAGGCACCTTGCTCAGGAAAGCACCTATTAGAAGGCGATCACCCCACATTACTCAGAGGCGAAAATTGCCCCGCAGCAGCAGACAGAAAAGAGGAAGTGGAAAAGGTTGCTAAGGGTTGCCAAAAAAAATCAGCTGACTTCCAGCAAAAGCCTGCTTAGAAGATGTGTATCTTCAGAACCTAAGTATATCCCTGACCACCCAAAAAGAAAGAGATAGCCAAATGATTTGATGGCAATGTTCACCACCCCTGCCCCAGCCCCCACAAAACCAGTAGTGCTGCAGATTGAGGGCTGAGCAGTCTTAGAGGGGCGCATTCCCTTCTGTTACGCTGACTGGAAGTAAAATTACTAGTGAAGCGAAGACAAAAAAAAAAACCCTCAGCTCCTGACAACTCTCTTACTCAGCTAGGACTGGCTGAGAGAGAGGGGCTTAATAACCAAATCCAACCCCAAGACAGAATAACACAACAAGCAAGAAATGAACAGCACTGTGATTTAGCTGAGAGTGGTCTGTGGAACTTGCTCAGGACCAGAAAGCAGAGGTTTCTGAATAAAGAGTTCAACCTAATTCCTGATTTTTTTACCGCATTAGTAACATATGAGCTACTGAAATGTTTATTGGAAGGATAAAAAAAACAAACCCAGATATTGAACCAGATAGATTGCTTAGTACTGACCCCGACTTCAGACCTCCATTTGAATTAAGACTTTTAAAAATAACTGAAGCTGTAAGAAGCACTAAATATAGCCTGATTTACCTGGGACTTGCACCAGAACCTGGGCATGAAAAGAAACTGCATTTTGGCTCAAAATCTCATTGCTGCATTTTGCTGTGGTACGGCCAGAGGTAGGTTACTAAAACTCCAGTCAGGAGTTGAACAATGTTGCCTTCAGAGATGGTCTAGCCTTCCAAAACTCTCCCTGCCCAGCATATCTGAACCCCACCATATGGGACACTGTGAAGATGTGCCCCTCGGGCCCCCTCAGCACTGGATACCCCAGTGGCAGAGGACAGGATTTCAGAGTGTGTGCATACCAAATAGCTACACTGACTTCTCTGCAGTGGCCTCCTTTCCTTTCCAAACAGGTCTTACCCATCTTCAGGAGTTGCCGCAGATGACAGAGGGTGAGGAACGTTCCCTGAGGAGCTCTGTGGGAGCCACGTGGCTGCTGGAGTCGAGGCTGTCCCTTCCAGGCTGGAGCTTACCAGTGATCGAGAGGAGCTCTGAGTCTAGAAAAAAAAGAAATTAATCTGCTGTGATGGACAAAGGAAGAATTTAGTTAGGCTTAATTCTTTTGTATGCAAGACTTGCAAATAAACGTAAGCACTGCTCGTAACACATACGCACAATCTAGGCCATCCCTGTGGCTGGCAAGTCAGCTGATACAACCCTCCACAGTTTTGCAAATAGCTGGTACCAAATGTCTCTGCATGCAAGTCACTTGTGTTGTATGTGGCATGTCTTCTACACTGAAGAATTAGGAGGCGGTGCCATGTCCTAAACTGTGAGTCATGCACAGCAGCAGCTCTCCCGACAGGGGGAAAGACATGTTTCCTATGCTGACCTGTGCATGTGGAAATCAGGGGATTGCTTCAGCTGTAGTCACTATAACTGTTGCAGAAAAAAGCAGTGTATTCTTAAAACATCTTAAACTAACCAGGAAAGCACCTACTTCACTTTTGCAGCACTAATATTATGATCAGTTTAACACATCAGGCTGAAGTTCACCTACCCCAGGGCATGCAGCATGGGCAACAAACAGGAGTTGGAAGCCACCGTGCTGCTAGAAAGCTACAACCTAGTTGCCATTGCTGAAACCTGGCTGGATGAATTCCATGACCGAAGTGCGGCTATCGATGGCTACAGGCTGTTCAGAAGGGACAGGCGAGGAAGCAGGGGTGGAGGCATTGCCCTCTACATCAAGACAAAGTCTGTGAAGAGCAGTCTGTGAAGGCACACAGAGTACAGGGAGGTGATTCAAGACAGCCAGCATGGCTTCAGCAAGGGGAAGTCCTGTCTGACCAAACTAGTGGCCTTCTATGATGGAGTGACTACATCAGTGGGCAAGGGAAGAGCTATGGATGTCAACTATGTGGACTTCTGTAAGGCCTCTGACATGGTCCCCTGCAACACCCTTCTCTCTAAATCGGGGAGATACGGATTTGATGGGTGGACTGTTCAGTGGATGAGGAATCGGTCGGGTGGTCACATCCAGAGGGTAGTGGTCAACAGCTCAATGTCCAGATGGAGATCGGTGACAAGTGGTATCCCTAAGGGGTCCATATTGGGACTAGTACTGTTCAGCATCTTCATCAATAACATGGACAGTGAGATAGAGTGCACCCTCAGCAAGTTTGTGGATGACACCAAGCTGAGTGGTGTGGCTGATTGCCTCAGGGACAGGATGCCATCCAGAGGGATCTGTACAGGCTTGAGAAGTGGGCCTGTGTGAACCTCATGAGGTTCAACAAGGCCAAGTGCAGGGATCCTGCACCTGGGTCAGGGCAACCCCCAGTATCAATACAGGCTGGGGGATGAAGGGATTGAAAGCAGCCCTGCTGAGAAGGACTAGGGGGTACTGGTGGATGAAAAGCTGGACATGAGCTGGCAAACGTGTGCTTGCAGCCCAGAAGGCCAACTGCAGTGTAGACAGGAGGTCAAGGGAGGCGATTCTCCCCCTCTATTTTGCTCTGATGAGACCCCACCTGCAGTGCTGCGTCCAGCTTTGGGGCCCCCAACATACAAAGGACATGGATCTGTTGGAGCGAATCCAGAGGAGGCCGCAAAAATGCTGTGAGGGCTGAAGCCCCTCTGCTGTGAGGACAAGCTGAGGGAGTTGAGGTTGTTCAGCCTGAGAAGAGAAGGCTCCGGGGAGACTTTATAGCAGCCTTCCAGTACTTAAAGGGGGCCTACAGGAAAGATGGGGACAAGCTTTTTAGCAGGACCTGTTATGATAGGACAAGGGCTAATGGCTTTAAATTAAAAGAGAGAAGATTTACACTAGATATTAGGAAGAATTTTTTTTTTTACAAGGGTGGTGAAACACTGGAACAGGTTGCCCAGAGAGGTGGTAGATGGAAACATTCAAGGCTGAGTTAGAGGGGGCTCTGAACAATCTGATCTAGTTGAAGATGCCTCTGCTCATTGCAGGGGAAGATGGACTAGATAATCCTTAAAGGTCCCTTCCAACACAAACTATTCTATGATTTGTGTCAAATTTTAGCATCTCAAACTTTCCTTCTCTGAAGTTAAAAAAAAAAAAAAATAATAATCAACCACTGTGTGGAATTTTTCCCTTTTTGGTCTCCTCAGTTTCATTTGATGTCCCCTGGCTCCTCCACCAGAAGGAAGAGCAAACAAATAGTCCAAAAACTACTTACGCAAGCAATTTTCAACAAGTGCCATATCTCTCTTTGTCTTTTGCCCTGCATCTGCATCACTGAGTTGTCAGCTTCCTTGATGTTATTTAGAGCCACTTCAATCTTTGGAAGCAAGTCAATGATCTTCTGCTTACAGCCCAAGAGCTTGCTGTAATAAAAACCAAACACAAAGTTACTTTCCAGCTTGTGTGGCAATATGTTCTGGCAAAACCAAAAGCCTCACCTTGGGAATCAATAAAAATTCTGTGAGAAAACCCCTTTCTCTTCGCACAGCACTATGACAGCTGCAAGACTGGAGGGTCCCCTGGAGTTTTTCAAGTCCAGTTAAGACTCAGGCAGATGACACTACTATTAATACCCGCAATATAAGCTTTTATTTGAAATGCAAAAATCGATCCTGATGACAAGGGACAGCACAGCAACTCAACTATGGTATTTTATTCATCTTCTCTGGTCTGTGTTGGTCTCTGCATATTGGCCATACCATAGCTAACAATTTTCTTTATAGAATCTACTAAGCATAAGCCACACATGAAATAACACTAAATCATGCTTTGCTGAACTACTGAGACCTGCATAATGGCATTTTTTCTGAGCAACTTGAAGAATTAATGAATAAACTACTGTGACATCTTCTCAGCTGTTATGCTATTTCTTTTTTCCCCACAAGATTTTAATCCCAGCCTCAACATTGGCAGAATTTGTCTCATTTTTAAGTGAACTCTTGGATGCTAACAGTACAAGCCATTGCATTCTCCTCCCCTTCCCTATTAGCTATACGTTTTAAAAAAGTAAGTGGAAAAACGCAGATAGAAAGGAGCAAAATTAATATTGCTATTAGAAATGTATACCTGTGGATGGAGCTTTTGGGCTCCGATCTCCACAGCTTTCTCTCTCTTGTCCCACTACAAAGCTACGAATGTTGCAAGTTGCAGTTGTTTGGGTTTTTTTCCTGCATAAAGTACCTGAGATGGCCAAAGAGCTCCTTGAGAACTCGGTCTTGGCTCTGTACTGTCTGCACAATAATCTTCACCATGTCCGTGCTGTCACTGTAGGCGTGATCTGGAAGGGCCATCAATCACCACGTTAGTAAAATGCTCTTCAGTGAGGAGCCACTCCAGACACAAACACTCAGAGTCAAGAAAAGAGTTGACTTAACGAGTGCAGCCAAACAAACTGAAACACAATGAAACATGTTAAAATTTCTCACAGTCTCTCATTAGGCACAGCTTTTCCTTGATGTCTCTTCTCTCCACAGTAATGTATACAATTCCAGCCACTCTTGCTGTCTAGATACGGGCTTCAATAAGGATCAAAGGAAGTTGTCAAATGCAGAAGTAACTACATCTTTCTGCTCACCAGTTACTATGCTCAGAACATAATAACCCCCAAACATGGGGCTCCATCCAGTATAATTAAGAGAGAGGAGGAGAGGGAGAAAAGAGACTGCCCTTGGGTTGGAAGGATGACAAAGTACAGCAGTTCTTCCCATGTCTGGAGGGAGTAAAGCAATAGTACTGGGGGCAAGAAGAAAGGCAGAGAATGCCAGAAGGCAGGCATGTGTTCAGGGCAGATGCTCCAAGACTGAAAACCAAAAGACAAACCCATGGCCGAGGAACAGGACTACAGAATTTGGTAGAGCTCTAGGCTCAGCAAAACCAAATCATCTTAAGGTATGCCCTTGAGTCTTGTTAACTTCAATACAATCATTTGCCTTTTCCTAAATAGTATTTTCTGGGTTTGAGTTCAGTAAAATTAGTCATGGGGTACAAGTCCTAAACAGTCTTTCAACCATCCCCTTCCATACCTGGAGGTCTTGTTTTTAACTGCTTGTACAGGTCTATGGCTCTCTGTTCCCTGTAAAAAGAAGAAAATTATTCATACATGTGTCAACAAGCAGGTGACTCAAGAAAAAAAGCACTGCAATTAAGTTATGACTTGCTGAACTTCATACATGCCACCTTCCTCTAGAGCTACTATAGAAGTATGACATTTGGAACACAGGGATGGTCTTTCGGTGATGGAAACCAACTCTTCCCTAAAATCTCTCTCTCTTTTCCTCTGATTACGCATTTTCTTCTCAGGTAACCGTACCAATTAGAGGTTATTTTCAGTTTCAAATTTTCACATGGCTCAGCTGTGTTTTCTTTCCATGGTATCCTTAATTATGAAACTTCATTTTTATAACTATAAGTACTTCTGCACAATTGCCTGAGATATCCTTGTTCCTGTTCTGCATTTTTTTCCTGAATTTTAGTAAGTCTGCTAATGGAAAGAGACAGCTTCATCACAAACAAGAGGACAGCGTTTCTCTTCTTCCCATCAAATAAATGTTACTTCTTTCAAATATTTCAAAAGCAGCCAAACACTGAAGCTTCCACCCTTGAACAAATCTTAACTGTTCTAAATCAAAAGTCTGCCAGAAACAAGCAGCAGTTTAACCAGTTCTAACTCTGCTTTTGGGCCCTCACCAGGCCTTTTCTTTCCCCTAGCTGCCCTTAGATCACCCCAATACTGTTTCAAGAGATCACGCAAGTTGCTTCTGCAAGTCAGTATTTCTAGCATGCCGGATAGTTATCCATCTTGAAACTCCTGCATCAGCCAAGGATAGGGGAAAATGTGCTCTTTACTCCTGCTGCACTGGGAAAGAGAGAACATCAGCATCGAGCACCATCAGGTAAATCTGAGACATCACCCAGCATCCATAGGATCATAGAATGGTTTAGGTTGGAAGGGACCTTGAAGATTGAGTTCCAACCCCCCTGCCCTGGGCAGGAACACTTCCCACCAGCCCAGGTTGCTCCAAGCCCTGTCCAACCTGGCCTTGAATACCTCCAGGGATGGGGCAGCCACAGCTTCTCTGGGCAACCTGTTCCACTACCTCACCACCCTCAGAGTGAAAAATTTCTTCCTAATATCTATTCTAAATCTCCTCTCTTCCAGTTTGAAGCCATTACCCCTCATCCTATCACTACATGCCCTTGTAAAGTCCTTCTCCAGCTATCCTGTAGGACCCCTTTAGGTACTGGAACGGGCTATAAGGTCTCCCCAAAGCCTTCTCCAGGATAACAACCCCAACTCTCTCAGCCTGTCCTCATAGGAGAGGTGCTCCAGCCCTCTGATCATCTTTGTGGCCCTTCTCTGGACCCATTCCAACAGGTCCATGTCTTTCCTATGTTGGGGACTCCAGAGCTGGATGCAGTACTCCAGGTGGGGTCTCACCAGAGTAGAGGGGCAGAATCCCCTCCCTTGACCTGCTGGCCACACTTCTTCTGATGCAGCCCAGGATACGGTTGGCCTTCTGGGCTGCAATCATGCATTGCCAGCTCATGCTGAGCTTCTCAATGTGTGTCTGGTGGCTGTGTATATCAAACCTTAAGCTACTGCTCTGCAGTATGCTTTGCTACAGCTCCAAAAACTAAAGAGCTGGAGACTCAATCTGTTCTCCACTTCACTTCTCATTAACAGGAGCAGCTTTAGACCAGAATCATCAACAGCTTATGGCACACTTTAAGCACCTTGCTTTAAGCTGATGCAGCCTTGTGTTTGCCGTGGTGAAAGTGCTTAAAAATGATGTTTTAGGAGGCCGATTCATGATTAGTTTAAGCTGCTCTGAATGCAGGCTACTGCTACAAGAGGTGGTTTCTCCATGCCACCATTTCCTCTCCTGTGTACCAGTTCCGCTGCTCCTGCAACTACACATGGATGAAAAGCAACTCAGCTTATCTAGCTCTGCGAAGAGGGAGACAAGAGAACATGCCAGGAACAGGTATGTTTCCTCCCAGAATATTCAGAGTCATTCAGAACAGCGCTTATTAAGAACAAATTTAGCATCTATTTGATCTTGGTGGCTATTTGATCTCTCGCTTTTATAATTGCCGCTTGTGCTCTCAGCAACAGCTCAAACTAAAATAACTGCTTCCTAGGTCATCTTAAGATCAGTCATACCACTTCTCTTTCACATTTTAAGACGTATTTTTAAAAATAAAATATTCAAGTTTCCAAATATTCAAGTATTCACGAGTTGTTAATTATCCTTGCTTTGAAAAACACACTGAAGATATTTAACAGGATTCACACTGAAGATATTTAACAGGATTTTACAACAATCTCGTAATTTTTTCCACTCAACACTATAAAATTCACTCTTCTCCAATGCAACAAGAAATCCTCTGCATTTTCCAGTTGAGACCAAGATATATCTTACGCCCATCTTCTTCTAAGCTGAAGTTTCATAGTGACAGAGAAGCGTCTTCCTCCCTAGTTGTGTTTTCCATGTTTCCCCAGGTCTAGTCATTGTGCTTTCTGCTTTATAATGCTGTCAAGTGATCCTTAGAACTTCAGGAGGAATGAGGAATGTACAGCTCTAAGTGGTGGGATCTTCCCTTTTACCAGCAAAGTGATCTTAAACCGATAGCAAATGACTCCGTACTTGCAAAAAGCAAGGAGTGTATTTTGAAACTGCTGATGGAACCACCAACAGAGGAGAAGAAAACCCCCACCCTCAAACACTGAAATACACAAAATCCATTTATGTGCAATAAAATCAATCAGCAAAGGACTTACAAGCTCTCCATGACCTCTCCTTGGCGCCTTGCATACGGACTCTTCTGAAGCTCTACAATCTCTGTGTGCAAAGCCATGATCTGCTCATCCAGATATCCTATATCTTCAGCCTAATGGGGAAATGTAGTTACAAATCAAACTGAAGGCAGAGAGCAATGAAGTAGATGAAGAGCCCCAGAATACTTTTTAAAAGGATAATGGGCTGACTCCATGCAGAGTTTAGGAGAAAAAAGCTCTTTGACATGACTGCCGCTACAATAATGGAGGTTACTGTTATCTTCTCAGTGCATGGTATCACCAAACCTCTAACAACCACACTGGATGAGAAAAATCAGCTTCTTCAGAAATCCTCTCCGAGATGCACGCTGCACACACAAACACACTCCCTGGTGCTAGCAGTGAAGATTTTTTTCTCCGACTTTTACAGAGGGTGCTCTCACATTTTACCCTTCTGTATCCATTTTGGTTTGACATTTCTCCAGTGTTTCACATCTTCCTCAATGCAATACAAAAGATACCAATCTTATGCCAAGCCCCCACATTTAAGTTAGGCGAGGCAGCCAACAACGAAATTTCTGAGCATGAGGATTGGGTATGTGGTGCCAGACATGCACTGGAGATGCCCAGCATGGTTAAGAAAGCACTGGTCACCATAATGGGACTTAGTGCCATGGGCTGTGGGCACAGATCTGCCTTTCTGAGAAAGCATCTGGAGGTATTTCAACTTTTTCTTTCTGACATGGGGCTGTAGGATCTGCAAATTGAACGTTTTCCTTTGCTGAAACTGCAGAAGTACGTGGTATAAGGCTATATAAATGGGATGTGACCCCTTGACCAGAAAGGGATGTTTGTAGGTCTTGCAGGTAAAGAGTAAAACAAGACGACAAAGAAGCAGCGAGAAGCCACATAATCAAAGGAGAATCAGATTGCAAGAAAAACATGAAGTAAACCCTGTTATCAAAAGAAGTGTCTTTATCTGGAGCACCATGACTCACCATACAGTATAATCATGTCTCGAACTCACGGAAGTTAAGCTGCCCACTAGACAGACTGAGATACCGCTGTGTATTACAGAGTAAAATGTTTTCCGTTCCTGATAAACGGACACAGTGTGACTATACACGTGGACTGCATGAGTTGAAGACAGAACATAATTCTGATGGTCTGCAAAGTAAATATTGGTTGAGGTTCCTGGTTTTCTGGAAACAGCCTGTGACAGCTTTGAGTTATTCGGCTAGAAGCAGCCTCCCTTTTATCTTTGTTGCTTCCTAACAGGGAGGAACAAGATCCCAGAATGTAAAGAGCTACACAGAGGAGAATTCAGGTGGGAATCCCAACTGCCCTATCTCTATCACATTAGCAAGCAGAATCAAGGTTCCAAGAACCTTTTGACTTAGATGAAGATAGGTAATGGATCCCAGAATCTGAAGTAGCCAGCCTATTCCTTCACAGGGAAAAAACACACCAGACAATGTAATTTATTGTTTGTGTTTCTAATGGTGTATTAATCACTGTGCTCTGTACTACTACGACAGCCAATACAAGAACTCCCTTGCAGAGGAGAGCAGAAATGCAAGACACCAGCCCAGCAAACCACATGACAGTCCTGGTCAGCGGAACACGCGTTATTGGCACCCCTGCAGCTAGCTGCTATCACAGAGCACAATAAAGAGACTACTTTTTGAGATATCTTAAAGACCTTCCCTCTGAGAAATAATGTGCTCATTTTCCCTTGCGTTCCTTCTGAATGCCCTCTCTGAATGCCTCCCCCCTCCCCAGCTTTATTCAGTACATCCAGTAGAAAAGAAGAAGAAACACCTTTTCAAATAAGCAGCTAAAAGCTTATTCTTTCCCTGTAAAGGTCTGGACAGAACTGCAGGCAGAATCATTCTCTGTCACAAAGGCCTCTATCTCCTCATCATTTTCAGTGGACATGAAATTGAAATGCTCATTCCCAGAAGACAGAGATCAGAATTCTAAGCAGTAGATAAATTTCAACTAGCCTTTCTCGCAGAACCCGCTGGGAAACAGAAAGCCATTATGCCAGCTCAACTGTCCACAAACCACAAGCAAAAACATCTGTTAACTATTAGGACTACTCAGAGTAAGAACTGGCTCGAGCTCTGCTCTAAATTTCTCAAGGATGACTCTTATTAAAAACTAATTTGCATATTTACCTGCAGAATACCAGAAATTGATGTCTGTACTCCTAAATGAAGTATGCAGTGATTTCAAAATTGCAATAGTAAGCGACTGGTATTATTTTCAGCTGTAGCAATGGAAATTTTTCTGCACAGTAAATCCAACCAGGAAGACTCTTGGCTATAGCAACATCATTTCTTTTGGGCAATAAATAACATGTCTTTATAGTCTACTTCCCCGTACAGACAATGGAGTCTAGTGACATTTGTGCTGGTTTTCTTCAAACCACTAGATTCAAACAACCTGGTGACTGGGGACTGTTTCTTTTTTCATGCATCTGCAATGATGTTCTCATTCCCACAGCAGGCAGGATATGAAACACACTGAAGACACAAAGCAGTGGCACATACAACACTAAGTTCCTGTCATGATCTCCTTCACAGGGAGACGATGAAGCTTCTTTAATACCCCCTACCTGTGCACACTGAGAGGCCTTCTCCTGCATCTCCTTCCAGGCTTTCAGCATCTTTTCTGAAGCTTAAGAGAAAAAGAGTTGATAATTTATAAAAACATACAGACACAAAAATAAAGCATGACCTGAGCTTTACATCCATCAGTTGAATCTGAACACAGAGCATGACGTTGAATCTCCAAGCAGGAGTCATGACCCAGAGATTACAGAGAGACAGCAAAGTTGCAACTTAACAACTCCACACTCACATATGAACTGTTTGGTAGGATTTTGCTGTTTGCAATCACCGGCCTAAAACGAGTTTGAGTCTTTAAACTCAACCATTAAGCTCAACAACTGCCACTTTTGATTAAAAACAGACTATACAAAACCAGTTCCCTGAGTCTTTCAATTTTCCATCACCCTCCTTCAGCCCAGTCATAATTTTTGACTCAAGTTTTGGGTTTTAGCCATATATCCAAACTATGCATAAATCTCACTATTCTCCCCCAAACAGTATTTGTAAGATCCAGTCGTTTCTGCGATATTGAAACTGTAGCTGGTGCTTTTTCACCTCATCTGTCATCCTGACTTATGCTACCTCCTGATATCAAGCACAGCAGGATCACTCCCTTAGCGCTGTTCAAAACTATGTTCCTAAAGTCACCATGCCCACTGGTTCTGCCATAGATGGTTGATGGCCCTTCCACTGTACATCAAGTGCAGCAACACTGCCCTCCACGTTATGCCCAGTGACGACTCCAAATGAATCGTACTCTGAATGAATAAATAGCAAACATTTACATCACCGGTACTATTAATACTCCAATTTTGTTCGCTTGTAGTTCTCAGTGGGGAACAGCTGACCACCTGTTTCACTGTCACTGAAGCTCTCCAAAAACATTTTGCTTTTTATCTTCTTGCCTTTGCTTCCGCCAAACTCTTTTCCTGCATTTGCCCCAGCTAAAACATACCCATAAGGATGCTGAGGAACACAGTGGCGGCTCCTGCATTTGTTGCCTTTCAATGCTAGTTCTTACCCACAGCCCTTCATAGACACCCAGGCAAGTATTACACAATACATACATATGCCATAAGCCATCTGGTCACTGTATCTCTCCAGGTCAAGGCGAATGCTTTGATGAAAGAATTCCAGCTTTGCTTTCAGTTGCTGAGATGCTGACACCATATTGTTTTTCATTTTGATAAGGTTGGCATTATACCGAAGAAGACTGAGCCTAACAAATGAAACGAGAACAGCACATCAGTTGAAAAGCATATCCGGACTTTATGTAGCCAGTGCTGTCACATTACCTGAAGGAAAGATATAGCTAGCAGAAAATTTTGTAAAATCCTTGGAACAGGGAGTCTCTGTGGGGTCGTAGGCTCCAGCTCACATCCTCAGAAGCTGCAGGTCCTCAGCCACCAAAAGAGAAAGTCCTTCCTCTTTTCCCATTTTTTTTTTTTTTTTTACCAACCTCAGTTAAACAGTCTTTGCAGTGTAGAGTATTTCTTAGCATTTACAGGGTGCTGTAGTACATGTTGCCCCCGATGAATGCTGGCACCTTTTTTATCACTTCAGATATACAAACACTGCCCATTCTATAACTCAGCCACAGGTCAAAACCCAACAAATAACAAACAGTTCCACTCATTCTGCCACTTATGAAACGACTATCCTGGGCTGCATTAGGAGGAGGAATGTTGCCAGCAGGTCAAGGGAAGTGATCCTCTCCCTCTATTCAGTACTGGTAGGGTCACACCTGGGTCCAGTTCTGGGCTCCCCAACACACCAGAGACACAGATATACTGGAGAGAGGCCAATGAAGGGCTATGAAGATTAGAGCTGGGACTGTTCAGCCTGGAGAACCAAAGGCTGAGTGGGGATCAAAATGTACAGATACTTGAGAGGAGGGTACATAGAGAATGGAGCCAGGCTCTTTTCAGTGGTGCCCACTGACAGGGCCTAATGGTCCTGTTTTGATAGGCAAAAACCTGAAACACAGGGGGTTCCCTCTGAACATCAGGAAACTTTTTTTACTGTGAGGGTGACCGAGCACTGGCACAGGTTGCCCAGAGAGGTTGTGGAGTCTCCATCCTTGGAGATATTTAAAAGCCATCTGGATATGGTCCTGGGCAACCAGCTCTAGGTGACCTTGTTTGAGCAGAGGGGTTGGACTGGATGACCTCCAGAGGTCCCCACCAACCTCAGCCATTCTGTAAGTCTGGTCTGTGACTATATTCAAGGTTCAAGTTTTTTCAGTATTATCAGTGCCAGGCACTACATGGTGAAATTCCTAGAGTGGAATAAGCTCCCAGCCCAGGTATGTTTTATAATGTAAAAGTACAGAACAGCAGAGGGCTGTAAAACTTTGGGCAACCAAAAGTCCCCAAGATGTACATTTCCATGCAAACAGTCCCTGTATTTGCCTAATACTGAATCTTCTGAATGACGAGTAACAACTTACATGGCAGCTCTCTGGCCCTGGAAAAGCCTGCTATAATCTTCTTTTAGCCCAATCACGTAGTGAACTGCTTCTGCCCACACCTTGCGCAGCTGTGGAATTGGCAGTTGGATTTTACTATCCTGTACTGAATGCAAGAAAAAATACAGTTGTACACAAATGAAAGGACAACTCAAGAAAAGGACTTCAGTGCTTACAACATTCCTAACTTGTTTCAGGTGCCTAAAGTAAGGGATCAAACCACATAAGATTCTGCCCAACTTTTATGGCACGTTGTCTAAGCGTGTACAAGCTTTTCACATTACGGCTCCCCAGGTATTTGGTAGCCTGCTAGTGGCCAGGCAATAGCTCATGTTTGAACTCACAGCTACAAGAGTACCGATTTCTTGGAGCACTTCAGCCTGTTGGCACTAACAGACGTGGGGCACATTGCAGGAAACACGGCACAAGGCAGGACCCATGGGTGGTTTTATCCAAAAACTCTCTCTAAAGCACTCGCCCAAGCTAACAAAGCAAACGTAATTGCTCCATTTAATCAAGTGATATCAGTCGCTGTCCTGACGTGTGTTTCATCTGAAAATGCCTTCTAATCTTTGTATGTTTCCTCCCAGATTCCTGATGTAGATGTTTAAGGGAAAAAGATGAGGACTTATGTGTGTTCCCCTATAGAGACGGGGAACTGCCAGTACATTGGGAGATCAATAAACGTGTCGTAAAAAGCCTTAGCTCCAAGAGATTCAGCACAATGATGCCATGCGATGAGATTCAGCAGAATAAAATAGCCCAGCACACAGAAAAAAAAAACAATCAGAATAAACATGACTGACAGTAAAAGGAGAGAGGGAAAACCAGCACAACTTCTGCAGAGCCAGGCCAAAGAAAATAAAGTTATTTAACAGAAACGGTATATGACAAGGAATTTCCTTTACATGCAGTTTCCCAGTAGATGTCTCCTGTCCCTTGATGCTATTTCTTTCTTTCCTAGAGGCACACAAAGTCCTTCATACAGGTAAGTTGGCTATATAAATACCTTCATAGAGGTGTATTAGGTCCTGCAGATGACTGCTGTCATTTCAGGAGACATGTAAGGGAAGCTGTAAGCAGAGAAGCAGCCTTCATGCATGTTCTAAAAGAATACTGCTGATGCCAGGGCCAGGCAGCAGCACCAGAAGAGGGACCGACTGGAACAGATCCCACCAGTGTCCAGGCAGCAATATAGACAGGCTCTGCTCCTAACAGCTCAAGAGGAAGGAGGGGCCTGGACTCTCGGACACTTGGCCCTGCTTGGCAAGACCAGAACTAGGATATATGGAGTTATGGACACAGTATCGCTAGAGCTAAGAACTGTTGGGAAGACAGTACAAGACTGCAGGTTTTGAACCTCTGCCAAGTGTCTCTGAAGACCAGCCCTAATCCATAACCTTCACAGGGAAAGGACAACAGTTCTGCAGCTGGCACAACACGGCCAAATACATTGGCTTGGCTTCATGATCAGAGCAAGGTGGATTTCCTCATACAGGGCCTGAACAATCAGCAGCACAGAATGAGGGACCTGTTCTTTCATTTAGGTGCGACACAAAAAATGGATCACAGATGAAATGAAGTTATTACAGACAGTAGAGGGCAAAAAGGGAGTCTGTATCCTCAGGATGCTGATATGGGGTTCAGAAGCATAAATCTAGGAGGGCTGTAGGAACCTAGGCTTGTGAAAATCCAAAGCATCCAATCTCAGGAGACAGGACTGCAAGGAGCTGAAACCTGTTTGTACCTGTGCACAGTGAGGAGGGAAGGAAGAAGGAAGAGAAGAATGGATATGTGTGCAACTTCTTCAGATGCTAAACCCCAACATAAGAAGGTTCCTAACCCTCGGTACCACCAAAGGACATCTATGCGGGCTATCACTCAAGTTCTGCAAACACCTCCTGGCATGATGTCACTGCAACACTCTGTGGGTGTGAAAGGACGAGACCCTTTAGCAGACCAGAAGGCTGTGCAAATGAAATCACAGTCCCCAGGTCAGAATCTTCTTCTTTCCAGGACACAGTGTGCAAACACAAGCCAAAAGTTTCCCTCTCTAGGCTACAAGATTAGGTTGCACATATTAACTCCCAAGCCTTCATTCACATCGTAGTTCTGTTTAAGTGGGGTGATGTTTAGGTTTAGGCAGGGTAGATGCTGTTCAATGCACAGAATTTAATACCAGGGCAAAAACCTTAACTGAATTCTTAAGTTGCTCTATAGGAGAGTTCCCGAAGAGCGAACACTAAATTCTCTGAACTGTTACATCTACAACATGTAGATACAGCACTGTAGATGAAACTTTGTTAGGCTGCTCCAGGTTCTTAAATGGTCCTCTTTGAAACCCTTCAGGATAACACATGGAGATTTCTAAGGAAAATCTACTTTCATATTACATGAGAAGCAGTGTTTTCAGTCCCCAGCTGTCCTCCAGCATACTTACCAATGTAATTTACACAGTCAGATAGACTCCGAGAAGCAAAAGGTCCATCATAGACAGTTTTGCTTTTATCAAACAAATAGACCATGTAGCTATCCCAGCCTCTCTGGTGAGAAAAAGAGAAGAGAATGTAAACAAGACAAATCCCAAACCAAGCTCCTACTAACCCAGAGGGTCCTCGTGACATCACAAACTAATTCTTGTGGGCAGACACTCTTCTTATCAGGTGACTATAAAACCTGATCTTGATAGATCTTACAGAAACACAGGACTCTCTGCTAGTAAGTTACTGTATTTAAATATTTAGACAGAGTCTAACTATAGGAATCTACTTACACTACCTGATAAAGGAAATAATTCTAGACCTCAAGAGTTACTATACTTACAGAGCAAACTGTACCCAGTGGGAGAAGATTAAGGCAATTTATCTTCCTTAAGATTTTTAAATTCCCTGAGAACATGAAAGACATTACACAAACAATCATTCTTACTACGCCATCAATAACACACTGGGAAGCAGGTTTCCGAGGGTCCAGGCAAATTCCTGTTTCCAAAAGCAGCTCCTGATTTCCAGTACTTATTCCAGTTTCAGACTCAATTCGAATCTGAAGGGAATGAAGGCTTTCCTCAGGATGCAAGAGAAATGAAACAATCTTGGCAGAAGTCATATTTAGGATGTGTACTATCTGTAAAAAGAGTACAAGTTGATTACAAGTAACTGGCTATCAAAGACAAAGGACACAAACATTGAGAGTATTGTTTGAGTTTTAATGACTATGGTAATCAAGTTCAGGAGTAAAGCCCCACATAATACAACTCGAAGCCCGGACCTGTAATTTTTAACTTAATGTCAGAGCAAATTACAATAAAACGCACTAATAACCTTCCCAAGCCATGCTGCAGTTTAGTTACATCAAAAGAATGGTGACAAGCTAGCATAAAGGACACCTTGAGCCTTGTCCTCTCTGACGCTGGCCAGTACTGCTCCCAAGAAAAGGAGTCCCATTTCCTTTAATCCCTCCATACAAAAAAAGCTGCTACATACCAGCGCTTGTCTTCTCACCACTCTCATGGCCCTCTCTATAGTTTTACTATATCTGGGCAGAGACTGTAAGACCCAAACTGCACCATGATCTACAGTTTTTGACAAGTTCCAATCATGGGCACAATATTTTGTGTTTCAGGCTTTAATTCCTTTGGAATCCTTCCAGATAAGACAAAATTATCCTCTGGCTTCTACATGTTTGCCTCAGCTAGTTTAATTCCAGCAAAGCAGCTACTTGAAGGGGAAGAGTCGGGTTAAAGTCATCTCTGTTCTACTACAGGTACTACTACAGTAGATGAACCTGAATGTCACAGCATCAGTAGTGGAGTTCAGGAAACCTGTTATTAGCAAATATTAAACCGTTATTTGATCTTGGTGAGTCCTTTCTGAGATGACAAGACAGCAATATAGGGTCATTCTTCTATTCCAAGTGTAAAGCCAGAGATTCATATTGCTGGTGATATTTTGCCTTCAGATATGTACTGGACAGGCTGTACATACACACACTTTCTGATACCAAGAAAAACACTCCCCGATCTGCAGCTGGATGATGCCAGGATTATAGCTTCACTCCACTGAACACACTTTCTGTCCTCCGAGATGCTTTCAGAAGGCCTTTAAACCCAGTCACAAGCCTCACTCACCTTCAAATTCAGTATGTGATCCATTATTAGGAAACACTTTGGACGACTGGTCTCAGCATCTAAACCTCCACCCCTCTGCTGTGGATCCCAATTCAGCATCAGTTGCAACCAATTTTCCATCGGTTCTACAATTAAACTAAAACAGAAGGGCTGTAAGAAAGAGAAGGCAGATACTCTACAACACTCAGTCCACTTCAGAAATGAGGGTCTCACAACAGCATAAGGTTGCAACTCTTTGGTTAGAGACCATATGCGTGCAACATCTGCTGAACATGTGTGAAGAACTAATTTTGCTGCAGTCGCTCATCCTGACAGCGGGGAAAGCCTAGAAGGGGAGGAAAGCACATACAGAGGGAGCATCTCCAGTAACAACAGTCAGTGACCTCTGCAGGAGCACATGCCCATCCAACACACCTCGCATCACACTTCTCCCTCTTCCTGACTCCTACTCATTGAGTCAAAAGTATCCTGACATATCAGTAGGGTGTGTCAAAATAGATAAGGGGGAGAATTGTTTTTTGTTAGGTTTTTTTTCCTCCTCCAAAACCCATCTGTTATACACATAAAATTGAATAGTCTGCAGAGCCGCCTGGAAGGTTCTCCTTCACATTTATCCACACAAGCAGCATGTAAGCTTATTGTCAAAAAAGTCTTTAAAGACAGTATGCAGTGCAAAAAGCCCAAAGCACTGGCACAAAGATGCTTATTTCATTGTCAATTCCAGTACTTTTTGCAGAAATTTGCCAGTGCCATGGGTTGTGCTGCACTGCTGGGCACATCTAGAGACACAAGCGCTAAATAAGCAACGAACTATGAGAGTCTGACTTTTGACTTGGTTAATACAGGTTGCAGGCCCTCTTGGAGGTCTTTGGTCTGAGCCCTAGCCCACAGCAGGGCCAACGTCACAGCTACAGTGAGTTGCTCAAGACTGCTGAAGTGAGTCTGGGCAGTGCCCACAGATGGAGATCCCCCCACTGCTCGGGGCCCTGTCCCAGGGACACGTCACTAGCTTGGGGAAACCTTTTTCCTGTGTCCAAATTTTGTTTCCCTTGTAGATTGTGCTGTTACCTTTTGTGCTTTCGCTTTAGCACCCTAAGAAGAGCCTACTGTCTCTGTAATACCCCAACAGATAGTAGAAAACAAAATTAGATTCCCCCTTTGCCTTCTCTTTGCCAGGCTGAAGAAGCCCAGCTTAAGGGCCTCTCCTTGTACGCTCTATTCAACAGGCTCTGACCGCCTTTGTGGCCTCCACTGGACTCGCTGCAGCTTTCCCAACACAAAATACTAGAAGCTTCTGCTTTCATGGAGCAGCTAACTCAAGTACTTGGTATATGATATTCAATACCATCCAGTTATCAGTTAGGTGTTACTCAGTGGCCTTGTGATAATGGGGGAAAGCGGTCACACAGTTCACACTGCAATGTGAACTGCCATCATGCCACAACCTGCAGGGTGAACTGCCGCTCGAGAGTCCCAAAAAATCAGAAGAGAGCCATGTGGCTATAGGCTATTCCTTAACAACAAATGGTAGCTTGGCAGGAGCTTGAAACACTGCTTCGGAGAAAGAAGGAGGACCTCTCAGTGCTTGGGATTAAGGAGGAGGAGCTCTCAGTTTAAAAGACAAGCCAAGAATTATCACATGTAGCCACAAGGACACACTTACCCACAGAGGCTGTGAGGCTGTGGCAAATGGGTACTAAAGCGAACCTCTCCATTCATCTCTTCAGAAGCGAAGATGTGCTTTGGATCCTTCTTCTTGATTTTTTCATGCCTAGAAAATAAAATCCTTTGTGGATATACCGACAATGTTATGTTTGGAAAGAGCCAATTGAATACGGCAGCAGCAAAAAGCGCCACAGTCTAGTCACTTTAGAAAACATACTATTTTTTCAAGAAAAAGATGGCATTTCCAAACAATCCACCCAGAACACCTCCAAGCAAAAGAGGGGAGGCCTTGCAATTAACTCTGTCTCTGGCCTTACCACTGCCCTTACCTTGATCCGAGTGAAGCATCTAAGAAGTGTTAGAAACACAGCACGTTACTGGATCCAGTACCAGGGAAAGCCTCAGTTTCCTCACCTTGGCTCACTTCAGCACCAGTTGGAACCTTGCCGAGAGCTCAGCTGCTCCTGGAGCAGCAGGATTCCCCAGGGCAAGCCCACAGTCAGTCAGCTGTGAGGCTACGTGCTCCTGGAAGCTGCCAGCTTGCTCTCTGTCCCAGTCAGCCCCAATGGAAACTGAATCTACAACACATGTGGCCTGTGCTCCTCTCTTCCTTCTTTACAGATCAGGAAGAGCGGTATCTAATCTCATTCATTCATTAGTTTTCTACTACCTTACATTAGGAAATCAAGTTTTCCATGGTGGAAAAAATGCAATAAATATTGAACTATTAAAATCATAACGTTGTAAGAGTTAGCAATTAAAAGGGAAACTATTGCAACATATTGGTTAAAGTTATTTTTTGTTACCACATAGTAATTTTTTAAGCTAACACTCACATAAAACCTCAAATTTACTTCTTCTCTGCTTGTTATTTCCATGCTAATAGAAAAGCAAGTTTCATATTTTTTCTGTTGCAGAATCACCCTTTTAAGAACCAAGTTTAGGTACATTCCTGGTATTGCAAGGTAAGAAGTGGAAATACAAAAACATGCCCCTCTGCCCCTTCTCCTAGCCCTGAAAGAGCAAGCAGGATAAAGTCTTTCAGTCATCACTTTTGTGAAGTTATTTACAAACCCACAAGTATGCATTCACTACACAAAATGTGCTCTGTCTTGCTGTGTGTTATTTATTGCTAAAAATAAGTAACCTCACAGCCTTGGTGAACAACAGACTGTATCGCTACTTCCCATTACATTTTTCTGATACCAATACACGGATTGGTTTATTATAATATTTTTTGATTCACATTTCACTTGTGAAGGAATTATTATGACCTGTGGCTACCACGGAATGGAATAAGCACGTACTACAATGTGTATAAATAGCCAAACTGTCATTGATATGACTGAACCATCAGCAGACCACCAGCCTCAGCACCTAATGAACAACAGACTTATTGTTCGGGTTCATGCTGTCACCTCACCACACGCAGTAGCTGTTGTTCCTATTTTGCCTGGCATCACCACTGGCGGAATAAGTGTCTTACCAGGTAAATGGCTGTAGATTATGTAAGAAAGGTCTAAATCCTGCAATGCATTCAAACACCATCGTTCCAAAGCTCCAGTAATCAACAGTAACTGAGTAGGATTTATTCTCAAAGAGTTCTGGAGCCTAAAAAGGATCATAAAAAAAAAGACATTTTTTCAAAGTGGTACTTCTGGTCACCTATTTTCTTGTATTTCTGCAGAGACAAAGCTGCGCCTAGATGTGGCCCCCAGTTCCAGAGCAGCATGGGGACCCTGATGCAGCCCCACTTAGGCTACCTGGTGGGTCAGGTATTAGAGCACCCAACCCACAAGGAGACGGGAAGGAGCTGGGCTTGTTGGGTCTGGCTGTGGGCAGTCAGTCTGAGAACAGGTCCCGACCGTGGCGCAGGAAGGAATGCAGGGGATGGATGGGGCCAAACTCGTCTTGGGATTGACAGATGATACAGTGAGGGGCAACGGTCCCGGATAACCATCTGGAAGGCTGAGGTTTGACATGAGGGAAGGCCCTTGGGACAAGTCCCCAGGAAGGTGCGGGATCTCCATTTTCAGGGCTTTCAGGGCTTGGCTGGGCCAAGCCACAGCTGCCCTGACCTTGTGCTGGCGACAGTCCTGCTGCGAGCAGGAGGCTGGACAAGGGACCTCTGTAGGTTCCTTCTCACAAACACTTCTGTGATTCTATAAAATGTGGCAGTACCACATGACTTGTACACATGAAAAAAAACACCAAGTCTTACCAAATATTGTAGCGTTCCAACAAAGGAAGTGCATAAACTTCCTTGATCTAGATCCTTTGCGTATCCCAGGTCTATTATTTTGTGAACAATCTGTAGACAGTTTAGATAGTTCGTCAGAAGAGCAAATTCAGAGGAAAAAAAAAAACACCAAACCCAAAATCTGTGCAGTGACATCCACAGCATACACTCAAGAAGAGGAAAGCCAGAATGGAAATTCTGGAGAAAGTCCGTGGTGAAGCTTCAAATGTGTGACACGCTGTTCAAGGTTGCTGTTTCACCACATAAGCTGGCATTGTCCACATACCTCAACTTAGACATGACTTTATTCAAAGCAGCGTGCCAGTTACAGCATGGCCAAACACAGTATCTAGCTTTTTATCTGGGAACTGAAAGTTATTTGTTTAAAGAGTAGTAACAGAGAAAACAATTTTCACTAAGAAATCCATGAGGCTGACCCTCTGAACTAGCTTGATTTTACATGCAGCCCTCAAAGCCACAAACACAGGGATACGCTACAGTCTCATATCATTCATACTCTGTTGCAGGCAGGGTTCTTGAAAGGAAGCAAAAGTTGTTTGTTTTTGATGACAAGGACTTAAAAAGAAGCAAAATAGGATTTATGGCTTCAAGATGACCGAAACTTTTAGCAAACTTGCAGTTGAGTTTTCAGCCCAGTTCAATGCAACAAACTACTTGTTCTCTTAGGTAAGACAAAACTGCTGACAACTTCCAGAAATGATAGGGGGAACACCACTGATGGAGGCCACCTGACTTACCTTCCCATTTTCATCCTGAAGAACAATATTTTCAGGCTTTAAATCTCTGTGTATAATTCTGTTTTCATGCAAATACTGGATACCGCATCCTGAAAGACACGTTTGATTTAACAGAAAACAAACTCACATTGATTAAAGATGCACATTATAAAAATCTAACATCCCTGACACTGGGGTTGACGTCAATACATTTTCATTTTAAAGCACCATTAAGAACTATTGACTTAAGAGATTTGTCAAGATTTATGCTAGGACTGAACTAGCTCTGTTCCTCTGCTCCACAGAAATGGAGGTTGCTACAGAGTTCAGACCTCGTGGCCTAAACGCAGGTCACATCTCTTGCCTGGAAGGCAAGAGAAAAGGCAGCTGAATTCTTCTCAAACTGTAGCGCTACAAAACGAACCGCAGCATGCAGGCAAGCAAAACAGGTCTCCAAAATGTGCAGGCATCTTGAAACAGCTCTGCATGTCCTCTAGCCAAAGATCTTGATAAATTAACACAAGATAATACAAAGACCAATTTACAGACGTGAGCATATTATTCAAGATGCTGATGAAAGAAAGCACCAGAATTAATTAAGCAAATGACACAAGTCAAGTTTCCCTTTGACCTAAACCTACTGGCAAATAGCAGCTTATAGAGCTTCTAGTAAACTTCTACCACTGCCCAAGCACCACAATGCAAACCACCACATCAGGGAAAGGACAGCTCAGCTTTGATGAAGCAGAAGCACAGCTGGAGCTAAAAAGTAATCCCTGGGCAGCCTCTACTTAACAGGATTCTGTCTGCAAGAAGGGGAAAATTCACTACAGGTTTATCCAAATAACAGCACTGGCTGCTACATAAATGATTATCAAGCAAGCGCCTCCCTCAGGACATTGCCACAGACAAAACAGCAAAAGATTACTTTCAAAATTTGGTTGTTTTGGTTGGGGTTTTTTTTGTTTGCTTGTTTGTTTTTAAAGTCATTATCTTTCAACCTTGGAGATGTGCAACTGGAAATAAAAGGTCCCACAAAAGGCTCAAGGCAGGTATTGTATTTTCTCATGTCCATCAGGAGGTATTTTAAATTTTCCTATGCAAAAGATACTCTGACCGCACATTGTGTAAAGCCTACTTCTAACCAGTCATGACTGTAAGTGCGTTGTGGGATTATTTTAAGAGAAACATTCAACCATCACACCTTGTCCACAGGTTCAGTCACTTTTGCCCATCAGGGAGAAAGTCCCCAACCTCCACTGATTTACCATTTATACATTTAACAACTTCTAACTTGCATTTCTTCTCCACTGCATTTTCAAGTCTTTGCCAAAGACATGCCAAGGACGTCCAGCTTATTATGAAGACAACAGACCCCATTCTGCGTGTGGAAGGGGAACATGGATGAAGGAATGGAGAGTTGCGCTTGATTTCAGGACCTCAACTGCAAGCCCTCTGAGCACAGAAAGAACAGAAGCTGAGGCCAATACATCCAAAATGCTTTCTCATGCCAAAGCCAGCTCTGTTCCTACAAGTAGAGACAGATTATCTGTAAGAGAGCTAAGAAACCAGTGAGCTCTATCAAGGAGCTCTCCTGGAAAGTCTGCTTGCTAGAGAAACCATCTGTAGGCATCCCTTTCCATCAAGATGACTTCTTCTCCCCAAGGTGTCCAAGAAGCTGGGTACTTCATGATAGACAGAAAGGCCAGTTTCAAGTCTCACATCTTCTATTTTCTTGCTCTCAGTGGTGAAGAATTTGGCATCAAGCTGAAGCTCAACAGTTTTAAAAGATATTTGATGAAATGCCTCTGGAGACCATCAAGTTTGTGTCGCAGAATGATTTCCATGGATTACCACAGCCTTGGGAAACGCCTTTAAAGCAGGCACCCAAAGGTATGAAATTAAATCGTTCCCTATGAGCAGTGCTGTCAACCTCAGACTACTCCTGTACAGATTTACTGCCTGCTCCCTTTCCAAACTGCAGAATCTGAAATCCACATGTTACCAGACACCTTCTGAATGCAGAACAAGTTGATGTCTGGCTAATTCTCATCTTGTCATTACCCTGCCTCCCCATAGGCTGCCTTGGGACCTCCCCTAGGACCATACACAGCACAGCAGCAGCAGTGTTAGTGGGACAGAAGGTTTCTTCTCCAGACTTGTGCTTCAGCCTCCCACGGTGCAACACAGGGCTGGTGCCCCTTGTTACACTGCTCACCAAGTACAGTTTGGTCTCACCCATCACCTTTGCACCTGCCCTTTCTGTACCCACAAGCTACAGGTTGCTCTCGGAGCCTTGTCAGCCTCCTTGCAGCCAGACACAACAAGCCCATCTCCTGGTGGGTTGGGTGCTCCAGGCCCTGGACAGCCTTTGCAAGGCCTTGCCAGGATCTCCATGTCCCCTCTGGAACTTGGGGCCAGATGTGGACAATTGTATCCAGATGTAGCCTCTCTAGCGCTGCGTAAAGGAGACCGTGATCTTCATCACTGTGCTAGCCACAGCCCTAATGCAGACCGACAGGATTGCTCTTCCAAAATGAGAAGCTTCTCAACATTTAGGCACACTTATTTTGGGATCACCTACCTAATTAACCCTCAGTTGAGAGCAAATCACTAGCCAGAAGATTGCTGGACTAGCAACAGCATGGTTGGGTTTCTCTTCTGCTATGCTCTTACCTACCTTGCTCTCAGCTCCATGCCAGTTTATCATCTCCTCTGTACTGTGCCCCCAAACAACAAAATTTCCCTCCTACTATACAAACCCTAGGCAGAGAAGCCACAGGGCAGCTTTGGCACTTATCATGTTGGTTTTTGCTTTTTGGCTTGCAAAAGTTACATTCCTTCAAGCGACAGGCAGTTTGACAGCTCCAGAGCCACGAACAGAAACAGGGTTTGAACAGAAAACCGTGACCTTAATGAAACAAAACGTTAAGGTCATAGCTACCTACAACTGACCACGACACAGCTTTTCCAATCCCATTCCACAGACATGTCATTAGTGCAAGCTTCTTGTCTCTGTGACCAGCAGGGATACCACGTCCTTCCACTGCAATAGAAATCTGATTTGTTTTAACACTCTGTTCTCGTTAGTCCCTTTTTCAGGGTCACTGAAAAAGCAAAATTACACGTAAAAAAACAACCCCCCCAAAAAAAAAATCCACAAGAAAGGCATTACACTACGTACCAACGTCGCTAAGCAGAGAAAGTATTTGACTTTCCTTAAGTCCGCAGCAGTTTTCTGGTTTGTTTAGCAACTACAGTAAAGAAAAAGATGTTTAGACCAACAGTGCAACAGTTAACAGTCAAGAACAACATCTTCCACCCCCTGCTGACATTACAGAAAACAGCACAGCTCAAATACAGGTCTAGTTGAAGGAGGTAGTTGTCTCTGTGAAATAAAAGAATGGGGCAAAAAGGAAACAACTTGGACAAAATGAAAATTCATTGCACGGAGATGGGGTTGAAAAAGAAGATTTGGGCTGCTAGAATACCACAACAGCATCAAAGCCATCAGAGAGCAAACAGGCAAGAGATGCATGCAGGGCCAGACAGCTGCAGGCAACAGGGGTCCTGAGGCTCCTGGAATTTGCTTGTTCCTCATCTGCTGAGGTTTGGCTTGATGGGATTTGGGAACTCCCCAAATCACAGAATGGTTTGGGTGGGAAGGGACCTTTAAGGTCATCTGGTCCAACCTCCCCTACTATAAGCAGGGACCTCTTCAACCAGATCAGGTTGCTCAGAGCCCCGTCCAACCTGACCTTGAATATTTCCAGGGATAGGGTATCTACCACCACCCTGGGCAACCTGTTCCAGCGTTTCACCACCCTCATTGTAAAAAATTTCTTTCTTACACCTAGTCTAAATCTACTTGAAGCAGGACTGCTGCTTAGAAGAACAACCCACCAGTGAGGAAAATAAACTGAGTGACAAAAAGCAAAAGGAACAGATACACATCCAAGCCCTTGGCTTTCAAACATGGGTCACTGATAAAAGGATTTAAGAACAAAAACCAACAGGTTAACTCCTAAATTCAGTGCAGGCTACAAAAGAGAAGATGACTGCAGTCATTTACAGCTCCCAAACAGCCCAGCTGGCCCAAGGCAATTGCTGCTTTAATCTTAACAAGCCAGCTGCGGACTCTACCAGAGCCTGTTTTTCTCAGTGTGGTGTACCCAAGTGATATCCCACGCTATGGAAAAGCAACCCAGGTATCAGCCCATGCTCCAAGAGGCTTCCCAACACTGTGCAGCCACCTCCATCGTCACAAACACTGCCTGAGTCCTGCAGAGTCCAAGACACAGTACCAGCCACCCCACCTCACAGTCAGGCACCTTAAAACCAGCAAAGGGCATGTTCTCTGATAACAGTGCTATTGCCACAGGCTGCCCCAACCCACACAAGTCACCTTCTTCAGCTCAGAGTGCTCAATCGCTGGATAGCTCTACTGTGGGACATGATCTCCTTTCCGACTGCACTCCCACAACGAGAAGAAGCTGCTCAACAGCTCAGCATGTCGGCTCCTAGGTGACCCACGCAATTAATCCTGAGCTAAAAAGCAGATCGTTGGCCTGTGGATCACTGGAATGTCCACAGCATGGACCATGACCTGAACTCGCAACCCTGCCTCCACTCTAGAGTGCTTCTTCATCTCTCCTCTCCCTTGCCTTGAACTTTTCTCCTCTAGTGCAAGGTATGGGAGAATCACCATAGGACACCCCTGCTCCTAATCACTGTCTTATCGATCTGTCAATAAGCAGCTTCAGCAATTGCCCGCATATGCCCTGAGTCAATCAACACGTGATCTGACTCTTTGATCACCACACTGAAGGCTTTTCTGGATGACTGAGGGACACCTCTGCACCGCAGCCACACCTCCCATGATGTCCCCTTTTGGTTTTGCCTGCCTCCCACACTTCAGGCACAACCAGTAGTCAAACCTCTATGGTGCAGAAGCCACACTTCAACATCTCGCTCCTTAAATTCTGGGTAGATGTGCTGAATAAAGGAAGAAAGGGGCCAAGTCAGAAATCAAGGTCAGAGCCCACTGCACTACCCTGGAAGAGCACAAGCATAAAAATGTGCGTGGCACATAGACAGAAGCTGATGCTTTTCCAGGCTTTATGGAAGATGCTGCTGTGCAATGAGAAATTCATTGTGATGCAAAACACAAATGACACTAAGTGAGTGTAAGAGAAAGATTTAAAGAAGAGCAGGATCAGAAATAAAAACAAACATGCATCTTTATTTTTCTTTAAGGGACAAGACATTACAAGCGATCAAATGAAATGAAGCATCTGACTTCTTAAATTGCCCCAGCATCTATGCAACATCAAGGATTCATTAGAAATTAAGTGATCAAACACTGCATTGCAAGTAGAGCTAACGTAACCCCAAATTTCTTGGGCAAAGCCTCCAATTTACCCTCTAGTCTAAAAACTTTTACTGCAAAAATACAACATCCAAGCGCCCCCATGAACGTGGTCAGCTACCTGCGTTTGCAACATCCAAATGCTTTTTTTCCTTTACACCCACTTCCTTTCATTGCCAACCTTAAAATTGTCTCTTAAAATTGCCCCTACTGTTTTAAAAAACTCAAAAACATAAAATGAGGCTAAGCTACTGATACATTAGCTGCTATCGTAAACATTGCATTCAACATCTGCTCATGTTCTTCCACTGGTACACCAGTAACAAAAACAAGTGAAACATGAGCTTCCTGATCACGTAAATGAGGCGATTTCCAGGCAAACCTTAATCAACAGGGGTTAGCTTCTTCACCCCGATACAAATGGTTGCTTCCTGAATCCAGCTGCAATGGAAAGGGAGCATAAACTCTATCAGGCCATGCAGCTGCTGCCTGGGGAACTCCTGGGTGTTGCTGCTTTGTGGAAGGCTGGTTCCCAGGAACTGTTCAGCAGGAAACAGGAAAGTCTCTGAAGCCCTGAAGGCCCCAGTCCAGTACCAAAAGGATCCTTCCCTATGCCAAGAGGAATACAACACTGGCTACACATAAACCAAAACCAGGTCAGACTCCAAACAGAGATACATGGCAGCAAAGGCCATGTCAAAAAGCAGCGTGGCCAGCAGGGCGAGGGAGGGGATTCTGCCCCTCTGCTCTGGGGAGACCCCACCTGGACTGCTGCATCCAGCTCTGGAGCCCTCAGCACACGAAGGACATAGACCTGTTAAGTGCGGGTCTAGAGGAGGCCACGAAGATGCTCCGAGGGCTGAAGCCCCTCTGCTATGAGGACAGGCTGAGAGAGTTGGGGTTGTTCAGCCTGGAGAAGAGAAGGCTCCGGGGAGACCTTTGAGTCCCTTCCAGTCCCTAAGGAGGCTCCAGGAAAGATGGGGAGGGACTCTTGATCAGGGAGGGGAGCAATAGGATGAGGGTAACAGTTTTAAACTGAAAGAGGGAAGACTTAGATTAGAAATTCTTGACTGTGAGGGTGGTGAGCCCCTGGCGCGGGTTGCCCAGAGGAGCTGTGGCTGCCCCATCCCTGGAGGTGTTCAAGGCCAGGTTGGACGGGGGCTTGGAGCAACCTGGGCTGGCGGGAGGTGTCCCTGCTCAGGGCAGTTTGGGACTAGATCTTTAAGGTCCCTTCCAACCCAAACCATTCTATGATTCTTTGAAAGCCAAATACACTATGGGAAGTTGTATGAACGCTAAAGCAGTTCCATGAAAGGACATACTGCTTCAGGATAAAAACCCCCATGTATCTGGCCTATGGATTGTTCTCTGTCCTCTGGTTTCAAAAGCACAAGCCCAGTTTGCCACGCGTGGCTTTTTTCCACTTTACATTTACTTCCCCACACCTGTACCTAAAAAAAAAAAAAGGAACGCCACAGAACATACATGGTTTCACAGACAACCAGTTACAGAAACACCATTAATTCCACTTATTTTGCTAAACAGTGCAAAGCAAAGCAGATATTACCTTCCGGAGGTCACCCCCTGAACAATATTCCATTGCCAGAAGAGGAACGTCATTGACCAGAAAGTTCATCTCCTCGGGAACTTCACAGGCTCTTACTACATTGGGATGGTTCAACCTAAGCACATGGAAAGCTGGCTGAAAATTCTGACTCCTCTTTTGGAAGAATGAGACAACAGATTGTCAGCCAACCACGTTTTGTTTCAGGTACAATTTCTGTTCCCCAAACGTATCCTTGCTGAGACGTACACTCTTCAACTGGCACCTATGAATACCCAAACGCATAAAATCCATACTTTGGGAATACACAAACCAGTGATGAGCAGAACCAACGTCCCAAAGTCAAGGTACAGGACTTTGATGATGGGGATCTGGGCTCAAGTTCTGGATTCCTGCACATTCCTGGCAAAGTTGTCACATATGTGTCTCTGTTTCTGCGTGTGCGGACAGCTTCCCCTGTCCCAAGGGTTTCATAGGACTCCATTAACACTTGTGTGACAGTACTAGGGAGGCAGAACCAGGCAGGTGAAGTCCACGTATACGGGGAAGGATTCACTTCTGCAACTGAATTCAAACAGCTGTTTCCTGACTGTCTCTAACATACATTACTCTTGGGAATAAAGTACATATCCAGAAGGAAACGAAGACAAGTTACTTCTCTGTACACCTACCAAAGCCTCTGGAAGCCACCACAGAGCAGCTGTAGCTGTGCAGCTCAGTGCTTGTATTCAGAAAACAAGTATGGTTAAAACGCTAATGAGAACAGTGATCACCAAGTGCCGACTTACAAACTCAGGTTGCCTGGAAGTGGTTTCCTCCAACGTTAGTGCAGACAGTGAGCAGCTGAGGGTGACAAGGTGGCAGAACAGGAGCTCAGTAAAGCTCTATGCAGCAGGGACACTGCAGGCCTTGGTGAGGACAACTCAGAACAAAACTGAGCGGCGTCCCTGCTTCCACCAATGAAACAGAGCATTCCATGCTCCAGGATCTCTCTCAAAGGGGAAGAGGAATTCTCAGGATGAGGGAACAACTGTGTGACACCCCTCCAACACCCACAAGGACAAACCTGGCCAGCTCTGGTTTACAGGTACGTCAGAGTGACGTGCCAGAGGGAAGGACGGTGGCCAGCATAGTCTCTCACGAAAAAGCG
>VZSZ01006924.1:34596-49597 GCA_013398815.1 Ibidorhyncha struthersii | reverse complement strand
GTCCAGCTCCACGTAGAAGTAGGGCGTCCCCGGCTGCGCCACCTGCGGGGGGACAGGAGAGGCGTGGGAGGGTCGGTGCCGCAGCCTCCCCCCACCGGCTGGGAGCTCGGCAGCTGTTTCCAGTTGTTTCCTTAACCGGAGAGGCGGCTCTGCCGAGGGGAAACACGGGCAAAACAAACCAGCCGATCCCCCCCCCAAGAGATACCCAACTACTTCCCTGGCTGACGTCAAACCCTAACTTCCAGGGGGACATGGATCGCTTTCCACTGGNTTCTGCAGCTACAGTGTCATTTAGTGAGAGAGCCAGGCAGTCGTGGTCATTCTTAACCTGAGCTAGGTCATCCTGTACCAATACAGATCATTCTTGCAAATTCTTACCCAGGGGAACCTAAAACTACCTCCTTGTGCACAGCCGCACTGAAAGAGGGTTGGTGTTCGGTATGGGAAGGAATGAATTCCGCAAGCCCTACGTGTAGCTGGAATAAATTTCAGGGAAGCAACACAGCTGTTGTTGACGGGGAACTTCACCTGGAGCAGAATGCATCCAGCATGTCCCCATCCCCGGAAACATTCAAGGTCGGGTTGGATGGAGCTCTGAGCAACCCAATCTAGTTGAAGACATCCCTGTTCTTTGCAGGAGAGTTGGACCAGATAACCTTTAAAGGTCCCTTCCAACCACAACTATTCTGTGAGTCTTAGAGTCTCCACATCGAGTCTACAAGTCTGCCTCCCAACAACATAACCCCACCACATGAAGTGACCTCAGAGGGAAAAGGCCACCCAGACAGGACCAAGGGAAAGTCAATTAAAAAGTGAAATCTTGTCTCATACTTGCATGATATCTGAGTGTTCTGGGATTTCTAACAACTCAATCTGTTGTTCCTGCGCCTGCGCAATAAAGGACTCCTTAATGTCTTCGGAAGTACAGTGGTCCAATGGGACAGGAATCACCTGGAGAGGGAGGACAACGTTTCCATAAAAAGAAGAAAAGACAAAACAAGAACTTGCAGAAATGGCAGAACACAACCAATCCATCACTGGAGCTGGTGTGCTCCTCAGTACTGCTCAGCATCATCAAATGAGACAGGTGAGCACCTATCTGTACAGGCTTAAACTTAGGAGTTTGGGTTGGGTTTTTTTTCTGTAGGAGCTGAACAAAAAGCTGAAAACTAAAAGCTTGAAAAAGTTCTCAGCACAGCCTCCTCCTTTCTAATCTCTGTGGTGGTTTAAGGCCGCTCTGACACAGGTACAGATCTGCCAAATACAGAAACCACCACAATAAACCCCTAAATGACTGACACACAAGGACAAAAACCAAACAAACAAAAAAAGCAAGTCATAGAGCTGGTACTGGTAGACAATGAACACCAGAGTTCGGCATATATCTTCACATTTCAGCCTACAAGTGCAAGCACCAGAGTTTGTGTGCCTGTGTGAGGTGATCAGAGTCAGAGCAAGGGTCTTAGAACTTATCTGAAAACCTTTTTAATTGGTTCTGTGCAGGAAAAAGTTTTCCTCACCCACTCAACACAACCAACGCTGTGCTGCTGCAACAGGAAGAAGTAAAGGACTGCGGCAGAACCAGCACACTGGGTTTATTTTTGCTGTGGCTCTGCCTGTGGGTAGGACGACTTCTCTCCATACTCTGGGAAGGCACAGAATAAAGAGGGAGTTTTGAAGGTGAGCTTTCTCTTTCAACTCATTTGCAGAGAAGGGCAAGTTTGTGTTCTCTCAGGGTGCCACCGAAACCATACCTGTAACTGCAGATGCTGACTCCTGTAGTTTCTTTCAAACAGGACATATCTCTTTCCTTTGCTTTTGAAAAATTCCTTTAGGGCAGACTTGTACTTGGTCACTTCTTCCACCACCTCTGAAGACAAGTCAACCACCGACTGATAGTGCCCGATAGGCAAAATCAAGACATGATCAGGTAGTAAGCCACCTTTGGCCAGGGCAAGATAGCACTAGAGTGAAACGATACACAGCCGTTACTTGCTGCAAGCAACACTTACTTACCATGCTGTGGCAGTTTCCCTCCCTGAGTATCCCCCAGCCTAGCGATTCTGCCTCAGGAACAGGAAAAATCTCCTCTATGTCACTTTTTAGGAATTGTTTATTAGCAATTTATTAATTACTAGAGGGATGAGAAAGAGAGAGGGACTGCTAAAGGACAAGAAAAAAAAAGTCCACTTGAAAATGGTTAACGGCTTTTAAAATAAGCCCACAGACAAACCTGTCCCTGTAGCAGTTTGAAGTGGATTATGCTATACAGGAGCAATAACTTTAAGCAAAACAAATATACCAATCAATGAATTAATCTCCAAGACGTACTTCATGATGTTGAGTTTAAAGCTACCTTATTTTCTGTTTATATGTAATAAAACTGAATCTACACAGAATAAAACTGGAACCACTCATCCCAGGGGGAGCTGGCATAACTCCAGACAGTGCATCCCGCAGCCAAAGCAGGTCCTAGTTTACACTGAGAACTGGAAAAGTTCTGCCAGATGGTAACATAAGCAAACCACAAGGGCTGGCACAACAAAAAGTGTTCAGATGCTGTCATCCAACTCTGCTGCTGGAGCAAAACTGGGCCACGCTTCATTTTTTAAAAAGACTAGCTATATACTAATGTGTTTTGTAGGGGAGATGTGAAAAAAAACGAAAATAAAACCAAGAGTCAGCTTCAAATAAAGTTTGGGTTTTTTTAAGATTTAAAACTGGAGATTGATATTTTATATTGCTGTTGTCTCAGCACGATTTTGCCGTCATGTAGCAAAGGACGTGCTATGGGTACTTACGTGCGTGCCAATACTAACAACCAGGTGCTTCTCAACTTCTGGGCTAGCAAGGCAGAACCAGCAGGGCCCCATGGGCTGTGCTTTATTGGGAGAGGAAAGAGAAACAAGCGTTAGCACAAGGCTTATTTGACAGAACAAGGAATGGAACAAGATCTGGTGGAGGAGCTGTTGTTTTTTCAGCCACCGTTCCCGTTTGATAAAGTGCTGAAGATGTCAGAAGACCACAGCTGGAAGCAGAACTGGTGCCTCTGGTAAATGCCAGCAGAAGAGGTGGCAGCTGTCACACCCTTGCTGACTGCCATTCTCATTGAGTGCTCTAATTTAATGGAAGAGCACTAACTCCAGGAATTTAGTGATTATACTTCACTAATAAGAAAGCACCAGCAAATTTAAATCAACAAATCAAAATGAGGTAAAATTACTGCAGATGTACAGACAAGGACAGATGCTACCAAACACACTTGTCAGTTCTGGCTTATTCATCACACTCAAAACACCTGGATTCACAACCAAATTGTGATACCTGAGCTGGCCTTTAATATAAGTTGATGGCATTGACAAGTTAGACCTCTCCTTGGGGTCAAACACTGTATTCACATCCTCTGCAGGTAGCGTACGAGAACAGACAAGCAGCTTTGCACGTGCAATAAACACGAGGTGGCTCTCCCAAGAACTGCAGAAAACTGAATGTCCAATTCTGGGGTTCATTTCTGAGCAAAACAGTGTAACAAGGCTCTCTTCTCATGACATCCAACTCCAGAAGACTTTGGGAGTTATATGAATATGCATGATGGCACACTACGTCCTACAGAAGTGACGGGGGAAAACAATAAACCCTTCCTGCACATTCTTTCATCAAAACCAACTGCCATTACAGGCAGTTGTACTTCTGCAGGTACGTACAGAGCAGTGACACTGTGCTTGGTTTTGCATCAAGTAATTTAGCCCATAGAACCGTTGTGCACAGGGACTATGCAAAGGGTTTGGAAATCTTAATAGGTAAAAAATGAACAACTTAGTCTCATGTAACAAAGGCAACCAGACTTATCTACCAGGGGCATTTCTGAAGAATGTCTTCTTACCCACTGGCAGTGGGAATAGCTTTCACAGAAACAAAAGGGGAGGCCAACACGTTTGCATTTTAAGCCCCAATTTCTTTATAACCGGTTGAGACCAACGTTTCTAAAGATACATGCTTGCAATAACACTGTCACTGAGAAGTCACGATCCTTAAAGATTTCATTTCCACTTCTTAAAGCCAGACAAACTCTAATGAGATTTACAGCACAGAAATACAGAGGTAACAGAAGAGCTTCCTCCCTTCCCAGTTCATTAAGACTTTGTGAAGTCACAGCAAAGAACAACTGAAGTGGTGTTTCAAGAACTTGTCAGCACCGTGGCCCAGTCTCTTGCAGTCCCTCTGAATGGAAACATGCTGCTTTGTGAAGCTGCCTGTTGTCCTGTTCAGAGGGTAAATGGCATCAGCCCAACTGCAACCACCGCAGATCCAATTAGCTTTTAAACTATACTTTCGACTTTTCATTCACCTATTGATTGTCAGCTTTGCAGGAAACAAGGGGCCCTTCATTCCTCTTTATTCCCACAGCGTTTAGTATAGTGTCAGAGCACGTTGGCAAGCTGACATATACAGCTCAACAGCTTGAGAAAAAGGAAGAGATGTTTCAATGCCTCAAGGGAAGAGCTCAGGAAAAAAAAAAAAAAGCATCTGCATACTTACGGGGTTTTTTGGCTTGCTTAGGTTGGGAGTTCCCTGTCTCTTTCCCATCTGAGGAACGTTTCTTTCCCTGATGCTTGTTCAAATCAAAGAAAAACTGACAAGCTGGTTCTTCCTGTTCAGAAAATGAAAACCGAAGCCCATTATAACTGCATCACAGAGAGTCACAGTACATACAAGAATTTGCCTTTTCCCCCAAAGAGGTGTATCACCCTCTTCAGACAACAGCAAAAGCATCAACATCCTGGAAGAGAATGCACTGAGCTCTCCCAGAAACACAGACTTTGCCTGCCTGGATATGCAGCCTCAGCTGGGGAAAAAAAATCCTGGAGAACTGCCCCAAATTGTCACGTGCTTCTATTTAGCCTTATGCTGAACATTCAGAATTGCTTGATTTTATGGATTATTCAAATCTTTTTCACTTGACAGCCAATGCCAAAGGAATGTCTGTATTTCCTAGAAATTTTAACCTCTCAACAGTCTCCCACAGAGGCTAAAACCACTTGACTAAGTTGTCGTGTACAGCAAAATGCCATTAGAAGGCTTTAATCCTGCAGAGGAACGCACTTGGGAAGAGGACAGCAAAGAGCAGGGTTGCTCACACCAGCTTAACTTGGCTCCCACATGGGGGCACAACTGCAGTCCACAATCTAACCTGTGCTGGAAGAACCGTCACATACAGCAGAAGCATTTTCCCCACTAAACTTCACAAGCTTTTGTGCCTGTCTTCAATTGGATATTGAAGCTCAAGGATACAAGAATTTTTGCTTCCATCAAGTTATTGACTGTTTGGTCTATTTAAAGCCTTACTGCCAGGGGTTGAACACAGCAAATCTCCGCTGGGGGTGGGGAGGCTGTCACAGCTGAAGGGGTAAGGAGGTGCCTGTTACCCTCACACTCACCCACCCTGTCAGCTGGAAGGAGCCAGCCCTTCACTCTGCGCGTGTGCTCCAGGGAGAAAGGCTGGAAAGCAGTGCTTGCACTTCCTACCTGACACACTGTTCCAGCAAAGTCCAACTCAAGCCTAACTTCAGGCTGAGTATTCCCCCGCCCCTGCCACAATTTTCCAATTTGGTTTCTCTCATTACATTAAGATATACAGGCATAGCTCTTCACATGTTTGCATTAGTGGAGTATCCCACAATGCTTAGAGGGCAAAACATTCTCTGCACAGGGAAATAATCTGAGTCTCTGCACTGACGAACACAATCCACTTGTATGATGATCAAATTACGAAGTTGGCAATTTCAAATCTTCTGACACCAACAGCTGAGTGTTCAAGCCCCAGGAAGTAACCCTTCTGCCTTCAGGTGGCAAGCAATCAACATTTAAAAGAGCACAGAGTTGGTAATGTAGGACACTTGAGAAAAAAACAAACAAACAAAAAAACCCCAAACCAAACAGTACCCAACACCTAGCTCACCAGCATTGAGGGATACAGGGGAAATGCAACATCAGAAAAAGTAGCATCTGAGTAGCCAGCAGCCTAAGGGAGAAAATTGGGGGCCAACTGCAAAAGACTAGTTTCTAGTCTACAAGCTTAGAAAGAATAAGACCATGCGTGCTGAGGTGTCCACAGGGGACAGTCCTGACTAGCAAGCAGATCTAACCATAGCATCACCATGCAGACCTGCAGGAAGAGTCATAGAATGGTTTGTGTTGGAAGGGACCTTGAAAGGTCATCTAGTCCAACCTCCCCTGCAATAAGCAGAGACATCTTAAACTAGATCGGGTTGCTCAGAGCCCTGTCCAACCTGACCTTGCATATTTCCAGGGATGGGGCATCTACCACCTCTCTGGGCAACCCGTTCCAGTGTTTCATGCATTGCATCTATACAATTTGGTTGATGCAAATAGTTTATACAGAATCCTGAATTCTTTTTTTGACAGAAATACTCCAAGGTTAAAGCCAAACACTGTTCTAAGCTCCCTAAACAGAGAGTGCAACCAGAGTGCACACATGGGGGAGAAGTCAGTGGTACCTCTGCACACAGGGGTGCTTTGGTCTTCTGAGTCTCCTTCCGTGATTTTCGGTACGGATTTTCAGTGACGTCCTGTGGCTGTTTCACCAGGTCTGCAGGGTCCATCAAGCTCATCGGCACAATGCTGAAGGCGTAGAGATACTAGAAAAAAAAACAGATGGCTCAAATGCAAGAAGGTTTTGCCATGACTGCAACTCTGAAGATGTGGGTCGTGAACTGAGCCACCCTTAAATGGTAACACACAACTTAGCACGGCAAGAACTCAGCAAATCAATGTTTAAGCTGAGGCAGGACATGAAAAACACACTCCCTGTGCCAGTCTCCCACCCAGTAAAACCAAGAGTTTATGGAATGCTTCCTCCTTTCCCTTTAAGGAAAGATCTGTTTGAAAAGCAGCAGTGTATCCTCCTTAAAAAAGAAATGACCTTGATTCTTGCCTGTTTCCAAGCCTTCTTTCTGTCCAGAATGCCTAGACCTTTTTTTGTTACCAGGCCTGGTTCCTATGCCTTCTTAACCACTAGCAACCTGTCCTTGTATGCCAATATTCTGTAACTTTCTTAAGGAAACAAGAGAAACAGGTTAAAAAAAAAACCCAACCCAAGCCAGCCCCTTCCCATCCCAGAAGTTAGTAATTTTCAGTGATGCGATTCCAACTCCTTTGGAATTTCTCTTCCTTTTTAAAGTAGGCCATGTGAACAGAAGATATGTAAAGCAGTTGGGTATGAGGAAGGAATGGTAGATTTCTAAGCACTTTCCTCTGCGGCTGTCTTCACAGCTAGATGCCATTTGACCAGGCAGAGAACAACGGTGCCTCAGAACACATCTTGCAGCCCTTACCCTTCTAACATAATGTGCAAATGGTATCTATTACTCAAGTGAGACAGATCACTTCAGTCAAGCTTTGAAGTGACTGATGCTGTCCTCTAGCTAGCCAAAGCTAGGCTTACTGCCCTATTACTTGTACTGAAGAACAGAAGAAAGATTCAAGTGTCAGTACCTTTTTCTTGCTTGTATTGCCAACATCAGCAAGCGCAATAAATCTGCTCACATGCTGTGGGGTCTCCTGTAGCACTGTGTGATTTCTGTAAGGAAGCAGAACATGATTGTACTGGCATACACAATATAGAAAAGGACAGTGGGAAAACAACGTGTCCTCCGTGAAGCTACTCGGACGGCATGTCAGCCACATACAGTCTTCGGCCAAAACCAAGGAGGGCTGAGGACAGACAGACTCATCTAACAGCAAACAGCTGCACAGACCAAAATGACATCTCACTGCAGTCCAAATACAGAGAAAAGAGGACAATTCACTAGTCTGAAAACAGCCATACTTTTAAAGTGTTTCCTGTGGAAAGGATAATAATCTTACCCAACATTAACGTGACAGCCTTAGTTCTATGTGTAGGTTGTTCTGACACCTGCCTTATGTTACCAGTCACATTACATACAAAGGTATGACTGAAGACACCACTCTCTTCACCACACAAAAGCTTTTCCACGATACATTTTCAGAAACACACTCCTGAATTAAGCTGAACACTGTTTAAATGTGACTAAGGGCAACTGATTTGGCATCAGATTCACAGCAATGTACTGGGACAAGCGTTGTCAGCAATGGCACAGTTTTCAAGGCAGCAGGAATTATAGGAATAAGATGAATCTGAGAAAAAATCTTGACCCTGTGTTGAGGCTGGATGACTTCATAAAATTATTTTACAGTTGTCATCCTGTGTTGTTTAAAAACTGAATTCTTATTAGAAAATAAACAAGATTTCACATGGTCTTACAAACCTGTAAGGAAGTCTTTCATAATAGGCTTTCTCCAGGGCAGCAAAGTGGTACCTTGGTTTGAGACTTGCAGCTAGATCAGATACTAACTTGGAGCCACATTTCTTGGTATCTATTTCTCCCTATAAAATAGAAACCAGTTCTATTTAAAAAAACACATTATACTGTAGTGAAAAGAAACAGTTTTATACAGAACTGCAAGCTGGAAATGTAGAGACTGGCTATACTGGGTGCCATTCCCTGGAAGTGGAAAAAAAGGTCAAAAGGGCTTGATCTCTTATAGCCAAACAGAGCTTACTCATTTATTCCACTCAGGGTTTGCATCCACTCATGTCATCGATCCAAGTTTGTCGTATTTGCCTTCTCTTGGTCTTGTGAAGCCAGAACAGCACAGAGTGAGTTTGGAAAACACCAACAAATGTCAAAATCATTTACACAAGTTTTGACCACATGCCCAGAGTGCCGAAGCTTTAGTGCACAAGTCAAGCAAATAGGAAAGCTCTGAGGTTTCCTTAGGAAGCATAATTTTATCCCACTCCCATCCCTGAGAAGTCAGAGCAAAACAAAAAACAACCAGAGAGCAGACTTCCAACCATTTCCTTGGGTGAAGGCTCTTCTTGTGCTGCCTTTTCCCCATTAGCCTTAGACTGAGAAGTGAAGTAGGGAAGAAAAAGGGCAGGGGAAGAGAGAAGTTCAGGAATAGCCTACGTCTGTTACCTATAACATGTTATCTTTGGTAAAAGCACAGGGAATGAGAGTCTGACCTGGCAGGCATCTGTCACAGCCCTTCACTGCAGCAGCTGGACAGGCACTAACCCACCCTCAAGAAAGCAGATTTCCTCTGTGCTCCCTCCAGAGACTAGCAGCATCGTTCCACAGCAACTGCAGCCAACTAAATTCAGAGCAACATTTGTGATCAGATGAAAGCTATTGACTCTGATTTTTCAGGCAGGGATAGATAAAACACCCTGAAGTTTCACAAATCCCCCTCCCCAGTGGTCCTTCTCTGAAGAACCAGAACACCTGCTGTCCACTTTTTACTCTTAGCTTTCTCAAACACTCAGAAATGACCCAATAGCCCAAATTGCCACAGCAAGCAGAGAGGCAATCCTTTGTTAAATCCACCTGGAAACCCATTCCACCAGAAAACAGAACACTTACCGCACTGTTGGCAAAAGCCCCCACATCTCTGGGCCAGGGGGATGTCAGCAATATATCAACACCTTTGAAGTTTGGGGTTGATAACAAAGATGTTTTTAATTCTGCCACATCCTTTGCGCTAAAACTGTAGGCAGGAGCTGGCTCATCCTGGGACTCGGTGCCACTCAGGTATGCGATCTGCAGTCCAGAAGTACCACTGTAAAGACCTCGACGACCTGCATTAACAGACAGGCACGCACTTGAGATGTAGGCACTGTAAGTAATCTCTAAGTTGCATCACAGCCAGAGGACCAAATTCAGCAGTCCTGCCTTATTCTAGTGAAACTGTCCTTACAGACAGCTCATTTTCTGTGCCCATAAACTGAGGTAAAGACAGGTTTTAGTGCAATGACTCAAACCCTGTGTAGAGTGAAGCAGCTGTTCAGACAACCCCCAGACTTCTCTCATCACTGCTGTCTTGCTTCCCCAAAGTCAATCTGTATCAAAAGCTCTGTATGAAGGCTGGGAAAAAAAGACAACTGTGAGTGCCTTTACTTGTTACTTTTTTTTTGTCAGGTGGCATTCTAGGAAGAAATTAGGTTTTCCTTTTAGCTTTGCTACAGCTTCATTACCTTTGAACATGACACTTCTTACCTCTGCTACTCCAGTACAGCCTCAGAGCATAGCAAAAGTCATACTTCAAGTAGGAAACCTTCCCCATACAAAGACAGGCAGGCTATGGGAATAAGGTGTTCTCAAAGAACAGGCTCTTCCAACCACTATTCCTTTTGGTTAGCAATTGCAGTGTTACAAAACAACAAAAAAACCAGGGTTCTCTTTTACATTTTACATAGTAGATTCACAGAAATCATAGAATCATAGAATGATTTAGGTTGGAAGGCACCATCTAGTTCCATCCCCCTGCCATGGGCAGGGACACCTCCCACAAGACCAGGTTGCTCCAAGCCCTGTCCAACCTGGCCCTGGACCCTTCCAGGGATGGGGCAGCCACAGCTTCTCTGGGCAACCTGGGCCAGTGTCTCACCACCCTCACAGTGAAAAATTTCTTCCTCGTATCTATTCTAAATCTCCCCTCCTCCAATTTGAATCAGCCAGTTTGAATCAGATTGTATCAGCCTTTCAACATACAGTTCACCTCCAGTCAGAACCCCAGAATAAGAAATGCCACCTTAAAATTTCCAGTTAAGGAAGGGCTTTGAAGTGGGAAGATCAAAATATGTTCATGAAAGCACTGCTGGGCAAATGCACATCCCTTATCGCAAACCACCTGCAGCCTTACCTAAATAAGTGATGTTCTCAGCTAATTCACAGCCACTGATGTCTGGAAAATAGCTCACGGTCTCTTGGTCATTGGCACCAAGCACGTAGGTTGGGATTGGAGCTGAGGAAGAAAACCACATGCACTCAGTCTGCTTGATTTCAAGTACGTTAGCACAAGCTCAGTCCACACTTACTAGGAATTGCAGCAGGTCCTATCCATCCCTACAGACCCCACCAAGCACTGCTTTGCAGCATGCTGAGGAACAACAAGCACAGAATAAAAAAACCTTTCTTCAAAATAAGTCCCCAAGCCTGCTATTTCCACAGATGCATATAGCACCAGCAGAGAATAACCTCTGCTTTAACTACAACTCACTCCACTGCCTACATAAGAAGATCAGCTCTGAAATCATCCATAGCCCTAAAAACACGGGTGTTCCCTGCGGCAACGCGAAGTAAACACCAGAGCACAAGGACACCTGGTGATTCAGTTTAAGCTGATCTAAATTTGTATGGCTATCAAAAAAGTGCAAGCCATTGATGTTTTAGGGGAAAAGCTCAAGTTCATCAGCTCTTTCATTCACTTGGTAGAAGAATTTGCTGCATGACTACAGCTAGAACTGGTGGATATAATAAAAAAAAAGCAACGGGAAGTACCAGTTTTTAATTTCTCTATGGCTATGTGACCAATAAAAATTTGTTTCTCCCAACAGCATAAGTCAAATGTTTTCAAGCTATTAAAAACTAGAAAAAGCAATGACTGATGTCAGAGACACCTCCTGTGGATTTCCCGGCAGACCAGTAAGCTGATCAACAGCTCACCTGGTCAGCAGGTCCTAAGATTTTCACTGAATAAAAACCAGCAATGGTTTCCTATTTGAGAAGGCAGAGCAGCAGCAATATAGCAGCTCTGCTACAGCTGTTGTTCGACTGTTGGCTGAAGTTCCAGCTCCCAGAGTCAGAAGACACAGGAGATACTGCTTTCAATTGCAGAGCAGAGTTTGAAAACCTTATGAATAGCTTAAAACCATAACAAATTCACACGAATCTTGTTTGTTATATATGTCCCTATAGGTGAGGTTATAAACTACAGATGTTTTCAACAGTTCAGAGGGTAAAGATTCAATTCAATTGAGGATGAGCAAAAAAGCATTAGTCCAGGGATGACTTTGCTGTTAACACCATTCTTCTCCCTGCGTGCATAGGAGAGCTTCCTCGGGGAGGAAAGCTTAAACCAGTAATAATTCTCCTTATATTCTCACAGCAACAGGAGCACAAGGTAGCATGCCTCACCAGTGTAAGTCCTCAGCCACACGCAGCAAATAGGACAAGCGCTGTCCAGACGGCTCACACAGACGCGGGGATGACTAGGGAGTAATGCAGCAAAGAGAGGAAGCGGAAAGCAAAAGTCCCAGCTCACTTCTGGCTTGCCTCATGTGAGGGCTGAGAGACAAAGTAGCACTGAAGGGGAAAGAGCAATGCTACAAATGCTTGTGAGGTAGCATCTCTCTTAAAAGAGGGGTGTGGAAAGAGGCAGAGAAGTCCACACAGGATTTTCCATATCCATGGCTGGGAAAACATCTTCAGCACAAGGGCTACGGGGACCGAGGAGGAATGGGCAAACCCATCCTTCCAATCTCCAAGGCTGAAGAACAGAGACACTCAGGCCACCAGCACCTCTGCTTTCACCTTTCTCCACAGGCCTGAACGCAGGGAGGGGAAGAACAGCACTGCTACATCCTACAGAGAGGTCTGTGGTGGAAGTGTGAAGGTGGGTTCGAACAGGGAACGACCAAGAATTTCTGTGAGGGAAGCACCAGGAGTGGCAGAAGGGCTCCACAGGGGCCGGCATGCTGGGATCCCATGGCCTGCTGACCAAAGTGCTGTAAACATCTACATACAGCTTCTCAGGCTACCTGGGTTGAGAAAACAAGGATAGCTCCACATGGCAGCCTGCAGGCTGAAACTGTAAGGAGGTGATGGTAGGAACAGAAGCGGAGCCGTAAGACATCCAGGCAAGGACAGAGAAGACCCTGACACCAATTGACAGCACCCTGTGTCTCTCCTACCACTGCAAACAGCGCTGGCCAGACGGCCCAGGCCTTGATGCCCAAATCACGGACAGGCCACTTGGACACATGCATCTTTGTGCTCCCGAGTCTGAGAGCATGGCAGAAATTAGTTTTGTTTTAAAACAAACCCATCTTTCCCTCCTGTGTGGAGTTTTCCTGTGTGAGTTTAACTGCTTTAACATTACACTGTTTAACTGCGACTTCTGAATTCAAAAGGACACTGCAAAGAGACATGAAGTGGGTTGCGAAATAGTGCAATCACCAGCATCCAGAATGACACCTTCCTTACCTTTCTTGGCCCCCGTGCGATACTCTGCCCATTCTGTCTCTGAAGTCGAGCCAAAAAAATTCCCAACACACAAAAGCATCTAAAAACAAATGAGAGTTGCCATTTGACCAAAGACACAACACACACCACTTTTTAACGATATGCCATATTGTCCCAACACTGTGACATGCATCACTTCAACAGCATTTTATTTTGCTATGTCAAAGAGGTTCCTGTGTGTTTATCACAGAATGGTTTAGGTTGGAAGGGACCTTAAAGATCATCCAGTTCCAACACCCCTGCCCTGGCCAGGGACACCTCCCACTAGACCAGAGTGCTCAAAGCCCCATCCAACCTGGTGTTCACAGAATCACAAGGGTTGGAAGGGACCTTTGGAGATCATCTAGTCCAACCCCCTGCCAAAGCAGGTTCACCTAGAGCAGGTTGGACAGGAACACATCCAGGTGGGTTTTGAATATCTCCAGAGAAGGAGACTCCACGGCATCTCTGGGTAGCCTGTGCCAGTGCTCTGACACCCCCAAAGTAAAGAAGTTTTTCCTCATGTTCAGATGAAATTTCCTGTGTTCCAGTTTGTGCCCATTGTCCCTTGTCCTGTCGCTGGGCACCACTGAAACGTCTGGCCCCATCCTCTTGCCACCCGCCCTGCAGATATTGATAAGCATTGATGAGATCCCCTCTCAGTCTTCTCTTGTCCAGGCTAAACAGCCCCACATCTCTCAGCCTTTCCTCATATGAGAGGTGCTCCGTTCCCTTGATCATTCGTAGCCCTTACCTGCATCCAGTATCAAACACATAACAGCAACATTAACAGGTTTAAATGTGACAAGGTGACAGTTGCTCTCCTGCACTCTCTGCCCACATGTTACGGCTCCTACCAACACTTTGGTGCTGGGCAAGGAGGGCTGAGGGGGCTGCAAAGCCCCCCTCCACTGGCCCCTTCGTACCCAGAGCAGAATGAGGCTGGAGGGGTCACACCCCCGGAGCGGGGCAACAGCAGCACCAACACCCGCCCCAGCACCCTTCCACGTGAAACCCACCCAGGAGCTTCTTCCGTGGTGTTGTCCCAAATCTGGGTTCTTTACCTGGTGTGCAAAAACCAATCGACGCACACAGTCGAGATATTTGTTTTATTCCAGTTCTGCACAGAAAAGGGCTCTGGGCAATGATTTTGCAAAGCTAGCACACCTGTTAGGAAACACCTACGGTCTTTTATACAAAAGGGTAACAAAGGAAAACCACATCAAAATAGCTGATTGCTCACTTGTAGTTATATAACAAAAACTCATTTGCGCATGTCCCAACTTCTGTCCGGCTCATTACACTAAGGTGGTCTTACATTTAGATATAAAAATCTCCTCCTAGAGGTGCGATTTTTAGTATTAAAATTATCTAAGATAACTAGAGACTATACCTTCATCCTGTCAGCTACCACTAGATTGCTGTGTAACTTTCTATTCTATTGGGGTTCCGCTTGGAACAACAGCTAACATCAAGACTGGATTATGTAGGTTCATGGGGCTTTTTGTTTAGTGACTTTCTATTCATGTTACTATGGTTTCAGAGTAGGCCACCATATCACCAGTCGCTCAATTCTGTGGACTTTTAAACTCTTTTCGACATTAGTGTCACTCTGGACAGGCCCCTGACCTGAGCTACCTCCACGGAAACCCCAACGCAGAACAGCCCCCCATCCCCTGAGTCTTACATCGAAGTGGCCGCTCTTGCCCTGGATGGCCCGGACCCGCCCAAAGAGAGCCTCCAGCCGTCCCTCCACATCACCACATGCCAGCCTGCAGGACACAGTGCGTCAGCGGCCACCAAGCCATGGCCCCACTGCCTGCTGTGCCTCAGCAGCCTCCTCCTTCTCCATCTTCTTCCTCCTCCATCCTACATCCTCTTCTTTCACCCTCCTC
>VZSZ01006924.1:5777-33514 GCA_013398815.1 Ibidorhyncha struthersii | reverse complement strand
CCTCCACCCCACCTCCTCCTCCTCCACTCTCCTCCTCCTTCCTGCCACTTCTTCCTCCTTCCTGCCACTTCTTCCTCCATCCTCTCCATCCTCTTCCCCCGCCGCGCCGCGCCGCCCCGACCCGCCGCACTCACACGCGCAGAGGTGCAACCGCCATCACGGAGCTGCTCGACCCAGAGAAACACGGCCACTAGGTCCGGAACCCACAGCCGCTTCCGGGTACGCCACCTCTATCACTCCGCCCGGCGCTTCCGAGTACACCTTCCAGAGCACTCCGCCCGGCACCTCCGGTTGCGCCGCTCTTATCACTCCGCCCGGCGCTTCCGGGAAGAAGGGCGGTCCTTGGGCGGGAGCAGGCGGCCAGGGCTGTGGCATGTCACCGGCCGGCAGCCACCAGGGCAGAGGGAGCTGCCTGGCGTCTGTCACGGTCAGTTCCGTGGAGATGTGGAGACCCGTCTGCCCCTCCTCGCCTCGCCGGGAAGCTGCGCTGTGGGGTTGGTTTCCTGTTCATTGTGCCGAAGGGTAAAATCCCAAGTTGTTGCTTTGTCTTTGGTGCGTCGGACCAGACCGGCTGCTGAGACCTTCGATGGGTGCTCTCCCCACCTCTGTCTCCAAGGAGAGGAGGGAGAGAGGGAAAGAGACGTAGGAGTTTAGAAGGAACTAAATTACTTTAATGAAAACTAATAAAATAAAAAGAAAATAATGAAATATGCACAAAACTGGATCAAGCTCTTGGGGTGATGCTCATGTCACCGGCTGGCACTGGGCAAGTCCCAGACCAGACTTGACAACGGATTCCAGATCTGGATTCAGGATCATGATCAAAGGCAGATGAACAGACAGAATCCTCCTCAGACGCTGCCACTGAAGGAAGAGCCCTGATCCTTTGATCTGTCAGCTTTTACACTGAGCATGAGGCAAATGGGGTGGAATACCCTGTTGGTCAGTTTTGGGTCATCTGTCCTGTCCGCTCCTCCCTGCAGGTGGGACCCCACTGTGCTTTTCCACTTCCAACCCTCCAATGGGTCAAGTAACAAAGTGAGCTGCCCTGAGGTGTTATAGCAATAAGTGTAAGCAAGAGCTTCTCCGCATCCCATGCCTGGGCATCAGCTATAAACAATCAAGTCTTACCACTCTGGAAGCAGATACTGTCGGAAAAAGATGCCATTAATTACAGCGAGTTCAGTTCGTTGGAAGAGGCTTAGCTGCAAAGTAAGATTAGTGAACAGAAAAATCATTCTGTTTTACCCCAAACCGGGACAAGGAATGTCCCTGGATGAAAGAGCGAAAGTGTGTCACCTCAATACAGATGGCACATGGAGGCACAACGCTGCTGAGGTACATGGAGGTACAGTGCTGCTGCCAGCACTGTCATGGACCCTTTGGAGCTCTCTAATTTACAGGAGCTCGTACTCTGCAAATTAAACTTTATTTTATGAGCTCATTAGGAAAGCGAGCAAAGTTTCTCACTCACAAGTTCTGTAATTCATAACTTGCAGCTCACAATTTATAGCTCTTGTGTGCAGACGAGCAGCGCGGTTGCCTGGCCGAGGATGAGAGCGCTCATCCTTCCTCCTCCGTCACAGCACGGGCATGCCCTGTATCCCACCGGGAAGCGTGAAAGCCTTGTCACTCTGGCGGCTGTTTGCTCTGCTTCAAGAGCTTTTTGAGTCTGCTGATGTTTTTATACCTCTGGGCTTGGAAGTTTGATCTATACCGTTTCCAAGAGCTAGCAGATTTTGAGGAAACTGCCAGACAGTCAGCCTGGAAAAATGATGGCTGCAGGCGACAGCCAGCTGCAGGTGATGGTGGCTGCGTCATGGCATCCTGGAATACTGTGTTCAGTTTTGGGCCCTTCACGACATGAAAGACATTGAGGGGCTGGAGTGTGTCCAGAGAAGGGCAATGGAGCTGGTGAGGGGTGTGGAGCCAAGTCTTGTGAGGAGCAGCTGAGGGAACTGGGGGTGTTTGGTCTGGAGGAAAGGAGGCTGAGGCGAGACCTTATCGCGCTCTACAACTACCTGAAAGGAGGTTGTAGTGAGGTGGGGGTTGGTCTCTTCTCCCAGGTAACAAGCAATAGAAGAGGAAATGGCCTCAAGTGGCATAAGGGGAGGTTTAGGATGGATATTAGGGAAAGTTTCTTCGCAGAAAAGGTTATCAAACATTGGAACAGGCTGTCCAGGGGAGTGTTTGAATCACCATCACTGGAGGTATTTAAAAGACATGGAGACGTGGTGCTTAGGGACATGGTTTAGTGGTGGTTTTGGCAGTGTTAGGTTGATGGTTTGACTTGATGATTTTAAAAACTCTTCCAACCTAGATGACTCTATGCAACTGTGGCCTTTTGGCACTTTCTGGGCACCTGTCGTGCCCACGCATTGCCCTGGCTTTCACCCAGTGACTCTGTCAGGATCTTTGATGAGACCAGGCAAGTCTGTCCCTGAGAAGAAATTGTCACAAGGGGAAGGGTTGAAATACAGTGACTGTGTTAAGAAACAGGCGGGTTGCAAACTCCTTTGGGCAAGGATTTTGTGGAGGAATTCCTGAAAGGAAAAGGTCATGATTTGATTGTGGTGAGCAACCCAGGATTTGAGCTGGGCAGAGAGGCCTGCACCTGCTGTCCTTGATCTCTCCATGACCGGCTGATAAGGAGGAAGAAAGAGGGCCTTGCTTATCATAAAGGCAGGACTGAGTCTGGGAACGAGACCACGGAGGCGAGGAGAACCAGCGTGTGTTATGCGGGTGGACAGAGGGTCTTAACCAATCGAGTTGGGGGGCGTTGTGTGTGAATAAGGGGTTTGGACCAATCACTATGTTGTTGACTATGCATGCTTCTGCTGTGAATCTATATATACTCTGCTAAAACACCTAATAAAGGAGAACGACCATACTCATATTGAGACTTCATCGTTACTCCGGGTCCGTATCCCACTCTGACCGACAGCAGATTTCATATGCTTGTGTAACGCCTCACACAATCTGGCCTGGGCACTCACAGAAAATAAATACATGATAATTTCCATACAGTCAGTGTAATTACGTATGCCTTCTGAAACCATGTGAGTGCTAACAAGCAATCAGATTTGGATGAGTGACGTGTACGTACAGTGAATATGAGCTACAAATTCATGCCCTTGTGAAGGTATGATTTCAGAAATTTCAAGTAAAGTCTTAACTGTCAGTAATGCTGAGTTTATTTTTTATAAACTAAGAATAACCTAGAGTCTTTTTAAAACAAAAATATTCCCTCTTTCCCCCCTTCTACTCTTCCTTGTCCAGCAAGACGGCAACGTGCTGCCTCCTGTTCTGTGGGTCATGAGCAATCCATATCAGAATAGCCTCGAACATGGCCTCTTCTTTTGCACGGAGCTCCTCCTTCTCCAGGATGCGCTGGAGCTCGTTGACGGAGAGCTCCAGAAACTCTGTTGACACCCTGATCATCTCCTCCAAGTGATGGAGGATGAACACATGAGCTGCTTCTTGCAGGTCAGGGCAATAGTAATAATCTGTGAATCTCCAGATGCCGATGCAATTCTCCAAGCACAGCTGGGACTTTAAGAACTCACAGCACAGTCTGATGATGCCCATGATGTTGAACTGTTCTGCCGCTATCAGTAAACTTTCAACGTTGTCAGCTGTGACCGGTACTGTGCCGGTGTAGGTGTATTCAATAATGAGCCGCATCATTTCAGGTGAAGTGCCGGGGATTTTATAGACGACCTTCCCTGCGTTGCTCCAGCTGGTGGAAAACAAAGACCTGAAAAAAGCAAAGCAGTGCTGGGGGAAAAAGCAGCTTTGCTGTGTTAAACCCAGACCCTGTTATCCTCTGTGCCTCCTTCCCTTGGCACCAATTTGGGCACGTGCAGTAGCCACACTGGGAGGCTGTGAGCTTTATTAATTAATGTGTTACGAGCTGGTTGTTTTAACAAGGAGTCACCGCCTCCGGCTGTGGACAGAGAGCCACAAGGCGAGTGGCCACCTTGCTTCAACAAGAACACCAGAGAAGAATGGTGGGCGGGGAAGGAAAACCTCCCACCCCATGGCAAGCAGGCCTGGCTGGCCACGCTCCAGCCCTGCACCGCATCTGGGGCTTTGTCAGACGCCACTTCCAACACTGCTCTTAGATCTTCGCTTGTGGATGAATTCTGGTGTCCAGGGAGGCACCAGGACTACGGGGAAGTGCTGGAGGAGAGTTTTAGTGCCAAGGGAAGCGCTGGAGGGACACTAAGGCAGCGTGACACAACCTGGGAAATGCTGTTTGTCCCCATCCCCTCTGGTTTCAAGCACTGACCTGAAGTATTGACTGCAGCTAGAGAGGATGTCCTTGTGAGCATTGAATTCAATACCACCAACGCTGATAACTACATCGTAGAGTCTCCGCTCCGGGCAAAGCTCACTGAAGACGGTGCAAGCCATAGCACTCCTCTTCCTCTCCCTGGGTGAGGATGAGTGTCCGCTGGGAGCCAAGCTATCGCCCACATCAAAGACTGCAGCAGTGGAAGGTGCTTCTCCCTGAGGTGCTACAGCGCTTTGTCCTTGCCCTCCCTGCAACATCATCTCTTAAACCCTGCCTGTCTGGTGGCTCTGGAACGTGCCCCATAATGACATCACAGACGGAGGGGTGACCCGGGACCTGCTGTGAGCCTCCTCACAGCCACTGGGGTCCTGGTCCTCCCAGATCCCTTGCTCCACGGCTCCCCTCAGCCTTCACCACAGCCCAGAGTCCGCTGGACCATGTACCTAGACCCTGTCGGTGGCTCCTCTGAGCAAAACCAGCCTCGTGATTCCCCTGCAACTTTTTAATATTATTTAGCCTGGGTACAAAGCTCCCCAAATGTAGGCACCTACTGCTGCTCAAGTGCCCTCATAGCAGCTCCCACAGGAGGAAGCAGAGACACAGGCTAGCTGATGTCAGTGATGAAGCCACAAAAACTCTGTCACTGCCATATCTGCTGCCAATTTGGAGGGCTGGGAGGTGCCGGGTGGGACCAAGGAGGGGAGAGCGGGGGGACGGGGAGCCCTGTTCCGACTCCTTGCTGGCCTCACTCACGGCCAGCTGCTTTTCCTCTGGGCTTTGTCATATCTGTAGGTGACATGGGTGCCAAGGAGCACCTCTGTGCGGGTCTCAGCACAGCTTGGAAAACAGTTTGGACATTTCCATGTTACTGTCGGTGCGGAGTTTTTTAAGTTAAATGCATTTTGTGCTAAGGCTGGGGTAGGTGTGACGGTGAAAAGACAGCCCCCGCCAGCAATGGCTCCCCAGCCCTTCTCCTGCCCTCAAACCCACCCACTCCCTACAGCTGCCCTCCCGAGGCTGGCCCCAGCCCCAGCCGCCCTGGGACATGGCCAAAGTGCAGGCCACTGCGGCTGTCTTGACTCTGGCCATGGCCCTCACCGAGGACTGCAATGGCCGCACCGTGCAGCGCCTGGCCCTTCTCCAGGTGGTGGCTCCAGGTGATGTGGTGAAGCCTCTTCAGCATCTCCAGGGCAGTCCCAGACCTAAGGGAAAGCAGGGAGGTGTGACTTTTTCTCGGTCCAAAACAGCCCCGTGTGTCACCGCTCCTCTCCCGATGCCAGGGAGGGGCCCCATGCCTGCCACATCTACTCAGGGCAGAGCTCGCTTCCCAGGAGATGGCACGCTATGCCCAGCAGCAGTGGCAAATGGCACCTGCTTCCACTCCAGGAACGGAGCACAGAGGTGGAGGCAGAGCCTGCATGCTGGAAAAAGAGAGTCGAGCCCTGTCGTTGCTCCTGGCTGGAACCCTTCCTGGGAAGCCGGTCCAGCTGAGCTCTGCCGAGCTCTCCCTTGCAGAGGGGGCTGCCCCAGACACAATGGCCGGGCAGGGAAGGGCACTGGCTGCAGCAGAGGGGACCTGCTGCCTGGACAGCCCTGATGCCTGCCCATGGGGTGGATCCTTGCTGCCCTCTTACAGGCAAAGGCACATGGCCAAAGCAAGCCTCAGAGGCCTGAGGCAGCACCACTCCTAATCCTGGTGAGATTGCCCTGGGCAGCATGGGAGAAACCTGCCTGGAAGAGTTGTAGGAATCATCTGCAGAGACGCTCGGCAGCTGCGGAGTGGGCAGGAGCGGCAGAACATCTTTGCTGTCACCACATGGCTTTCTATGGCTTTGCAAATAAGCTCCAGGGGCTCTTAGGTTGAAGACTCTGGGATCAGGATCCTGGAGGTGACGGAGAGGCTTCACGCATGTTTCCTCCACTTCTCTGGTGAAGAATTATGTATTCCTTGAAGCAGAGGAGGCCAGGGTTGTGTAGAGCAACTCAGAAACCCCATCTGTCAGCTGTTGCTGTGGATGGAAATATTTGACATAGTTATGATTCAGTGGCAATTCAAAATTTATTAATGATTCAAGGCAGATCAAGAGGTTGAATTTTAGCAGCACTTAATCATTAACCCATTTAAGGATTTACCAAATGATTGAACAAAATAATTGAGCAGCAACTTAATGACAGATACAAAAATGACAAGACTAACTCACTGTGAGGTATCCCAAACCAATACAGAGGCATGTGAGCACAAACAGACAAGCACACACCACTCAAGGGGTCGCACACACCCCTACACCTGAGTTTTTAACTGCCTGGACCAAAGGTCCTTTCGCAATGGGCAGCTCCAATGAGCTGACGGGTGCCCCTTTTTACATGCACACAGACAAATGGACAGAAAGTATTAGATCCAGAAAAGTATAAGAACACCCACACTCATAAGAGCTAATATGTATAATAGAGACACATGGATAGAGAGGTGGATGAAAGAGATACTAGCCTAGAGTTAAAATTTCCCTCTTCGAGTTTAGAGCAAATACTCACAGTGCCTCGGCACTCCTCAGTGGGCGACAACTGGGACTGGAGGGGGGTTGATTCGCCCTGGCCTTCCAGTCCTTGAGGTGTCTGCCTCGGTGTCCCGACTCCGGGGAGGTGCTGGCCACAGCCCGCTGCCCTCCAGGAGAGCTCTAAGGGCCTCACTAGAATCACTACTTATAGTGTCTGAGATAATTGACTTTCATCAGGTACTTTTCCACTCTGGCCCAACTCGGACAATGGGATATTCTGAGAAATCAGAAACAGCTGAGACCCTGTCACAGCTCCACTCCAACGCTGCAGAGTAGGAAGGGCTTCTTAGAAAGGTACATGCCGTGGTCTGCCTACGACATCAGGTACATGATCTCGGCTGGGTCGAGCACCAGGAGAAAAGGAGAGTCATGCTGACGGAAAGCCAGCCACCGGCCCCTGCCCAGGAGGGCCAAAGGTGGGCAGCGAAGGCTGGGACCCCGAACTCAGTGCAGCAGCACATCACTAGCCATTTTCTGTGGCTGACAAATCTCGGGCTGGGCAGCTCCGATTCCCCCTCCCTAAATGTGACCTTTGTGAGGATTTCCTCTCTGGTCCTGGGCAGGAGATTTCCTCCCCGGAAGGGATGGGTTTGGGGAAACCGCATGGAGAGCTGCCTGTTGGCAGCAGGGCAAAGGCACCCCCAAAATGCCAGAGAAAACGTCAGAGCCGTTTGTCTGACCACCCTGTCTCTCCTGGGTGTGGAGATAGTCCCTGGCACTGGAGACAAGGTCCTGCTCTCTGACAGCAGCGGGGCAATTCCCAGACTGCCCTCTGCTGCTGGAAATGCCCTGGGGAGGTGGCACTTGGTGACTCTCTCTCCCCAAGGCATGCCTCCCAAGGTGGCCGGGGGGCACAGGACAGGCAGGGCTGGGGAGCAAGAGCAGATGAGTTCTTTGCTTCCCCCTTCCCTGCCCCAGGCGCCAGACAGGGACTGGGGGGGGAACGCGGCTGACCAAGGCAGGGAAGTGCCCGCTGTCCTCACCCAGTGTTTGGAGAAGCTGGCCCAAGCACAACCCTGCAAGCCCGCAGGACAGCACCAGGCAATCCCCAGCCAGAGGCCCCCGCAGCCCCACCATGGAGCCCAAGTGCTTCCAGATGCATTGTCTTTGCAGGGATAAGGGCCAGGAATAGGATCACTGACAGCCCCAGTGCCCATGCTGCCCCCGAGCAGAGACCGGGCAGAGGGGCTTACCATATCATCCTGGAGACCAAAAACCCAGTGCCCGGACACGCAGGGCTCCCTTTGGGGGCTGTGGCCAGCAGGGAGGGGACACAAGGCATATGGGAGTGCCTACACACCTTGAGCCTGAACTGCTCCTCAGGAATGTCCAGCGCGTGGGTGCCGACCCGCAGGGACCTCTCCCGCTCCCACGCTTTGGGTGATCTGAGCCAGCAATGCAGGGCCTGGTGGAGGGTGCATCTGTCTCATGATGGGTGCCTTTCTCTCCCCGAGGCCCTCTCCATCTCCCTGCTTCCCTGAAGGCTCCCCTGTAGCTCCGCACAACCCTCAGCCCCACTGAGCACTGACCCCAACTCTGCACCCCGACTCTTGACAGGCCAATGCTTTCCCTGTCGCCCGAGGGCTACTCACATAGACCACGGCGTTGGAGCAGGCAGAGGTCACCTCTGCCTCGAGAAGGGCTATCATGATCCGGCCCAGATCTTCCACATACGAGTTGAGCTTAGCCTGAAAGCAGGGGAAGGGGACGGTGTTTTGGCATCACGGGGGCTGCCAGGGCGCACACGGATCCCAACCCAGAGGTGGGCAGGGACAGACTGGTGGGTACCTGCACATGCTGAGCTGTTGCCTTCATCTCCCCTTGTATTTCCACCTCATCTACAGAAGGAAAGGACAAGACGTACCGGCAGCACTCAATCAGCACGTTCAAACTCACTGCTAAGAGGTCGCTTCGGCAACCTGGCCAGAAAATAAAAAAAGGAAGAGGAAACAGAAAGGGCACTTATGAGCCCTCTCCAGAGCAGCTTACATGACACCTGGCTTTGTACTGATCAGGAGCCTCAAATCCAACACTTGCCGGCAAGCACTGCCTTCAACTCCAGCCATTCCTGCCTCCTCCAAGGCAGCAGGTAACCCCTTACTCAAAGCTGAAGCTGACCCAAAGCTGCCTTCCCCTACCCCTTTCCCACCAGCCTGCTGCAGAGGAGGGAGTGACTGCCAGCCAGAGCCGCTCTCCTCCCCACAGCTCCTGGGGGACCACAGCCCAGCCCCATCTTGTGTTGACACGGCTCCTTATCCCCAACCCCACAGGCCGCCAGGAGACACCCAAACCTTGGAACACCCTCCTCCCCACAGCCCCGCCATCTCCCAGCCCCATGCTCAGGGCCACTGGGGTGGCAACAGCCAGCCGGGCTGGGATATACCGCCAGTCCCCAGCTAGGGGCACAGCCCTCCCCTCAACTCCTCCAGGCTCCCACGCACGGGCAGCACTGGGAAGTCCAGGGGCTCCTCTGCCATCTGCTCCTGCACGTGCCAGAGACGGGTGCGCAGTGTGCAGCAGGCCAGGGCATGGGACAGCCCTCCCACTTCCCCCGGGGACAGGCCCAGCTGCCAAATGGGCACCGAGTCTGCCACGCCACCCCCATGGCTCCCCAAAGCTGCCGCAGGAGGAGCCACGCTCCCCAGCCATGGCCACCCAGCACCCGAGGCTTACCAAGCCACTGTCCATCATTTATCGTCAGTCCTGGCTAACTGGGGAGGTCCCAGTGGACTGGAAGAAAGCAAATGTGATGCGCATCCACAAGAAAGGCCAGAAGGAAGATCCGGGGAACTACAGGCCTGTGAATCAGACCTCGGTGCTGGGGAAGGTTGTGGAGCAGGTCATCCTGAGTGCCATCACAGAGCACATGCAGGACAAACAGGTGATCAGGCCCAGTCAGCGTGGGTTCATGAAAGGTGGGCGGTGCTTAACAAACCTGATCTCCTTCTATGACAGGGTGACCCAGTTAGTGGATGTGGGAAAGGCTGTGGATGTTGTTAACCTGGACTTTAGCAAAGCCTTTGACAGTGTTTCCCACATTCTCCTGGAGAAACTGGCTGCTCTTGGCTTGGATGGGCATACGCTTCTCTGTGTAGAAAACTGTCTGGATGGCCGGGCCCGAAGAGTGGTGGTGAACAGAGTGAAATCCAGTTGGTGGCCAGTCACAAGTAGTGTTCCCCAGGGCTCACTCAGTCCTGGGGCCAGTTCTCTTTAATATCTTTATCAACAACCTAGACGAGGTGATTGACTGCACCCTCAGTAAGTTTGCAGACAGCACCCAGTTGGGTGGGAGTGTCGAACTGCTTGAGGGTAGGATGGCGCTACAGAGGGATCTGGACATGCTGGATCCATGGGCTGAGGCCAGTGGTGTGAGGTTCAACAAGGCCAAGTGCCAGGTCCTGCACTTGGGTCACTACAACCCCATGCAGTGCTACAGGCTTGGGGTGGAGTGGCTCGAAAGCTGCCCAGCAGAGAAGGACCTGGGCGTGTTGGTGGACAGCTGACTGACTTATGAGATGGCAGTGTGCCCAGGTGGCCAAGAAGGCCAATAGCATCCCAGCTTGTATCATGAATAGTGTGGTGAGCAGGGCCCTGTACTCGGCACTGGTGATGCCCCACCTTGAGTGCTGTGTTCAGTTTTGGGCCCCTCACTACAACAAATAAACTGAGGAGGTGGAGCATGTCCAGAGAAGGGCAACGAAGCTGGTGAAGAGTCTAGAGAACAAGACTGATGAGGGTCAGCTGAGGGAGCTAGTGGGGTTGTTCAGCCTGGAGAAAAGGAGGCTGAGGGGAGACCTTATTGCTCTCTACAACTACCTGAAAGGAGGGTGTAGCCAGGTGGGGATTGGTCTCTTCTCCCAAGTAACGAAAGGGCTTTCAAGCATTGGAACAGGCTGCCCAGGGAAGTGGTTAAGTCACCATCCCTGGAGGTATTTTAAAGATGTGTAGATGTGTGCTGAGGGACATGGTTTAGTGGTGGACTTGGCAGTGCTGGGTTAATGGTTGGACTTGATGATCTTAAGGTCTATGATTCTATGAAATAAAAAGCAGCAGCAGGGAGCTGGACAGAGAGAGCTGGAGAAAGACAAATAGTGTTGGGCTATGGGACAGTGAATGTGGAATTAAAACATGGAAGGAGGAGCCGGACAGAGAGCCAGACTGAGGAAAAAATCGAGACAGGCTACAAGGGGGCAGAAGGAGGAATTAAAAACTGGGGACAGGGAGCTGGACAGAGAGAGATGGAGATCACAGGGAACAGTGGTGGGTGAAGGTAGAAGAGGGAGGAATTTATAAATAGGGACAGAGAACTGGACAGAGAATGATGGAGAAAGACAAAAATAGCCGTGGGGTACAGGGCAGAGAGGAAGAATTAAAAAATGGAGAAAAGAAAAAAGCAATGGGCTACACAGCAGAGACGGAGGAATTAAAAACACGGACTGGAAGCAAGAAGGAGTGAGATAGAGAAGGGGGAGGGAAACCTGACAGGTGGCAGGACAGAGAGGGAGGAATTAAAAGTGAGGGACAGGGAAGCTGGGAAAGGAGAGTCCTTCACTTTCTGTAGTCCTCTACAATGATGATTGCTTTTTACATTCTTTTCATGGTGCAAGCGCTCTTTGTCCTTGCCTCCTCTCCCACTCTTTCATAGCACATCACACTGATCAAATGAGATGTGCCAGCTGGAAATAAGTAACAAAAATAACCTCTGCTGACTGGATTGGGCCACTTTGGATCAGGAATTTCATAAATGCCAGAAGGCGGTGGAGAGGAATCTTTGCTGTACGGATTCCTAGAGCTACTTAGACTGGGGGTAAAAAGACAAGAGAGCACGGTAGCCTGCTTACTTTATTTTTACCTCTTTATGTATTCTACTACCCTTTCACATAGGTGTGCCCATCTTTCATCCCTTAGCTCCTCAGAAGCACAGACTCAGCAACGGGATCATGATTTAGAAATTATTTGTTCGCCTCCTTCCACACAAAGACTCCAGTCAGTGATTAAGACCTGGATGTATTTCCCAGGTCAGTATTTATTCTAGTCAGGGTAGTTGGTAGTCTAGTCAGTTGATTCCATAGCTGTTGAGAGGTGAAGTCTTTGTTCAACTCTTCTTCTGCCCAGCAAGAAAGCTGATAGATAGCAGTAGGTATCTGGCCCCGTGTCACGCCCTGATCCAGGACGTGGCGGGGCGGGAGGTCCAGGAGGACCCGTAACGATTCCACACATGAGATTAAGACACAAACGAGGTCAGATGCCATCTGCTAAAGCTTTATTGTTATCTTCCAGCCTTGATTACTGAAACGAGCACCAGAGCAAAGGAGGAAGTAGAGGAAAGGCAGAAGAGAGAAGCAGTATTACAGAGCAAAGCAAGAGTATAGTCACCACCACAGGCCCTTTTTGATGTCTCGACGGTCCTCTTGGCATCAGCAGCGTGCTGTTGACTCACGATCCTCTGATCACAATGATGGCGGGGGTCCCGGGGTTCCCATTTGTGGAGGGACATGGTACTAATTTATAGTTAAAGTCTGCTCGATACTTGACCAGTAAGTATAGAGGCCACTTTTGCTTGGCCAGTCTTTGCATAACAGGCATCTCAGAAGACCGTTGCCCCTGATGTACCCCTTGGTGGTCACGTACACTATGTCGGCGCACAACTTTGGCACATCTTGTAGCTTAGTTCAGCAAGTTTTGGGTGCCCACTTAGTTTGGCAAGTTTTGGGTGCCTCTGGCCTCTGTGGCAAACAGGATATGGCTGGTCTGCTTGTGATAAGAGCCATCTGGACTACTCTTTTCCTCTTGCCAATTTTGCTTGTGGTAAGCGAATTTTGAGACATCTGATCGGTCTCCTACACCCTGGCGACCCACCATGCAATTAATTGTTCCCCTCACTTGGGTTATGGAAATAGGTTTTCCTATGAAGCAAGTACGTGCAGCTGCCTCAGGGGGGATGCACCCAGCTGATACAGGATGTGTGGACCCTGAAAGCTTCTCTGTTCTGTGGGATTTGGGAACATGTAGAAACGCTGGAGACATTAATTCCTGCAATGGAATTTCTTGCTCAAAGTAACTAACCATACACAGTTTCAATACCGAGCTGTTCCTCTTTCAGGAGACTGATCATGCATCCCTCAGCCCTTCCACCTGGAGCTCCAAGCCACACGTACAGCAACCAGCTAAGAACGCAGATAGAAAACAGCAAAGTTTGCAGGAAGTCTGATACCAAAGAGCTTCCCTCACTGACTCTTTATCCGTGGGTAACTTTCCTTTCAATCCCTTTCACAGAGGACTTGCTCCATAAACACAGGAAAACATTAAAGTTTAATTGTTGCAGTTTGAACTTTATTTAAAACAGCTGAAATCTAATCTGCATAGTCCTGGGGCAGGCTGGAACTTATCTGCAACATCCAGGGAAGCTCCAGAGCAGTGAAGTCACTCTGCACTGGGCCAAGCGTTGAGTCAGTGTATATTGAGATAAAGCATGTAATCTCACCTCTGCTGGTTCAAGTCTGAGAAACCAGTAACCTAAATTCTTCCTACACATTCTTCTTAAAAACCTAGGGGTGGGGTGGGGTTGGTGGAGGAAGTAGAAGAAATTAGAAGATAACCGCAAAGCAAGAGTTAAAAAAAAAAGATCTGTGTAGAGGCATATACTTTGATATCCACTAGCTAGGTCAGTTGGAGCGTAGTTGCTTAAATGCATGTGCTGACATAGGGGTTCAGGGCAAAACAGCCCTGAACAGCCTTGGAATACTCAAGTGGAAGAGTTTGTTTAAAAGGCTGGTAACGTTACAGGGTTGTAGACTATTAAAAAAAGTTTTCATATTTGTTTTGCTGTTTATCTTATTACCTATTTCAGCTTTAATTCCTTCAAATTCCTGATTGATTTTTATTTACGAAGGTGTGGAAGCTGTATACATACCATAACTAGTACACAGACCTGACAATATTTAAGTACCATGGTTTTAAGACAGGTCATAAAACTGAGGTAACCATTTTTTAAATTCAAGGTGTAGTTCTGCTAAAAGCCACTTTAGTAAGATGGGCTCTGTTTCTTAATTTTAACCCGTGAGTAAACCTAAGCCTCGCAGTCTAAGTTTTGGGAGTTTTGGAGGGGAGAGGGAAGAATAATACCTTTTGAAACCCAGTAAGACCAATTTTCTAAGAGAAAAGTTTGCAATCTGCAGTGTTCAGAGGCTGTTAATTCAAAACCTGGAAATACTAGAAGCAGGAAAGCAGTGTTCCTACTCTTCTCAAATTAACTCTAGCAGGGCGCTGTCATTTTGTAGAATATATTTTTGTGGCACTGCCCCCCCCCCTTACATTTGGTTTTAGTTGTTTGGGCTTTTTAAGCAGATCCCATCTGCATTAAAAAAAGAGACTGAAGATTTAATATTTCTCTTTGGAAGACAGTATCTTACATACATACAAAAATACCCTGGAAAAAACATACAACTTGATTTACAAAACCACCAAATTAGGAAGAAATTACACTAGAGAGATAGCATAACATTTGTTTTGTATGATCCAGATTTCTCTCCACCCCTCAAAAAACCCTAATGCACTTAACTGGGTAAGCAGTGCTACTGGTTTACAGAATCAGACTTAAGAGCACTACAACTTTTTGTGTAACCATTTAGGACAGCTGTTAGGGTTTATCTGAAACCACTTTCTTCATGCCAATTGCTTTCAAGACTGCAGCTTGCAGGGGGGAAGTAGTGTGGCAATAGCCAAGGCTGTTGCAGCATTGAAGTGCGTCTTCAGCTGTGGGTTCTGAGTTTAGTTTTACTATCCAGTGACAACAAAACCCCCTCAATTCTCCTGCTGGAGCAGTCTTCAGACAAAAATCAGATAGCATGGCATGGGACATGGCTATCATCGCTATCTACCTTGGTAGCATCCTCTGCTGCATTTTCTTCAATATTTAAATTATTTATCAGCCTCCATGGGAGGCAGTACCTGTGTAGGCACGGCTGTCTTGGCAGTGGAAAGCTACTAGCTGAGGAAGCTGAGCACCATTGTGACAGATGCACAGGAGTGTATGTGCACAACAGGAAAATAGTTTAAGCTAGGAACAATATATGCACATGAACTAGGAAAGCATAAATGAATACAAGCATGTTCATGCACACTTGAAACCAGAATGCGGTTGCAGTGATGAGTTAGCCCTGTTGACGTACATTCTGAAGCAAGTCACAGGACAGGTTGTTTTTGTGGCTCTTTCAAAAGCTGTTTCAGCTCACGACAGTTAAGGCTCTTCAAAAGACTAACAAGGGTAACTGTTACAAGAATATGCAAAGAGTAGTTCAAAAGGAAACATGCATCTAACAGTACTGTAAAATAAGACAATGATTCTAACTGGCCAATAGCAGTGTGGCAACAGTAACCTTCCATACTTTGTTAATAACTACAATACACATTGGTAATACGGACCACCTCAAGAGATACCGCTTCCCCGTAAGGGTAAGTTTGATGGATCTTTTAATAATAATACAAATACTATTTGTTGGAATGGGAGATGAAGAATCTGGTAGTTCTTTACTGGAAAGCCTCTACAACACACAAAAAGATGCCACAGAGAAAAAAAAAAGGAAGTTTTAAATTCATTAATTCAGAAGTAGCAGCAGATAAACTCTCTCCTAGCTGAATGTAACAAGGCTCTTCATGTTCCAAAACAGTAGGGACACCCTGAAAAAGCCAGAAGGGATTTATTAGGCAGTATTGTCAAATTCATGACTTGAGAGATGGTAAGGTCTGGCAGCTAGGATAATTAAAAACTAAATACATACATGCACTGACAACCTCCACCTCATATATTTTTATTATTTTTTTAAGCCCTATAAGCACACACAGAGCATTTCAGGTATTTCAGCCTTCACTCTACCAACACGGCCACATCTTGATTTGAAGGTGTGCCCTCATGAGTTGATGCTTCAATAGCAAGCTATGCTAAATACAGAGCTCTTTTTCCTCCCTTCCAGAGGCCAAATGCTTTAGTCTTTATAGAAGTTTTAGTTTACATTGGTGAATCAAGCGGTTTAAAAAAAGAAAACAACCTGATTTCAAGCATGGCAAGATGCTAGATACTACCCAATCATCTAGTAGTAATATTTAAAAAGATAGGTCATACACTTGTAGTATTTGGGAAACGAAGACTGCAATAAGTTAAACTAAAAAGCATATTTTTGTTTACATCAATAAATGTGTAGCCTATTTATGTGAAGTAGTCTAGGCACTAGAACAGTCTATTCAGCTTTTCGGTTAGTCCACTGAGTAAAACCACTTCAAAATGACATTTTCTGTAGAACTTCTCCTGACCTCTTCTGGATTACCACCATCTTTGAACGCTGAATTCCAGCCAGTTAACTAGAGCAAAAGAAGACACAGACTCAAAAGAATTGCTATATGAAAGTTACCTTCATATTTGGGTACAGCTTCCAGTCCACACCTTAAATGTATTATTAGTGACCATTCTTAAAACAATATTTAGACAAGACTACCATTACCACACAGAATCTCAAGCCTCTCAAAAAGTCTTACTACCCAAACCTTGAAATCTATACTTGAAATATTCAGTACTATATAACAGTTTGGCAAATTGATTCTTTCCAAGTGTCAAAATTAAGATTTTTCTAGTTGTTCTTTGCCTCTGCCTCAAATCAGAGTTCAAGCCACAAGGACAGCTTTTAAATGAGATTTATATCTAGCAATAAAACAAATCAAGCATTATACTAAAGCTGCCACAAAACCAAGATTTAACAAGCAACTCCACCATGTCATTTCAGCAGTGGACAACCTACTGAGTAGGCTGCTGATTTCTAAAGCAGCAAAACTATCAATGGGCATTCAAAAATCATCTGCCAGAACAAGATTAGCTCAGGCTTTTATATTCATAAGATTCATATCCTCTTCATTTTGAGATAATCTTTTTCTGAGTTGTTTGAAGAACTGCTTCCAAATGAGCCAGTTCATTCTGCAATTGGTCAGTGCAGTAATATATAAGTACAGTAGTATTTAGAGACCCTGCCACCACACCAGAAACCATCACTAGTGCCAGATCTTTGAAAAAAAAAAAATTGTTTAATAGCTATACATTATATCCAAGACAATTTCTCCTATCTACATTCCAGTCAAACTATCCTTACACTTAAATTTAGATTCCTGAATCTGTTGGGGATGCATATATGTGTTTCTTCTCAGTTATTTCATTCATTCTACATCAATAATTAATACTACTTCAAACCCTCCCTGGCCTAGTCCCCCTTCTTTACCTTTTCTCCATCTCTTTTTTTAGGGGGCATTCTTCTGATCTAGATGAATGAGGTCATTTACGTGCAGCATTCTAAGGAGCTGTAATTGGAGTCCCACTTGATTCATGCTGTCCTTGGACAAAATGGGCTTTCAGTTGAGAAAATGTGTTATGTCCTGGAATGGTGCAACCACTTGGCGGTCCCAGTGTTCTTATTGCCACTGTAGCCTCCATTTCCACAGGAGAGACCAAACTTTTAGAGTTCAGCCATGAAATTAAAGACTGCATTCCACCCACTGTTTCAATACATACTTGAATCAATAACAGGAATGGGGAGTCCCTTAGACCCTGATGTCACAGCTACATGAGATATCTTCTCTCTGTTGTTGGCACCGTTAGATCTCCGATACACAGCATTTCTGTAGAAGTCAGATGCCAGAGTTATGAAATGCTCATTTGTAAAATACTATGCACTTCATTTCCAGAAAGTTCATGCAAGACAAATGTCTACCTTCTTAGCTCATTGTCACAGCTCTGCTAAACAACACAAACTCACGGGCAATCTGCCAGGAGGTCTGCATTTTGCTGAACTTCAGACCATGAATTTAAACTTAAGCATTTCCTTTAGTGATTCTCTGTGTACTGGTACTGTAAATACAGCTTAGTATATCCAGCACTCTGTGCTGCTTTTAATGACTGTACCTGCTCCACCTATACGTGTACCCAATTACTATTTTTGTAGTTTGTTTCTTCTCTATGCTACTCCTACCTGGAGAAAAATCTGGACCAGGCTGGTACCTCCTTATCCCACAGGACACTAGCCTGTGGTCAGAGCCTGCAAAAAGCTCCCTCCCACCCTGTGCTGAGTCAAAGAAACTGCCCTGCTTCTAGGGTCCAGAAAAAGCCCTGCCAACCCAGGAGAACAGAAGAGCCGGCTGCCAAAATCACGCCCCGAGCCAGGTGCAATGCCAGACAGTTGCCTCAGGGAGTGCCCCAGGGCTGCTACCGGCCTTGCTGCCATGCAGGAGCCTGGGAGCAACTGGCACTACTTACCTCAACTTGCCGAAAGGCCAGGGAGCGGTGGTGTTCGTGGGGTCGGTGTCAGCAAACTGTGGCCGTCACTTGGGCTCACCTTCCACTGGGTGCTGCCCTGCAGTTAATGACATAAACAAAAACTTGGTGTCTAAAGAAAAGAGGTTTCTGTGAACCAACAGCAGGGTCCTGGCCCCACACCCTGACCCAGAGGGAGGGCAAAGCTGCCTCCAGGGCTCACCCGGCCCATCAGCAGTGAAGACAGGAGCCCATTGGTCACATTTTTCCTGACGTGATGGGAGATGCTGCCAGTGCGCCCAGGCAGGCTGGAGGCAGCTTTAAGAATGGGGCCCTCCAAGCTTTTCCTGGGGCTGGGATTCTGGTGAAGACATAGAAGCGCACGTGTTAACTGCAAGGTTCTGAGCGAATGGAGCGACTATCGTCAGAGACGCACACAAGAAAAGGGAGCCAAAAGCTCCAAGGAGGTGAGGTGCTCTTGATCTCATGACAAGGGGATGGACCTCTCCCTGTCACCCTCCTCTGAGCCAGCGCATGCATGCGGGAATTGGGGCTACTTGGACCACGCTCCTTCCCACAGCCAGGCTCATGCTACCAGCCCTGTCCCAAATGCTGAGCGCAGGGGGCAGAGGGGCCAGGAGATATTCTTCTCTCATCTCAGGTAGAACAGCATGTAGGCATGCTGGTTGAGGACCACTTTGATGTTGCTGGAGCAGACCAGGTCATCGTTCATTTGATACCACTGTCCATTGCTGGCCTGCAGAAGGAGAAGAGAGAACAGGGTTGGGCTGTGTCCAGGGACCCTTCTGACCTGAAGAGCCAGAACAGCACCCGTCGGCAGAAGTCCTTCCCTCAAAACATATAGGCAGCCCAGGGCAGGCAAGTGGACTCTGCGAGAGCAGACATCCACACTCCTGCAGCAGAGGACAGCCTGTACCCCCCATCCAGTGCTGCACACTATGCACATCTGCTGAGCACCCTCTTTTCTCGCACACTACAGGGACCCATGAGCACCCACCAGCCCCCAGCCCAGAGGGGTGCCAAGAGAGCACCCTGGGCTCACCTTCACTCAGCAGTAATAGTGCCCTGTGTGGCAGCTGTACCCAGAGTGCCCCAGCACTGCACAGAGTCGGTACAGACAGGTGACTGAGATGCTCTTGCACACCAAGCACTTCACTGCAAAAAGAAGAGCAAGGAGCACACCCTGGCACTACACCTGCACCTGCCACCAACCCAGCACAGCACAGGCAGCTGCAGTATTCCCCTACTCCAGGTCTGGGCTCTGGGATGCGAGTACCAGGATTCACAGCCTGGCAAGGAGGAAGGCTGGCAATTCCACTCTGTGCTGGGACAGCAAGTGTTTTGTAGATAGCTGGCAACATGGGTTCCTTTGCTGATGGCAATGAGCTGGGGACCCACAGCAAACAGCTTTTTCCATTGCCACAATGGGGGTCATGAACCAAAGGTATCACAAGCCTGACCAACTGCAGCTCTGGATAATTTACACATGCTTAGCAATTTTCCCAAAATATTTTTACTGCACGGCTCTCCGGGAAACAGCAGCCCTGAGAGTCACAGGCCCAGGACCTGGCAGCCAGCACTCACCACGGGACCACAGGTAACCGCCAATGATCTGGTAAACCGGCATCGTGGCCTGGGTCTGGTGATCCAACCTAGAGACAGCAGCACTGGATCTCACACCACCCCCCCCCAACAGCCACCCCTGCGGGCCACCGCTGTGTCCTCAGGACAGCTCCCCTACACACTCTGGCCAGGAGACCGGCTGCAGAGGTCCAGGAGCAAAGGGAAGTCTCAGCCTCTGGCAGTCTGTTCTCCCAGTGCCAGACCTGAAGGGGTGGAACCAGACTCTGATGCGCACCTTCCTCTAGCAGGAGCAGATACCCCAGAGCTGGGCACTGCAGGCAGAGGCAATGCAGGCTTCCTGGGACAGAGGGGAATCCCATCCAAACCCATATAATCCAAACCCAGAGCAGCCTCAGGATTTGGGTAGAGGACCTCAGGACCACAGCTGTGCTGGGGTGGAGGTTTCAGGAGAAGGGAGAATCACAGAATCACAGAATGATCAGTGTTGGAAGGGACCTCTGGAGCTCATCCAGCCACTGCAACCTCCCCAGATGAGACAGCATCCACGTGGATGGAAAACAGGTGACAGGTACTCCCTGGAGGAGCTCACAGGTCAGCCCTGAGGGGCAGATCCCACTGGAGCCCTACAGATGACACTGCAAGTCCCGCAAGATCCCCTTGATCGCAGTGCGGAGCAGTGTGCACCAGACTCCCCATCAACAGCACCTGCTGCCTGTACGCAGCCTTCTGCCCTGCCCTCCGGCAGTCCTCACAGACACGGGCTGTTTGGAATCCCCAGCTCAGCCCTCAGGCAGCTAGCAGACCCCATTGGACCCATCTCAGTCCTGGCCACACCCAGGAGAGACAAAGCCTCCCCAGACATAAGGAGGCAGACCTGGGGAACACTGCTATGGACAGGAAAAGTGAGCTGTATGCAGGAATGACCTCTCAGTGGAGAAATGGGCAGGAGGGAGCCGAGAAGGTGCATCCTGACATGTGCACAGCCCTCGCCAGAGCCATGCGCAGAGGTGTTGAGCGCAGCCCTGAGAGGAGGAAGGGTGGGTGCTCCTCGTCCCTCCTCCCCACCGGCATGGCCCCCCAGCCCTGCTGCCCACCGAGCTGGGCCTCCCCACTCACAGGTGCGGCTGTGGTCTTTGGAGAGCAGGTAGTTGGCAAGTGGCGGCGTGTAGGTCAGGCACGGCACTGTGGAGTTGAGAACACAGGTTGTACAGCCTGGTGCCGATCCCATAGATCCGCTCCCACTTCATGGAGAGGCGCTCCATGGGGAAGAGCACCTTCTGGGCATGGCGACTCCATCCCCCAGGCCCCCCAGGGCATGGTTGCTGCCTGCAGGGAGAGGGGTAGTGAGACACGGGGGTGTGGAGCGTGAGGAGGGCCCCCTCACCCTCTCTACCTGCCCTACTTGCCAGGCAGCCCCTCCTCAGGGCCGCGGTGGTTGAGCAGCACGTACCTCCTCTGCAGCAGTTCCAGCTGGCAGGAGAAGTCACAGCTGGTGGGCTCAAACTCCATCGTCTGCAGCAGCACGTTCTTCACCAAGGTGGCCAGCAGCTGGCCCAGCTCCCTGTCCTCGCCCACCTTCCACCAGCCCAGCTTCAGCGCCTTCTTCAGCTCCTTCACCATCAGCATAGTGGGGTCTGGTGGCCCTGGCTATGGGGAGAGGATGGCCGGTTGAGCGGGGACACCAGACCGTTCTTCTCCACTCCTGGTGGGGGGGCCACACATTGAGGGATCCGGAATAATTCCCACGGCAGCTTCTCCCCTTGCCGCCTTGTTTGTTCTCCTCCATCCCTCAGGGCCACTGGCCTGGGCAGGTGAAGGGAGCCCGGTGGCCCCCAGGGTCTGAGTTAATACCCAGTGAGGTCCCACGTCTCCTTGGCACAGGAGGGTCAGGGGGCCCTGGAAGGGCACTGACTGAGCCGCCACACAGCCGAGCTGGAGGAGTGGCCCCTTGCTGCTGCTCTTCCTGGCTGGGAGCTCCTGTCACAGACACCCAACACGAAACTGGTGCGAGTCCAGCGTCTGACAAGGAGAGACCGAAAAAGCCCAGAGAAACTGTGTTAGACAGTGGCAGAAAGAAACATCAGGGCTGACTGATGTTTAAAACACACGGTTTGGAATTTTGGAGATTGGAGCTCCCAACAGCCTCAGCTCTCTGAATGGAAACATCCGTTAACTTTTGATCCTGGCAGAAATACTACAGACTGCCCCCATCTCTACTTCGCAGTTGCCTGAAGCATTTTCTTCTCCGTGGTCTGTTCTCTTCCACGGTATGTATTCTCTTACAAGGTATGTTTAACCTGCAAAACAGCAGTACTACAAAGTGGCAGCCCAAAGCCTCTTCTCTCAAAGATGTGGAAACTGCAGTTAAAGACAACACAGGTACCGTGTCAAGCCTTCTAGTCTGGGTTAGATTTCAAAAAGCAAGGTCTTCTGAACCTCTGTCTTCCAGCTGCTGCCAAGAGCTGGAGAAAGGGTCTGGTTCTGATCAGCTGGACAATCAATGCTAACTACCAAAATCCAGTACAGGACGTTACACCTCAGGCTTCAGACTTTGAGCCCAACCCAAAGGACTGAATAACCTCTTTCCTGCCACTGGGCTGACTCTAGTATTGCACATCCCCTGGCTTCTCAAGCTCTTTCCCAGCAGTCTCCTCCTGGCCACTCTGCTACAGGCTGCTATATGGTCTCAAGGCACCATATTTTAGATCCAGTCTGGCACCTCCCGTAAATGAGGATACAGAGATGCCCTCCCAGCACACCGTGCTCCTCTCACCTGTTCTGGTATCTCTGCATTGTCCATTCCTCACCTCCAGCAACTGGTTTTGACCTTCAGTCAGATCTCCACTGCTTCTAAAACTTCCCTGTTTGGAAGATAACAAGAAGACGACCACATCCTCCTGATCCTTGTCACTGATGGGAACTTTATGCTGGCAGCCAATACAGAAAATGGCAGTTTGATCAGAAAAACATCAAGGCTTGCCCCAGAAGTAGGCGAGATGAGATTTGTTGTTTTGCAGGGAAGCATGGCACAAAGAAAATCTGGAGAAGTTTAAGCATTAATGACTTTACTGGGCTTTACTGGGCTTTTGCTGCCCTCTGCAGACATCTTGGCTGTCAACGTGCCAAACTTTCCAGCCCCCCTGGGATTCCAGAAGGCTTATTTTGGCTTGGACTAGAGTACCTGTTAACACCTGCACTGCTGAACACGTGGAGACGTGAGCTGCTCCTCACAGCTGCATACCACTGTACCCTGGGGTAAGGGAGGCTCAGGGTGAGCAGTGCTGCACAGATACAGGCTGAAAGGCAGTGCAATGGGAATATATATACAACACTGGTGGGGAAGGGTTAAGTATCAACACCGGGAAATGAGATGCCAGTTCAGTGTCTGCAGCAGAATCCGGGCAGCCACAGAACTGCGCACAAACTCTCTTTGGAGACCATGAGGCAACAGTTACCCCTCACTCCCACGACCTGCTCTAGATGACATCCTAACTCTTGCATCCTTGCCCTCTCTTTCCCCTCCAGCTTTCCACAGGCTCTGTGAGCCCATTCTCTGAGGGTAAGACAAGGGAAGTGCCTCTTGCTGAACCACCACCATTTATTCCACTGACACCACCCTGGGTCTGCACGCAAGGACATACAGCGGTTGCAGTAGTTCACTCCCGCTCTGCTCCCTACATACTCCCTTGATGTCTTGAATGGAGACTGCTCTTGGGATCTTCTTTGTTCCCACACCAGCCTCCTTGAAAAAGCCTGCCATCAGCCACCCTTGTTTGAGCAGGAGGTTATGCACTGTGACAAGAGCCTGGGGTGCACAAAGAAGGGGGGTGCTGCCTTTCCCCCAGGGCTGATGGCTCTCTGGTGGTGAGCACTGAAAAAGGTTAGAAAACACCCTGAAAGCACTCTTACCCAGAGTCACCGTGCCAGGATGTGTGACACCAGTTCAGGTAAAGCAGCATAACTCCACTGAGCTGTTCTCTCTCTCACCTTCAGCTTCTCCAAGAAGAAGAGAGAGAAGCAAGGACCTTGAGAACTGCAGAACAGACAGAACTCAACTAGGCAAACAGTAGTTTTCTCCTAGCCCAAAAAGCTAAACACTACAGAGGAGAACAACAACAGCAATAAAAGGAATGGGGCGAAAGGGAGGAGTGTATTCTGAACATCATTTAATCCTTGCTATTACCTGGCATAGAAGGGTAAATATGCCTGCTGACGGAGAATGGGTTTGATGTCAAAAAGAACTACAGAGGCATCATTCATCTTGTACCAACATCCATTGCTGGCCTGCAAAGAAAGGCAACAATATCTTGAGATGAACTGCAGGGTTTCTGAACAAAAAAACCTGCAGGTAACCACCGAAGAAGAATACACCAACACAAATCAAAGTTAACAGCTCCTAGAGACCTTCTCCCCAAAAGCAGGGCTTACCAGGAACATTTGCATCAAAGATTCTCTTCACCAGCACCAACTTTCACACCGCTGGAAATCAAGTTGACATTTACCTTTATGAAGCAGTAATAGTCTCCTGCCTGACAGGTGAAATCTGAAACCTTTGTGTACCAGGACGGCATATAACGAATTCAGCAGTGGTTCTGCAGCTGCTTCAGACGTGTGTGCCAAGGTCCAACTAGTCCGTAGATTGCACAACCCAAAGAGAGAGCCTGAAGGCTCAGAAATTATCCTGACATACTTTAGGAAACAGCCTGGGAAAAGCCCCTCTGGCAAACAGAGGCTACAGGTATAGAAACAGAGCTATTTGGTTCACCAGGGATTGTTTTGCCATTTCAACACTGCAGTGGCAGAAAACTTCTCAGCAACATCAGCTCTTTACCAGCACAGGACATGCTTACCTTCCCATCAGAACTTTCCTCCTGCCACAAGAGAAATAGAAGGGACAGCGATCACATTGACTTGTCTTAGAGGTCTGCACTCACTAGTTACTGCCTGCAGATATCAACAACTTCCAGAAGAGTACTCTGTTTCATGACATGTCCCCTTCCAAGCAGATAAAAGAGCACTGCAGCTGTATATGTACATTGCTGATCTTCCTGACAGAGAAATCATAAAATCATAGAATGGTTTAGGTTGGAAGTGACCTTGAAGATCATCTAGTTCCAACCCCCCTGCCATAGGCAGGGATACCTCCCACCACACCAGGTTCTCAAAGCCCCATCCAGCCCGGCCTTAAACACCTCCAGGGATGGAACTTCCACAACTTCTCTGAGCGGCCTGTTCCAGTGCCTCACCACCCTCAAAGGGAAAATTTTCTTCCTAATATCTAAATCTACCTTCTTCCAGTTTGAAGCCATTCCCCCTTGTCCTATCACTACATGGCCTGGTAAAAAGTCCCACTCCAGCTCTCCTATAGCCCCCTTCAGGTACTGGAAGGCCACTATAAGGTCTCCCCAGAGCCTTCTCTTCTCCAGGCTGAACCACCCCAACTCTCTCAGCCTGTCCTCATAGGAGAGGTGCTCCAGCACTCTGATCATCTTCATGGCCCTCATCTGGACCTGCTCCAACAGGTCCATGTCTTTCCTATGTTGGGGACTCCAGAGCTGGATGCAGTACTCCAGGTGGGGTCTCACCAGAGTAGAGTAGAGGGGCAGAATCATTTCACTTGACCTGCTGGCCATGCTTCTTCTGATGCAGCCCAGGATACGGTTAGCCTTCTGGGCTGCAGTCACACATTGCTGGCTCATGCTGGGCTTCTCATCAATCAGCACCCCCAGGTCCTTCTCCTCAGGGCTGCTCTCGATCCATCCTCCTCCCAGCCTGTATTTGTGCTTGGGATTGCCCCACCCACATGCAGGACCTTGCACTTGGCCTTGTTGAACTTCATGAGGTTGGCATGGCCCACCTCTCCAGCTATTCAGGTCCCTCTGATGGCTGGTGATATCTCTCCCTCTCTATGTCTCTTTTTCTCTGTCCCTCTATTTCTCTGTCTTTCCTCTCTTTCTTTTAAAGTTAAGGAAGTAAGGCAAGGCATACCAAGCCACATATTCATTGTGTATCTGTTGTCAAGTACTGCTTGCCATAATTTGCTGTGTATCTTGCTACGTTAACACAAGGCATACTTTAATGCTTACCATACTTTGTTTTACTATTTGCCATAATTTGTTATATACCTAACCAACTATCGTGGACCTAGGTAAGACATATATTAATCACTGTGGGAATCTAATAAATGTTTTCGTACGGACCTTGAGAGTTGTCTCACCTTAGTCCACACTGCTGGGGATTTCTGAATCTGAGTCAGTTCCCCGCCTCTCTTCCGAGTGGGGCATGACACATGGACATTGTTCTCTTGGAGTGAGTCCAGAGAAGGCCACAAAGATATCAGAGGGCTGGAGCATCTCTCCTATGAAGGCAGGCTGAGAGAGTTGGGGTTGTTCAGCCTGGAGAAGAGAAGACTCTGGGGAGACCTTATAGAAGCCTTCCAGGATCTCAAGGGCACCTACAAGAAAGCTGGAGAGGGATGTTTTACAAGGCCATGTAGCGATAGGATGAGGGGGAATGGCTTCAAACTGGAAAAGGGGAGATTTAGGTTAGTATTAGGAAGAAATTTTTCACTATGAGGGTGGTGAGCACTGGAGCGGGTTGCCCAAGGAAGCTGTGGAGGCCCCATCCCTGGAGGTGTTCAGTGCCAGGCTGGATGGGGCTTTGAGCAACCTGGTGTGGTGGGAGGTGTCCCTGCCTATGGCAGGGGGGTTGGAATGAGATGATCTTCAAGGTCACTTCCAACCTAATGCATTCTAACATTCTATGATGGTAAGGAAGGAGCGAGAGCAAAAGGAGGACGGGGACAGGGAGTGAGACATACAGGCAGAGAGAGAAAAAGCAAGGCAGGGAAGAGGCCAGAAAGATGGTGAAAAACAGAGAGATGAAGAGTGGGACAAAGAGGCAGAGAACGAAAACCCAGCAATGTTCTGTTCAATTTTACAGTTCAGACACTGAACTGTCTCTGCCTCTCTCAGCTCTTATAGTATGAAGCTTCCTAGATACACAGACTCACACGCACACACACACTACATGGCCATATCATGCTTTTGGTTACGCACACAGACCCCACAGTGCATGTTGGCCATCTGGTCTGCTGAGGACTACTCACAGGGACCCTGCCTCACCTGGAGAGGGCGGCTGTCTCTTGTCTGCAACTGGGGGGCAGCATCGCCTTCATGTCCTTCTCCAGCCGCTTCACCTTGTTCTGATCTCTTCAACTTCAGCCTGAGCCAGATGCAGGAGACAACATCCCTGGAGGAGGAACGGACAACTGAGCCCTCAGTGCGGCCTCTGGGAGAGGGAAAGAACAGTCATTCTCTCAGCTGGCCCCAGGCTGGAGCCCCTGCTGCTGCAGGAGCTGCTGTAGACACCGCTCCTTCCCTGTGCTGATGCTGAGAGCACCTGCGTTAATAGGGACGGAGCACGCCCGAGGCCCTTCTCGCTGCTGCCAGGACAGGCCATGGAGTGGCCGGGGGCTGTGGGACAGCCCTCAGGGGAGGTGCTGGGGCCGGAGCAGCTGCAGGGGGCGAGCGGGGCCGGGGCGGCTGAGGGGTGCTCTGGGGGTCGGGGTGCCCGCTGCCTCTGCCTGGGGAGTCCAGTGTCCATCCCTTTCCCCTGCACAGCTCCCAGGTCCCTCCCGGGGCTCCCCTGGCCAGGCCCAGCTCCAGCTGACTGGGAGTCCATTGTTCTGGGTGGTTTGGGGCTTCCCCTGCCACCCCTGAGAGGCCCCAGCCCTTACCTCAGCCCAGCGGCAGCTGGGGCAGGGACTGCGCCTCTGGAGACCAACATGGCTGCCAGGCAGCAGCCTGTGGGGCCATGAGAGGTGCTGGCGTGCCCCGGCAATGAACATGGCTGCCAGGCAGCCCTGTGCCCCGGGACTACAGCTCCCTGCATGCCCTGCAGCACACCTTCCTGCCCCCTGTCCCCCCCCTCCAGGGCCGGGCCCCAGAGCCCCGGTGAGGCCGGGAGGATGGGCAGGAGAGAGGGGGAG